>VONZ01000214.1:910000-1005609 GCA_012976165.1 Labeo catla
TGTCTATCCTTCCATCTGTCTGTCTGTCTGTCTATCTATCTATCTATCTATCTCTATCTATCTATCTATCTATCTATCTATCTATCTATCCCTCCATCTGTCTGCCTGTCTGTCTATCTATCTATCTATCTATCTATCTATCTATCTCTGCCTCTGTCCTGTCTATCTATCTATCTATCTATCTATCTATCTCTGTCTGTCTGTCTGTCTGTCTGTCTGTCTGTCTGTCTATCTATCTATCTATCTCTGCCTGTCTGTCTGTCTGTCTGTCTATCTATCTATCTATCTCTATCTATCTATCTATCTGTCTGTCTGCCTGTCTGCCTGTCTGTCTATCTATCTATCTATCTGCCTGTCTGTCTGTCTGTCTGTGTCTGTCTATCTATCTATCTATCTATCTATCTATCTATCTATCTTCTATCTATCTGTCTGTCTGTCTGCCTGTCTGCCTGTCTGTCTATCTATCCCTCCATCTGTCTGTCTGTCTGTCTGTCTGTCTATCTATCTCTGTCTGTCTGTCTGTCTATCTATCTATCTATCTATCTCACCTGTCTATCTATCTATCTGTCTATCTATCTGTCTGTCTGTCTGTCTGTCTGTCTGTCTATCCCTCCATCTGTCTGTCTATCTATCTATCTATCTGCATTGCTGCATTGTCATAGCTGAGAATGACTGATCCACCATAAGGAAAACCAGCAGAAACACAGCGTGCAGATCTCAAATGAGCTCCAGACCACAGCTCAGACTGCAATTCGATCAATACGCAGCAGGAAAAGACCTTAGCATCTTTACCCTTAAGAGCTAAAAGGAAACTATATGAACCATTTTACCAGTCAGGCATATTTCAGCTGATTTTATGTATATATCAGCTGCCTTTTATCATTACAAAGAGCAAGGTTTAAACCAGAAGTGGTTGAGCTCTTGTTTCATTGCATCATTTCACAGTAACACACAGTTTTTATTATACAGAGAACAGTGGGATATCAAACGTAATGTCTTTATGTGTTGCAGAAAGTGAAAAGGTCTGTCTTGAAATGATTGATAGACTAATACCAACAGTGAAACAAGAGGTAAGAACTTCCCATGGTGTCAAACAGTACAGTAATATTACAGAAGTTAATATGATACACACTAAATGTCTCATGAAGAAGACATATAGCTGCCAGTAAATGACCAACCTGCATTTCAGTACTTTAGGTGTCAGTAAAAATCCATTAGATTTCCTCAGATTGGCCACTACAGCGCCACAAAGGTTGATGGATTTACCCACAATGCTAAGAGTCTGGAAGTAGATTTATGAAGTGCAGCGACGGAGGGTAATCTAGCACATCAGACAACACCACAGCACGCAAGGGAAAATACATGAGCCAAGAATCACACCTGCTGAGGAGGGGATCTATCTATCGATCTACACTCCTGCCGCCATGGATTTCAGACCTGCTGCCAGCAGATAATGAATGCCGCCCATTTACAATATTCAAAGAAACCCATATTTTACTTGAAAGGAGTGTTCAAGCCTACAATCGCCCACAGTTACAGATTCTGTTCTGAGGGGGGCCCTGAATTTGAAAACATGGACGGTGTTACCCCTGCTATCTGTTTATAGACCAGCCCTCTCTCTGCCAGTCATTATGGATACTTTTAACACAGATATTTTTGGTGGAAGTCAAGGAGATGTGATGAGTTACTATATATGATTTCAGCCCCTTGTGGCCTCTTGCCACAGGTATTGATGTGCAGTCATGGTGTTTTCAATATGGTCCTTTTACCCCTTTTATAAACGGTGTATAAAGTAACTTAGTACTAACAGAGTACTATCATGAACTTACTTGACATTAATTTATCATAGTGAATATCTCTATTTCAACATCACTGCTGTGCATCTGCAGCCACTTTGTATTACCACAGAAATATTGCTAAAAAAAAGTATAACGCATACTGATGACAAATTTTTTTTCATTTCTGTCGAAATAAGACCCATTTTCCAGAACAGTACGGCCTGAACCACTAAATAACCTCCCCTTGTCATAGATGTCATTCTCAGCAAAGCATGACTAAGAGCCATTTTGTAATCAAATTCATGAGGCCATTTGCAAAAAGACAGGCCTCAATGCTGAATGACAAAGAGTGGGGAGAGGCGCGTGAATCTGGAAAGCACAGCAGGAGAGTGTGTGTTCCCCATGCATGGCCCGTCTCCCTAACATTAATCAGAGAGATTGATTCCCCACCGCTCTCAGATGAACTGCTCCTCTACAACAGCCAAAACTGTGCTCTGAAAAGCCAAACTCATTAAAGAAAGTGCAGATGTATCAATGCCAAAATCACCTGACAAGTTATGAATGACAGCAGTGAAGGTTATTTTTTTATAATAAAGCTTTGAACTTTCTTTTTCTGAAATATTCTTATTCCATCTTTTTATTATCTTCCTATAAGAGTTAAAATATTTTTTGTATTTATACTTATTTAATTTTATATTTATTATAATGCATCTAAATATATATAAATTATATGGTTGGTGTATATAATAGTACACACAGTGTATTTTTTAATTTTTAATAATTATTGTTTTTTATGTTTTTAAAACAAAAAATAATAATCTAATTTAATAATATTAGTGTTATTATTTCATTTAATATAAATACATAATGTAATTACATGTAATTGTATTTTTTATATATTGTTTCTAAATATTGTATTTATTATAATGTATCTAAATACATTAAACTGTAAATGTAGATTTTACATATACATATTTTTATAGCTATATATAATGTAATTAATAACATTATTGTTACTACTTAATTTAATATAAATATATAATATTACATGTAATAATTTTTTGTATTTTTTGTAAATATTGTATTTATTATATATAATGTATCTAAATACATTAAAATCCAAATGTATATAAAGTACATGGGTGGTGCATATAATACTACATACAGTGTATGTAATTTAAGTTAAATAATTTGTTTAAATATTATAATATATATAATATTTTATCTATGTATTTTAATACATTATTATATTTTATTTAAAATATATTATTCATAAAATACATCATGTACAATTATTTATAACTATATGATATAATTAATATTGTTATTATATAATTTTATACACACACACACACAGACACACGCACGTTTGTTTTTGTGAATTGTGGGGACTTTCCATAGACTTCTATAGTTTTTATACTGACCAAACGATATTGTCTATCCCCTAACCCAACCCTAACCCTAAACCTAGCCCTCACAGAAAACATGTTTGCATCGTTACACTTTCAGATAAACATCATTTACTATTTTTAATATTTTTTTAACATTGTGGGGACCGCAGGCCAGTCCCCACAATGTCAAAAATTTCAGGTTTTACTATCCTTGTGGGGACATTTGGTCCCCACTATGTAGCAAAAACAAGTACACACACACACACACACACATATATATATATATATATATATATATATATATATATATAATATTAAATTAAACTGTATTTTAATTTTTTTTTTTTTTTTGCAATATGGTATTTATTATACTGTATACAATCTAAATAAAATTATATATATTTCATAAAATAAACAGGTGGGGTTTATAATAAATACATTACACATAATGTATTTAAATAATGTACATGTGTATTATTTACACATATTATTATTTAATACCTGGGGAAAAAAAATGGAAAAAACATATAATAACATGCAGTGTTATATAATTATATTCAGTTATATATATATATATATATATATATATATATATATACATTTAATAACATTATTGTTATTATTTAACTGAATATAATTATATAACACTGCATGTTATTAAATGTTTTTTCCATTTTTATTCTAAATATTGCAATTATTACATGTATTATTACACTATTCATAACATGCTATTTATGTATGACATATTATATTTATAATTATGTATAATTCATTAATCAATTAATACATAATTTCACATAAATAAATTACATATAATATTTAATTGTATTTTAAAATTAGTTTACATAAGTTTTGGGATATTTTATAAAGCACCAGTCTTTACCCTTCAATGTTAATTGTTTTAATAAGCAAAAAAAGACCCTCAGACCCTATAAACGACATGAGGCTTAATAAAAAAGTATCATCTTCTTAAAATGTTTTAAAATGCTTGTTCTCTTCATTTTCACACATGAAACAAGTACAAAAACAGAAGACCTTTCTGTAACACCAACCCAGTGGTGCATCACAGATATAGTTAGATATAGTTGGAAGAGTTCAAATTTCTGCTAAAAGAAACACCAGTGACTCAGAAGTACAGCAAAATATCTGCATGCACTCAGCTCATCCTGACTTGTTATATCACAAGGTTGCATATAAAGTTTGGCTGTTTTTGACAGAACTATTCACTCCAGTTGTCATCCAAACCACAGATAACACAGAAGTACAGCTCTGCCTCATGCTCTTTCAGTAAAAATAAGAGTGTTGGATCTCCGTCAAACCCATTGCATAAATTAATGCATTATAGTGTAGATCTCAATAAAGTTGGCAGGACATACAGTATGGTGAGTCATGGGTCCCAAACCGCTCCAACTAAAAACACGATGTGAACAGCAGACAGAAAATGGCAAGACAGAGATGCCAAAAAGAATGCACAACAGTTGCCACGGTACTCAGTTTTACAGCGCCCGGAAAGGTCAAAACTAAAGCAAACCAGTATTTCATTCTAACCTTTACTCAATTCCACACATTCCAGAAAGCATGTGGCTCACAGCCATAAGTGATGCATCTTATGTGCGCCAAAGATAAAAATAAATGATCTCAAATGCACTGTAATGGTTGTACAATGTGCATGACACAAAAAACAACCTCTTAGACGTTGGCCGTAATGTGACCCAACACAAACGGTGGAGGTTAAGTACGAACATGGTGACGACAAAGCAGAATAATGAGGAAAAATCCCCTTATCTTTTCGTCAGCTATTCCAGAAGGGCCACCGATAAGCGTTTAGAACAAATAAAAGCATGTGTGGATAGTCTGACTGAGCAAACAGTGTGTGGAGAATGAGGAAGGGCTGCATAGAAACAGGATTAGCAGCACTCTTGGGTCACATTGACCAGGAATAGAAGTGTAACACTAGACACACACTCATACCCCTGCCAATATGCAAGAGAAAACCTCTCTGCAAGATCAGGACTGGTTTATTGTGGGTTATGTGTGCTGTTTATACACATATTATGATGATATTATATCTAAGTTAGTGTATGCTTATCTTAATCCTGTCATTCATGTGTAACACTGATTTGTTTTAAGATAAAAAAAAAAATAATAAATGAAAAAAAGCCTGCATTTATCTAACTGAAATTACTTTAGTAAATTGTGAAATATTATTCTAATTTAAAAGTGTTTTTTTTTTTTTTATTTTAATATATTTTAAAATATAATTTATTTGTGTGATGCAAATCTGAATTTTCAGTCTTCAATGTCACATGATCATTCTAATATGCTGATTTGCTGCTCAAGAAACATTAACTAAATTGAAAATAGGTTAAAACCATGATTTTACAAGATTCTTTGATGAAAAAAGTAGACATTTCTTTCAAAAACTGTATAACTTTCATAACACAAAGCTTGTATCTGAAAACAATCTGTTGCTTTTAAATATCTTTTATGAATATTCACATCAAAAAACTACTCAAGCAAATTCAATTCTCATACACTTACTTTTAAATCCAAATGTTCAACTTCCCATCCCATTTGTAGGCAACATCTGTCTCTTTAAATGGGAAAGCACATGGTTTTACACTACAGCTGTAGCATGCAGAGACTGACTCGCTTAGTCGTGGTAAATCCTTTGTTCATATAGTATCCATCAATTATTCCCCATGCTCTAACGGATTTCTTTACGGTTAACTTGAAATGAGTGTCCACCGCATGCAGTCGTAGCGAGGAGTCTTCCGCTATAAACCGTATATCTCCTCCAGTCACAGAAATACAATCCCGTCCACCGAACGGCAACCCAGAGGTGCCGTATTATATCCGAGCGCTTGTGAAGTCACTGAACTCCTGCACGCTCTCGTAGTGATGGGTGGTAAAGTTGAACAGCTGTCTCCGTCATTGGTGCAACTAATTTCCCTCTCAGATAAGGGATGGGGAAAGGAGGAGGTGTAATTGCTCACCCCTGAGTCAGAGCCTCCAATCTCTGCATGTCAGGGGGGCAACGGGGGGGTTCTGTTTCAGTTATTGCATTTAACATTCTTTCCACAGGTTCTTGCTCTTTTTATGACTCTACACATTCAAGATAATAAAATTCAAGGGCTGTTTAATGAGGCTTTCTCTAATTCTGAACATCAAACTGAATATTTCAGCGCAAACGTATTGAACAATAGTGAAACACTAGAAGCTGGCACAATGAAGATTACCCAAAACACACCCCTCCCCCCAACCTGTTTAGTCAAATTGTTCCCTCAGACAAAAGACACAGAGGAGGGACCGAGTTTCTTTCGGTTTGGGTGCATTGATTCCCTTTCATAAGAGATTTTACACTTAAGAATCATGTTTGGATTTTAGTATGGCTGATGCTGCAGAAAACAATGACTGGGATTCTTGGCTGTAGCCTGTTAGATTTGAATGAAGATGTGAATACAGCTACACGGTGTGGTTGTGTACCTTGAGACAGGCGCACAGGTTTGGTGACCGGTAGTCCGTCCATGCTACACTGGTTTCCGCAGGGGTGCAGAGTGATGAGTCCTGACTTGTTTTCGATGAAGCAGTGCTGAGCTGCGATCCCTGGGCCTTGGATGTTGATGTCCATGGCTCCGTGACCCAGAGTGGTCTTGCCTAAAACAAACAACCCCCACAGGATGTTGATTTTAAATTTGTTTGCTCTCAGACAATGTGTTTTAAGTTTCTGGTTTCAAAAGTACTCAGGTGAAGTTAGCAGTCAACAAAAGCCAGGCTCTTTATGTTTTACTTCTACAATTATTACTGTTCAAAAAGTTATGGTTTCCGCCACTGAACAAAAATGAAAAACTTGCAATTCTGAGAAACGAAGTCAGAATTGCGAGATATAAACTCACAAATCTGAGTTTTTTCTTAGAATTAAAGTCATTTTTTTCTCAGAATTGCGGGTTTATATCTTGCAATTTTGACTTCATAACATGCAATTACGAGTTATTAAGTCAGAATTGTGAGATATAAACTCACAATTCTGAGAACATTAATTTTTTTTAATTTTTGCCCTCAGAATTAGACTTTATATCTCACAGTTCTGGGGAAAAAAGTCGTTACAAAACAAACTCACAATTCTGAGAAATAAAGAGTGCCTTTTTTTAGAATTGAGTTATAGCTTGCAATTTTGACTTTTTTCTCAGAATTGTGGGTTTATTTCTTAGAATTCAACTTTATTTCTCAGAATTATGAGTTATATCTTATTATTGCAAGTTTATATCTCACAGTTCTAAGGGGGGAAAAAGTTGTTTTTTTAAAACAATAAAACAAACTCACAATTCTGAGAAAGAAAGACTGCTTTTTTTTAAGGACTGTGAGTTTATATCTCGCAATTTTGACTTTATAGCATGCAATCGCAAGATATTAAGTCAGAATTGTGAGATATAAACTCGCAATTTTGAGAAAATACATTTTTTTGGCCTCAGAATTGGACTTTATATCTTACACTGTTGACTTTTTTTCTCAGAATTGCAGGATAATATCTCACAAATGCAACTTTTCTCAGAATTCGACTTTTGTATCTCACAATTTTGACTTTATAACATTCAGTTGTGAGTTATTAAGTCAGAATTGTGAGATATTGTGAGAATTGTAAGAACATATTATTTTTTCGCCCTCAAAATTGGACTTTATAACTCACAACTGCAAGTTTATATCTCACAATTCTGAGGGGAAAAAAGTCGTTAGAAAATAAACTTGCAATTTTGAGACATAAAGACTGACTTTTTTCTCAAAAAAAAATAAAGACCGACTTTTTTTGGTGAGTTTCTATTATGCAATTCTGACTTTATAACTTGCAAATAATATAAAATAAAATAAAATAAACACTGTTGGATGTTGTTGTGGACAAGCCCTATAAACTAGTAAGAGTGTGAATACCATTTTAAGAGACAGGACCAAAAGTGCCAATAGTCAAAGAAACACCCATATAGTTACAGATGTAAGTTTACATCAGTAGGTATCATCTTTCAGTGTGTGATGCCTATAATGTTAAATTAAACTGAGCTAATTCACCACTGTTGGCCTGCTTTTTGTCAGTGAGAAGAACCACATTCCTCACCCCGCTTCCCATTCGCCCCCATCCACCCTCATCTGTTATCAGGCACAAGATAAAAGCCTGTGACCTCAGAGGAATCACACAAGCTAGTATATCAGTTTATAATACTAATACAATGCACAGTGACTAATATACATTAAATAAGCATTCAAAACCTCTTCTCCTGTGCCCTTTTCATAAGGTAATTTGTCAAAGCCTCATGATAAACCCATGTGTCTCTGAGGAATTCAGACAGATGGACACTGATAAAGGAGACACTGGTATGAATGGCTGGTCAGTGTCAGAGAAAGTAAGTAGGTGGAGATGAAGGTGGGTGGTTAATGAAGGAAAGGGCTTCTCTAATTAAGAGAGGGTGTTTTTAAAGACCCCATGTTGCTTTAGGCTCAGAGTCAGGTTACTGGCTTTTCAATCACAGCACAAAGGTGATGCAGGGGATTCGACCATCTGTGTATATGTAACGTGGCATTATATATAAAGGTTTGCATTTCCTCTCATACAATAGCATTACTGGATCATATTTGTCAAACTTTTTACTTTGGTTCTACTTTCTAAGTTTGTAAAGATTGAGATGTATCACCTTGAACTTTTTTGAAAAAGTCCACTGAAGTATATTCTAAATATAACAATGTAATTATTATAAATATAAACATTATAAATAAATGATAAATATATAATCATATAATTTTATTCTTACCTTCAGGCAGGGGTAAGAGGGTGATGGCTGTACTGAGACGGCCACTTCCTAAACTGACCAAATGGGGGCGCTCTGCTTGGACCTTCAGTGCTTTCCCAGTCTCAATCAAATCCAGTGGAGTGCTCTAAAAAAAAAGCAAAGTATTCACTTAAGCATGAAAAAAGTCATGTTTCCATCCTTTTGTTTTTGAAAATAGTACAAATGCAATCTCAAGTACCACCACATCTATATTGTTAAGTAGCCTATGGTGTCAGTTGCGGCATTTTCTCACAATTCAACATATGCACTTCAGAATCTCAGAGGTAGTAGGTCATTTTTCTAATACTACACTGTAAAAACAACAACAACAACATTTTATTCTAGCTTTACGCATTCAGTCTTTATGAACACTTGAATATGGGTAAAATCGAGGAAAAGCGGGTAAGCATTGTCTCATAAATGCCGAAAATTCTGTCAGTGGTGGGGAAGTGCTATCTCATAAATTACAGAAAATTTCGTCAGTGACGGGGAAGCTCTGTCTCTAAAATAACAGAAAATTCCGTAAATGCCAGGGAGGTGTTGTCTCATAAATTACGGAAAATTCCGTCGGTGACAGGGAAGTGCTGTCTCATAAATTATGTAAAATTACGTCAATGACATGGAAGCATTGTTTCAGAAATAATGGAAAATTCCATCAATGACAGGGAAGCGCTGTCTCACAAATGACGGAAAATTCTGTTAGTGGCAGGGAAGCGTTGTCTCATAAATTAAGGAAAATCACAAAATTACGTAAATTAAGCAAAATTACAGACAGGAAGCATTGTTTCATAAATCATGGAAAATTTGCAAATGTCAGGGAGGTGTTGTCTCATAAATTACGTAAAATTCTGTCAATACGGGGGCATTTTATAATATTGAAAATTCCGTCAATGAAAGCATTGTTTTATAATCACGGAAAATTAAAATCCAGGGAGGTGTTGTCTCATAAATTATGGAAAATTCCTTCAATGACGGGAAGCATCGTTTCATAAATAATTGAAAATTCTGTCAATGACGGGAAAGCGTTGTCTCATGAATTACGGAAAATTCTGTCTACGGCGGGGAATCGCTGACACAAAAATGAAGCAAAATTACATCAGTGACGGGGAAGCATTGTTTCATAAATTATGGAAAATTCCGTCTATGGTGGGGAGTGTTGTCCCATGAATGATGGAAAATAACGTTAATGGCGTGGAAGCATTCTCTCATAAATGGCAGAAAGTTCCGTCTACGGTGGTGAAGCGTTGTCTCATAAATGACAGAAAATTCTATTATTGGCATGGAAGCATTCTCTCATAAATGACGGAAAGTTCTGTCAATAGCGGGGAAGCGTCTCATAAATGACGGAGAAATGTCCTCAATGGCAGGGAAGCGTTTTCTCATAAATGACGGAAAATTCCATTAATGGAGGAGAAGCGTTGTATCATAAATGACAGAAAATTGCTTTTTGAAATTTTCATTGTAAGTGGAGAGAGCAGCATGAACGCTCTTCAAAACATCTGTTATTATACACAGAAGAAAGTCAGTCATAAAGGTTTGGAATGGCGCAAGCGTAAGTATATGATGACAGAAGCATTTTTAAGCAACTATCCCTTTAAATTGGTTGTTCTTAACCAGGGGGGACCAGCAAACTTCCAATGGGGCCTTAACATGACAAATTATGATTAAAAATAACAAACAGCTAGAAAAGCCATGGGGCCTTTGCTGTCAATATTGCTGTCAACAACAAAGAGCCTTGAAAGTGAAACGGGTAAGAACCACTGCTCTAAACGTCTGTGTCCTCTCTAAGAAGCAAAAGCCACTGTGCTGCTGCAATACATCATAAATGAGTCAACTCATACGTCAGCTAAAATTGCCCACAATGATTTAATATTTCATAACAATAAGCAGTTCCAAAGTAGTGATTCAAGCTGAGCTCTCGGCAGGCGGTTGAGTGCTCATCTTACTATTCTCTTCAACCCTACTGAGAGAAGTGCCTTCAGTCACATCTTGAGAGTAGACCTCCGTGAAAACTTCAAGGCTCAGCATGGGGGAGGTTGTCATGGAAACAATGCGAAATGGTAATGACTGGGAGGGGAAGACTGTACCCTGTAATTCCACTATCATGCAATGACATCATTTTTCAACTAAAAATTAGCTGAATCCATCAGCTTATTTTGCTAGTAAATTCTGTTTAAGGCATAGTATGCAAATGTGCACAGGATATGATTTTGCACAGGTTTATTGCAATAAAAGCATATTATTTTTAACCGTACAGCTGCCTTCCAGATAATTGCTGTTCACCCACCTTCCCAAACATCCACTAAAGACATATTATCACCTCAGGGCTGCGGTATATGGTTGGGTTTAGAATAAACCCGACTGCTTAAACAAGATTAGCAGGAGGCAATTAGTGTAATCGGTTAAAGCAGAGCTTACAGGATGTGAGTGAGAAATGATCATTGTGTTTTATAAAGAAACCATCAACACATCTGCCATAGATTATCTACTACTTCAGGGAGAAATCCACATAGATGCAACAGCCATGTTGAAGCAGAAGGTGATGATGGTAATGATGCCCCCAAGGGTGTGTTTCACACTTTGCCTGTCACCTCGTATCATGAACACTCAACCTTGAATGGCAGACAAAAGCTCCCACACTGAAGCTGTGCTGAACAAAGGTGTTGCTATCAAAACTGGATTTAAATTCTTACCGTCATGCAAACTGTAAAAAACTGAAATTAGGGAAAAAAGAGAAAGTACTTTTCTGCCTTTATGAGGGTCTTTTTTTGCTCATACTTTTTCTTATAAAATACAAACTATGAAAAGAAAACAAGAAATAATGTTATATGCTGTCTCATAAATAATACATACATATTCTAGTGATATCAGAACTTTTTAACATCACCTTTTGCATCACTCCGTTTGTGGTATTTCTCACAGCAAGTGTCATAGCGAATGCCTAAACCCACTATAATTTTATACAATTTATTTCTGTGGTGCAGTGAAAACTTTTTAATCAGCCATTATGCCAGTCTTCAGTGTCACATGGTCCTTCATAAATCTAATTGCTTTATTATCAGTTGTGCTGCTTAATATTTATATATTTATTTACTTACATACCTAGTTTTTAATGATTCTTTAATAAATAAATTAAAAAAAAAACATTTATTCAAAATAGAAACCTTTCCAACAATACAAGTCAGTTTAACACAATTGTTTTTAAACTTTTTTAAGATTTTAACATTATAAATGTCTTTATTGTCACTTTTGATGTAATCCATCCTTGTTGAATAAAAGTATTATTTTCTTAAAAACACTATATACATAAAATGTTGTCACATGTAAAATTTGATCTTACCTGTAGCACCTGATGAGACTGATGTCCACTGGTAAGATTTTGGTTCAAACTATCCATGGCCAGCGTATTTTCACTTACTCGCTCAGGGACATGAGGATCCTGCCAGAGACAAAAACAGTGTTTGAACAACCTTACAAATCCTAAAAAATCAATCAAGTTCATAATATCCACCAATATCTCACTCGGTTTTGTTAGCAAATTCTTGTTCTTATAACAACCCAGACATTCTGCAATAATACTTTATTTGTGCTACTTGGAAGATGATTACACAAGTTTGGAATTTGAGTGTGAGTAAATGATGACAGTTTTAATTTTAACTAAACTACCCCTTTTTGGAGCCAATGTACATACTTTACATAAGTGTATATTCTCTTTATCTAGTGCCTTGTCTGGTGCAGACAACAACTAAGCCAGTCAAGTGTCTACAGTACACACAACAGTGCGAGTGGGAGAAACGCAGCCTCCGGCATTCCCCGTCTGCATCCTCAGCTGACTCACTGGCCCGATGAATACAGTCTGCACTCACACAAATGGCATTTGCAAACAGATAACGCTGATTTACCCAGTCGGACCAACTCACACTGACTCTCACCGGCCACAAGCTGCCTTTTCCTCTGAGACCTGACACATACACGTGCACAGACAGACCTTCCTGCCCTGACATTCTTGTGCTCTTACTCAACGTGCTGTCTTTGAGCTCAACCACAGCACGATGTATACAATCACTCCAGTGGCTAAATTTGTATATTCACCTGACGCTAGTTACATACAAAATTGTGTTATGTACACAGTCATTCTTTATTTTTAAGGTCCATGTTACCATGTAGGGTCGAGTGGGGGAAAACGCCCCCTTAAGGATTGTGTTCAGAAAAGTTATCATAGTTTTAGTGAAAATGACATCAATTATAAACAAAGTATGAAACATTTCCAGAGTTTTCATATTATTAGATTTTTAACAAAAAATTTAATTTGTTCCAAGGGGGGGCGTTTTATTTTACAATGCCCCCCAGTCTGACAAAGCAATTTGCTTTAAACATTTATAGCAAAATTAGAGTACGGGCACTTTTGGCTTAAAATTAAAAAGAATATAACCAATAATTATGAATTACAAAATTATAATAGCCTGTTTGAAACATGTTGTTAGCTGATGCTAACTGGCTAGCGAACTAGCTACCTGATGCTAACTTGAGGTAATTTTTAAAGATAAAATCCAAATATTTTTATTCAGCCAACTAGTTAGAATACATTTGATGGATCATTGACGGATCAGATGTTCAGAACAAAGTAACTACAGTAATTGCCCATTTCCCCTTGGGGGCGTTTGAGAAAAAAAATGTCATTCTGAAAATATAATTATATTTTTATTAAATAACATGTGCTCCCTATCTACAGGCCATACTGTTTTCATATCATATATAACTGTGGTGTTCTACAAAACAACAAGCTTTAAAACACTTTTTTTCTTACAGTTGAAAATTAGATAATTTACTGTGAAATCCATTTTCTCTCCGGTATATCATCAGTGTAAGCTTCATGGTGAAAACTTCTGCATCACTCTTGTCAACAAAGTCCATGGTTAAAAATTTATCTTGACTTTAACTTGTGGTTATTTTGGGAAAAACAGTAGGGGGGCGTTTTCCCCCCACTCTGCCCTGCACTCATAAAAGAATAAAGCTTCTTTATAGGCACTGAAGAATCTTTAACATCCACAGAACCGTTGCACAAAGGGTTCTTTATATATTTCTTAAGATTCTATAAAAATGTTCTTCTCACTAAAAAAACTGAAGGGTCTTTGGATAACCCAAAAATATTCTATGGAATTACTGTGAAAACCTGTTTAGGGGCTTTTATTTTTGACACCGAGGCTACACCGGACGCGAGCGGCGCGGCGCGACAAAATAGAGCGCATTATAATCAGTGATGCTGCATGGATGCGACGCGACGCGACACGACACGACGTCAAATCCCCGACGGTAAACTGCTGCCTCGTTCTAATTATGACGTACTGACACAGAATGCAAATGATTTGCAACTGTCGCTTTGTCGCGTCCAGTGTAAACAGCGTCAAGCTGTTGCCGCGACGTCTCGTCCAGTGCAGACACGGTGTTTATTGTAACTTTTGCAGCCTCAAACCTAAAAACAGGCTTGTGGTAAAACGAATTCAATGAAATCCAAACCTATAACGGCATAATCTGAGGTAATTACTGTAATTAGTCTGTGAGATTCAATGATAGCGCTTTTGTTATGAGATTGGGAACGAAGGTTGAGGAATTTAAATTGCTTGGCACTGAATCAAATTTCACACAAATTTAACCTTTTAACACTTGAAACCGCTTCACCTGAACAAAATGACCTTTGTATAATTCAAAAACTGGATCTGCAAAGTAAATCGCCTGCACATTAAATTCTAATGAGGGTTTAAAAATTTAACAACCAGCAGAGAGAGCATGCATCTATCAAGAAATAAAAAAAAATGAGGTAAGAAACAACTGGCTTGCTGTTTAAAATGTGAAATTGGAAATAAATTACAGAAATTTACCTTCTTCCAGTTGTCCAACAAGCACAACGCCTCCATTTTTGAGCAATAAATATAGTTATACTGTCAAAGTATTGATGTCTTAGGAAATGTAACTAGGCTTTTCCTCCCTCTCTAGTCCCTCTACATCTTCATTTAGAGGATACATGTTCCTATTCAAAACAGCACGGACCTGCCTGTACATGCTGCTTTGAGCTAAATCCCACATTCCTGCCTGTCAGCTTCAGCCCTGATAACAGATGTTAGTGTGCTGGTCAATAAAAAGATGGAACTCCATAAAAGAAAAGAATTCGAGTGGAGAGAGGAAGTTTAACAAGTTGAAGCGAACACAAGAGGGCAATAATGGAAGTATATAAAGGTCATCTGGGAAATATACAAAGACTGACTATGAGAGGCAGACAGACAGAAGATCCGACAGATTGAGCTTGGGTTTGATCGCACTCCAAAACTCTGTTACTGCCACATGCCTCTTAGCTCATCAAAGCCGATTTGCATGAGCTAAGAGGCAATGAGTCACATTTCCCTACTAGTGTCTTTATACGGAGTTTGATTCTGCTCCAAACTGCACACGCTCACATGTTTTCAGGCCCAACAATGTGAAGAACAGCACATTTTTCCAGCATGCAGCATAAAGGGTGTTATTGTCTGTCTTCTGTGCTCGTATGGGAGAGACGCTCTCTGTGGATGCTGCACCCTGCCTGAAGAGCGCAATGGAAATCATGAAGAGATGTGGTCGAGTGAAGGCATGTAGGTCTGGTGAGCTGCTTAATGACTCCGAACAATAGCTCACGTGCAACTAAGTAAAGAAACAAAAGATTGGTTCAGAGCCACACCTCTAAAAAATATTTTCCTAAATGATGCATTAGCGTATGTTTATTTTCCAGTAAAAATATTAAAACACCCTTAAAAAGAGTTATTTTTTAATTTTATATTCTGTCAACATGCCTATGTTATCTGGTGAAAATAAAAAATATAAAAAAATATATAAAATAAAATAAAATAAAACAACCTTAAAACACCAAAAATCAATTTACTTGAGAAAAATAGAATAAAAACTTGTTTTATATAGAAAAGTATCTGGAATTAATTTTATATAAGTTATTATATTATATTATATTATAGTTTCTGCCTGAATTCTTCTTTTTATTATCATCATCTTCAAAATTATTTAGCTTAATGCTTAAAACAATAAAAAAGACAATAAAATTGCAAAAATTGCATAAGACAAGACTTGTTTTATCTTAAATTAAGTTATTTATATTATATTATATCATATTATATTATATCATATATTATTATTTTCTGCCTCAATTCCTATTATTATTATCATCTTCAAATTTATTGAGCTTAATGCTTAAAACAATAAAAAACAAATCAATAAAAAGTTTAATATCTATTTTATCTGTCTGTTTTTAATTTACTTGAGAAGCAAAATTGCATAAGACAATACTTGTTTTATCTTGAATTAAGTTATTTAGATATTATTATATTATATTATATTATTATAATTACTACATTAATTATTATTATTATTATTATGATTATAGCTCATCATCAGATTTCCTGAGGTTATTCCATACAATTGTCAATAGGTTAAAACAAACAAACAAACAAACAAATAAATAAATAAATAAAATAATAATAATAATAAAGGTTTTAAGTAAAGCAAATTGTCAAAGTAAATTTATCTTGTTTAAAGAATGTTTAGAATTTTCGTCCTGGTAAATAAGACAAAAACACTACGATTTTTTTCAGTCAAAAATCTCATTAGTAGTGTTATTTCAAACTTTTTCAGCCTCTGATGCTTGCTTTCATAATGCTTAAATGTCAAGTTTAGAGAAAAGATGTCTGCTCGTTCTGAAAGGTGGATGACACAACATTCAGCTCTTCAAACCAACAGCACTATGGGCTGGAAGGAGGCCACGGATTAATGGTAGACACATCTCTGAATGGAAAGACATGATGGTGTTTTTTGGAATGCAGATGCTTCACCACATGTGATCTGCTCTCTCATACATATTGCTGAGGTTCATTTCAAGGATTTCCCTTCGAGATAATATTGTGTATGCTGAGGAAATGCTGAAGGAGAAGAAATTTGTAATTGGTTTATAAGAGAGTGAGGAACAGTGGTAAAGACGCTCGCAGCGAGTCCTGGCTGTTGAAGGGTAATAACAGCTTTCTAGTTCCTGCCTTGAGGCGCAGTGGATTATTCATCAGTGGAATTTCAGTTGAGCTTGAAAATACAGGGACAGAGAAAGAGAGAAAGGGAGAGATGATGAGCTTTTTCAGTAGTGTGTTATCTTCTGCGAGCTACACGCTCAGAGACCTCCACCTGCTGGTAAAGCACTGCTCTAATACTGTACTTCTCAAAATCAGGCCTGTTCTGATATAAGGGCATGGACAGATGGAAAAAAAAAACACAATGCTAAATGCAACATAATAATATAATTATAGAAATATAAATATATTAGTAATAGTAATAATGACAATAATAATTATTTTATTAGATCTGTCAGTTTAACGCGTTACTTAATTAATTATTTATAAAAAAATAACGCGATTAAAATATTTTAACGCAGTTAACGCACTGGCCCCGCCCCCAGACCTGTATGTCATCTTATATTTCATACAGTTGACTGTTGACAAATATGACTCCATAAATGCAGTTATGCCCTAAAATTCAAGATATCGGGGCAAAAATGCCCCTGTATGAGTTGTTTTTTATATATATATCACACGGGCAGCAAGAACATCACACGAGTGCTGATTTTGTCCCATCTATCACAAGCTTAAATGTGATTTTATACAACAGACTCAGTTCAGTAAATATGAAGTTTGATATTGAGTT
This sequence comes from Labeo catla, assembly GCA_012976165.1. NCBI lineage: Eukaryota > Metazoa > Chordata > Actinopteri > Cypriniformes > Cyprinidae > Labeo > Labeo catla. The sequence goes on from VONZ01000214.1 coordinate 927,710, forward strand.
ATATTTTAAACACAATATCATGTGTTTTTGCTTAATTTTTGCGGAGAACATATTACCTTTGAAGCAACAGCAGAATTGTTGCGCGTCTCAGAGCAACAGCGGTGTTTAGTTTCTGAATGAATCTGCGTTTTGAACGAATCTCGTGAACCAATGATTCAAAAGCATATTCATAAAGAGAGCCATTTACTTCATTGCTGAATGAATCACCCGTTTGAACGAATCGAATGAATGACTCATATAGACATTTACCGCCACCTGCTGGCAGATTTAGTTTGTTATTTAGAGTATCATTTTATTAATAATAATAATAAAAATAATACAAATACAAACATTAAAGTGATATTTTACCAAAAAAAAAAAAAATTAAATTCTGTCATCATTTACTCACACTCATGTCGTTTTCTTTTGTGGAACACTAAAAGAAGGTATTTTGAAGACTGTTGGTAACAAAGCTGTTTTGGTTACCAATGACTTTCGTCATATGAACAAAAAATACTGAGATGTTTCTCAAATTATCTTCTTTTATGTTCCGTAGTTTAAATGTTTATGTGTAATAAATTCTATGTTGAATCAAAATATTTCTTTCTAAAGCTACAGTACAGTTTGTAATGTCTACTTGATATTTTCTCATTTAACACAAAAATAGCTTTAAATAATATTTTGTGGGTATTTTCACAGTCAAATTTATATCGAAAAATCATGTAATTAATTGGATTAAAAATTTTAATCGACTGACAGCCCTAATTATATTATATCATATTATACTCTATTATTTCCACAACATATATGATCAAAATGCCTAAGGCATGTGTTTCATCCAAAGATGCCCAAACTTCAAAGGACATTATTGAAGAAAACAACACACATGTTGAAGATCAGTCCATGCAGCAGACCGCATATGTGATGCAGCATACATCACATATCTAGACAGGAAATTGAGGGGCAGATGAGAAATCCTGCCATTTCTGTGAGTGTATGATTATAGCCACGGACAAACACAGTGATGGATGTGGCTGACTAAACAACTTCTTCCATTTTTAGACCTGGCCACAAAAATGTTGCGAAGCAGAGGAATGTGAAAATGAACTGGACTCCCGAACGTGACTTGAAATAGCATCGAGTGGGCAGAAAATCTCCCACCCAGTGTAATTAAGACTCAAAAATTATGTAACATTCAAGAGATCTAAACACAGCAATTGAATAAAAGAGTAAACCTGATAAACACTGCTATTTACACATCAGATCTTCACCCATGTACACAGGCTATGGACCTTACTCATAAAATGCTAATCAGAACTTTGTTTTTAGCATGAAAGCTAATCTTGCTAATACACTTACTTAGCACCGTGGGATGCTTTTAAGTACTGTGCAAAATCGCTGGTATGCTGGCTTCTCCATCACTCAATGTGTTGAGAGAATACCAGAGGCTTGGTTACAAGCTAATAACCGGCAGACCACCTGCACAGTGAAGACACATGGGCAAAGGTCACCAGAACAGCATCAAAGGCCCTTGTGTGCATGCTCATGTCAACGTCAGTGAAATATATAACCCTGAGATAAGAATCCAAGAGCAAGAAAGAGTGTATTGTTGACAGTCAGCCAGAGGAGGTGGGGTTATATAGGAGAAATATTCAGCTGAAGATGACAGTTGTGTTGTGGAACATGGTAGCTTGTTTCTAGCAGGTCTAAGGTGGCCATTAGTTAGAAGTTAACAGGTTGACCCAGGGATCTACGCTTAAAAAAATTTTAGGAGCACCTTCTAATCAATAATCAAAAAATCTGGAAAAAAAATAGCCTTCCCACTACGAGGTGATATTTGACTCCTTAAAGTGATTTACAGGGGAATTGTTTTTACCTTTGTAATGGCTTTTTTTTTTTTAAGTATGTCATCTTTTATGTCAATAAAAAAAACAAAAAATAGCCATGGACAAACACAGTGATGGATGTGGCTGACTAAACAAGTTTTTCCATTTTTAGACCTGTCCACAAAAATGTTGCAAAGCAGCATTTAAAAAAAATTTAGGAGCACCTTCTAATCAATAATCAAAAAATCTGAAAAAAAAAAAGCCTTCCCACTACAAGATGATATTTGACCTCTTAAAGTGATTTACAGGAGAATTGTTTTTACCTTTGTAATGGCATTTTTTTTTAAAGTATGTCATCTTTTATGTCAATTTAAAAAAAAAAAAAAACAGTACATATATATTCAATTTTGAAATTATTCAACAGAATAAGAGCAAGTAGAATAAAAATACCAATCAAATGAAATTGGTATTAACAAAATTAATTTGTACTACAGAGGTGGCACAGAAGAACACAAAAGGGGTTGTATTTTCATGTTTAATGAGGCTCAGAGGTAGCATGAGTGCAATCAAATTCATAAATTCGTGTTGAGATTAATGTTTTAAATATAACATTTTGAATATAGAAATATTAAATGATAAATAACTGAAAAGATACTTTAAAAATGAAACTAAAACAGTAGGTGGCGGCAAGTCACTAATTTTAATACCGAATCATTCATTTGATTCGTTCGAACGGCTGATTCATTCAGGAATAAAGCAAGTGACTGTCTTTATGAGTGAGTAATGAATCATTGACTCACTAGATTCGCTTAAAAACGCATGTTCATTCATAAACGAAACATTGCTGTGTTTGAATAGAGATGCGCAGCGGCTCAGCTGTGACTTGTTTCAAACTATTTTTGATGATGAAATCAGCAAAATCAGGCAATAGTGTTATAGTCAGATAATGTAAGTCACTTAATATTAACTTGTTGTTTAACTGTTGTATTAAATCAATATCTCATTTACAAACTCCCTTAAAAATCATTAAAAGCTGCCACTCGTCTTAGTTCATCGCAAACACAAACATGCTGATCGGGTCAATCAGTCTCGCACTGGTGCTCCTAAATATTTTTTCATAGTCGCAGGCAGTAGTTTTCAGTCGCAAAAGTACCCTTGCTGAGATCTCGGACTTCATCAAACATATCTTAATTTGTGTTAGGAAGATGAACTAAGGTCTTACGGGTTTAAAACAACACAAGGGTGAGTAATTAATGACAGAATTAATGAATTAACCCTTTAATAAATTCGCTCATCCATGGACATTATTTCTGCCCGGCATCGGCTGTCGAAATGACGACAACTCCCATGACTCCACACACAATCACGGCGTCATCAAACTACGACTTTGGTTCTTTGTTTAGTTTTAATATGCGCTCTCTAGCGGCGAAAACGTATATATTGTGCCTTTAAGTTGGTCTAAACTAAAGAAACCAACTATCATGTTCCACAACATTGGATTCGCGGCAGGTACTAACACAATACATGCCTTTTTAAAGGTATCATCATCTAAACATATAGTAGCACCTCTGATCATAACAACAGCAACGATACTTTAGCCATCAAAAATGTAAGTGGGCACTGGGGAGATCGCACTGGAAGATGTCCCCTGAATAATAGAGAGGAAACATGACAAACAAACAGGATGGCAGCAGAAGAGTCCGCTGCTGATTGTTGAGTCTATATGTAGACTTCCTATCGGACAGAGAGTTTCCTGTGGGACAAGGCAGTCAGAGAATGGCATATCACTCTCCATTACAGAGGCAGAAATCAAGTGTCAAACAATTTTAAAGGTCTGAACTTCAAAGGAACGTAATAATAGGGTTTTCCTTCATAGACCAAATGTGACCCTGGACCACAAAACCAGTCATAAGGGTCCATTTTTCAAAATTGAGATTTATACATCATCTGAAAGCTAATTATATATATATATATATATATATATATAAGCCTTCCACTGAAGTATTTGTAAGGATAGGACAATATTTGGCCGAGTTACAACTATTTGAAAATCTTGAATCTGAGGGTGTAAAAAAATCAAAATATTGAGAAAATCACCTATAAAATTGTCCAAATGTTGTTCTTAGCAATGCATATTTCTAATCAAAAATTAAGTTTTGACATATTTATGGTAGGAAATTTACAAAATATCTTCATGAAACATGATCTTTACTTAATATCCTAATGATTTTTGGCATAAAAGAAAAATCTATAATTTTGACCCATACAGCGTATTTTTGGCTATTGCTACCTGTGCTACCTGACTGGTTTTGTGGTCCAGGGTCACAAATGGAATTGCAAAAATAACGATTGTTTCAAACAATCTGCCTGTTTTCCACCAGTCAAACAAGCCTATTTTTTAAACATTTTTTAAACTATTTCCACAGAATTACACAGCTTTTCCCTCAAATTAGCAAAGAACAATTTTAAAAAATGAATAAAAAAATCCAAACAAATTCTGGGACTGCTCTTAACTCTACATACAAAAAGTAAAGTTTCCACCAGAAAATAAAAAAGGTAGCCTGAGATATTTATACGTTTAAAATAGTGCTGTCAAACGATTAATCACAATTTTTCGTTTACAAAATATATGTGTGTGTACTGTGTATATTTATTAAAAATTATTTTTTATTTAATATGTATATATTTAATAAAAATACGCTATGTTTATATCTGGAAAATATTTATATATAATATGAATATAAATATATACATGGAAGTATTTTGAACATATACTGTATATGTGTGTATTTATATATAAATAATAAATATACACAGTATACATGCATATACTATGTAAACAAAAACTTTTATTTTAAATGTGATTAATCGTGATTAATCACAATTTATCTGGAAAATATTTATATATAATATGAATATAAATATATACATGGAAATATTTTGAACATATATATATATATATATATATATAATATACACAGTATACATGCATATATTATGTAAACAAAAACTTTTATTTTAAATGTGATTAATCGTGATTAATCACGATCAGTGTTGGGCACATACCATTAAAAAAGTAATTAGTTATAGTTACTAGTTACTTCTCACAAATAGTAACTGAGTTAGTAACTGAGTTACATCATTATAAAAGTAACTAATCACCAGGCAAAGTAACTATTGCGTTACTTAAAAACAAAAACTAATTTAATATAATTATAAAATAAATATAAAACATTGTACACTAATCTACACTATTTTAATGTTGTTGTTGGCAGTGTTGGGAAGGTTACTTTGAAAAGTAATTAGTTATAGTTACTAGTTACTTCTCACAAATAGTAACTGAGTTAGTAACAGAGTTATATCATTATAAAAGTAACTAATTACCAGGGAAAGTAACTACTGTGTTGCTTTAAAAAAAAATTAAATATATTAAATAACTTGGATGACCCCAATATTAAATATGTTAAATGAATGAAATTTTAATGAAATTAATTACATTTTTAGTTTACTCACCAGACTAATATTAAATACCTGATATAATATTATAATTATAATTAGCATTCAACTTTATCCATTAGAACTTTAGTAATTAGAATAACCATGTATGAATGCATGTTTGTCATATTGACTGAACTTAGGACTGGTGGTGATATTGTTTGTAATTTAGTGTTTCTATGAACGTCTTGTTACTACCACGAATTCTACTATTAATAACAATATTAAACACACTAAGGTTTAATAAGCTGCTGGGTTCATGAATATTAATCACGTTGTCTGCGTTCGCTCTAACTGATTTGCTGTAATCAAAACAGTGACAATAATAGGTGAGCGCCAGCCAATGAGATTGCTGTTTGCACATTAGTTCCGCCTACTACCGGAGAAAGCAGCAGTTCTTAAAAGCTATTCCAAAGGAGCTCCGTTGTTTTGAGAGGAAAATACAACAAAGAATATCGTTTACACGTAGCGCGTCAGTTCTGCATGGTATAAGACTCTGTCGCTCTGTATCTTTCTTTGGGTGTGTGAGACAAAGTGACGGCTAGTCGTGTGCCTTCACACTAGAGTTTACAGCTCCTCAAATACAGGTACGCTGCGCATCCATTCAGATGAACTGAAAAATAAAATTATAATAATATTATAATAAATGATAGTAACGCCGTATTTTATTGGCACTAATGGTAACGGTGTTGTAACGTAGAAAACAGTAATTCGTTTGATTACTCGTTACTGAAAAATTAACGCCGTTTACTTATAACGCCGTTATTCCTATCACTGATCACGATTAATTCTTTGACAGCACTATCTTACAATAGAATATATATATATATATATATATATATATATATATATATATAATAGACACAGTATACATGCATATATTAGGTAAACAAAAACTTTTATTTTAAATGTGATTAATCGTGAATAATCACGATTAATTGTTTGACAGCACTAGCTTACAATAGAAATAGTCACACTGTAAAATTTAAAGTTGCACTTACATAATATAAAGCCATAGTAGTCAAATTTATGAGATATAATAATGAATAGTTGTCATCATTTACTCCTGACATCTGAGCCTGCAGTGGATTACATTTGTTTGTGAAGGGATGCACCTCCCGATCTACATAAATGCTTCTATGTTCACGCAAATCATTCGTGATCCAGCTTCACTTACAGCAGAAGTGAGTATAAGGGGTATTTTATGAATCTCTGCAATCACCTTTCCTAATAACATGCTAGTTATCAAGTTTAGCGGCTAAATGCACTAAATGCGGATAAAGTAAACAGGCTCGTCACTCCACAGAGAGAAGAGAGAGGCGGGGCGAGCAGAGATCCGCAGGGTCAGGAAGCTCTTAGATTTCAACAAAAATATCTTAATTTGTGTTCTAAACATGAACACAACATGAGGGTGAGTAATTAATGACAGAATTTTCATTTTTGGGTGAACAATCCCTTTAAGTTATATAACGCAGCAATTCTGAGATATAAACGCATATTTACTTTAGGTTTCCATAGATTGAAGGGCGTTTTTGTGAGCACGCTGACTTTCATGCGCAAATAACGCATCATCAGACTAATAATTTCCTGGCTTGAAGGCTACTATTGAGAGTGAGTCACTCTTTCTCTGGTGCTTCACGTTGAGGGGGCTGCGCAGGGCAGGGGCTCAAGTGAACACAATATTCCAACAGGCACTTGCTCAAATGTTCCGTTGACTTTGGCTGTTTGTTTCCTAAAGACACTGAGCTCAACAGGCATTCCAGCGCGGCCGGCACAAAGAGCTCTTTTCACCGTGTTTAATCCCTGCAGAGGAGTGGCGAAGGGGCCTGGCTGTCCTCCACTAGGGACCACAGGACCCAAACTACAAATTTATAGACACAAGCACCCACACAGACCAAAAAGCATGTAGGAAAATGCCCAGTGCAGGGTCAGAGATCAGGACTCGATTCTATATTTTTATACTCAAAGAATTGCTTTACCTTCGCACAGATGTTGATTTGAAGCCAGCACCTCATGGAGTCATTACACATCCTTATATCCTCTGAACATAAGCTCCGAAGCCATAACCAGGTCTTCCAAATCTCCAATGCTTGATGTTACCAAATCCAGTTAAAAATCTTGAATGATAAAGAGATTCACATGACTACAACATGAGGTCAGACTTTGCTCAAGTGCACCAGGCATTGGCAATGCCCTCGGTAGCAGTGTGCAACCTTCAACGCCTTGGCAAAACTCCTTAGATCATCTCTTTAATCTCCATCCAAAAATGTGAACAGCTCAAATCCAAGAATTTCACCTCAGCTGGACCATGGCAGAAAGTGGCTCGCATGCAGGGTCTCGGAGCCTCAAGGCAGAAGGAGAACGACGTCAACACCTCCTTTCGCTGTGCTATTAAAAGCTGTTGTGATACAATGGGTTGCTGCCAAAACAAGCGTCCCAGACTCACCCCTCTCCTCCTAACTCTGGTTCCTGACTCTCCACACTCCTCCAGACATCAGATGAGCTGCTCAAGAAGTATGCATAGAAACCTTGATGTCTACCAAATCTGGTCCATGGTGAGTATTCCCAGAAAGTGACTGAAGAAGGGCAGGGAGTTAGTAAATGGGAGGAGGTGGATGCAAAGCAAAGGAAACGGCTTTGGAAAACTCTTGGTCTAATGGAAATATTGTCAACAACCTCCTTCCTCCAACCGTTCTTTTGTCTCAGACTGTCTCACAATATTTCAGTATAGGCGATAAAACACTACATGACTTTTGCTCATGTTTCAGCCCTAATCTGCAGTCTGAACAAGTTAATGCTAATCTGTGGATTTTAGGCAGTCATAGTTGACAGATTTTGCAGAAAATTATGTTGTGTATGATGGGCAAAGACTTTAGATTTTAGTTTTATTCTTTAAATCTGTCCAGTCTATGGAAGTGTGTTTCCACCACAAAATATAGAATGAAAAAAGGTACTTTTTATCTCACAACCTAATTTTTTTTCTCGCAATTGCAAGTTTGTATCACACATTTCTGAGAAAAAAATCAGAATTGCGAGTTTGTGTCATGCAATTTTGAGAAAAAAAGTCAGAATTGAGAATTTTTAATCACACAATTTAGAATTTTTTTGTCACAATGGCAAGTTTGTATCACACAATTCTAAGAAAAAAGTCAGAATTGCAAGTTTATATCACACAATTTAGATTTTTTTATTCACAATTGCAAGTTTGTATTACGCAATTCTGAGGAAAAAAGTCAGAATAGTGAGTTTGTCACAAATCTGAGGAAAAATGTCAGAATTGCGAGTTTGTATCACACAATTCTGAGAAAAATCTGAATTTTGAGTTTGCTTCACGTTGAGCCTCAAGGCAGAAGGAGAATGACGTCAACACCTCCTGTCACGCAATTTTGAGAAAAAAGTCACGCAAATTTGAGAAAAAAAGTCAAAACTGCGAGTTTGTATCAAGCAATTCTTATTTTTTATTTTCAGTTGCGAGTTTGTATCATGCAATTCTGAGAAAAAAGACAGAATTGCGAGTTTGTATCACACAAATCTGAGTAAAAAAGTCAGAATTGTTCGTTTGTATCACAATTCTGAAAAAAGTTTGAATTGCGAGTTTATCATGCAATGATTTTTAATTTGCAATTGCAAGTTTGTATCAAGCAATTCTGAGGAAAAAAAGTCAGAATTGAGAGTTTATATCATGTAATTCTGAGAAAAAAAGTCAGAATTGCTAGTTTGTATCACAAATGAGGAAAAAAGGCAGAATTGCGAGTTCGTATTACGCAATTCTGAGAAAAAAAAGTCAATTGTGAGTGAAAGAGTGATTTTTAACTCATAATTGCAAGTTTTTATCAGGCAGTTCTGAGAAAAAAGACAAAATTGTGAGTTTGTATCACAATTCTGAGGAAAAAAGTCTGAATTGCAAGTTTATCATGCAATTCTGATTTTTAACTCGCAATTGCGAGTTTGAATCACGCAATTCTGCGAAAAAATGACAGAACTGCGAGTTTGTATCACAAATCAGAGAAAAAAGTCAGAACTGAGTTTGTATCACAAAAATCTGAGGAAAAAAGTCAGAATTGTGTTTATGTCATGAAATTCTAAGAAAAAAGTCAGAATTTCTAGTTTGTATCACGTAATTCTGAGGAAAAAAAATGTCAGAATTAGGAGTTTATATCATGCAATTGTGATTTTTAAGACAGAATTGCAAGTTTGTATCACGCATTTCTAAAGAAAAAGTCATATAGAAAGTCCTTCTTTTTCTTTCCTGGTGTAATAGCATGAGGTAGACAGTGTGAAACAAGGATGACATCATCGCGTAACTAAATTACACAGCTTTTCCAGCCACCACCTTTTGACTGCAGCTGGAGTCATTCTTACTCCGAGTCTGACCTGACATTGTGCCAGGTCGATAACAAACCCAATTCCATGAGCGCTCTTTCAAATCCCAAATGAAATTCGGCATGGGGCTGCTGAATGCTGGAGCGTTAGCGGTGAATAATGATGTTCAGGAAAATGTACTTAAGTGTCTGGAGGATATCACAGACAGAGAGAGGAAGAGCCAGAACAGGAGGTGGGAAAGATCAGCTTGGAAAACCGCCTTTGTGAAGTGCAGATGTTGCAGTGAGGCCACACACACACATCCTTGTTACGTTTTCAGAAGAAAAACATTTAAAATTTACCTCGATGATGCCAGGAAGTTGCTACATAGTTGCTAGCGAGATCTGGAGATTGTTATGCGGTTATTAGGAGCAGCTTTTAGAACAGTGCTATGTAGTGTTTGCAAAAATGCTGGTAACCAAACAGCTGCCGGTAGCCATTGACTTTAATAGTACGGGAAAAAAATACAATGGAAGTCAACTGTTTGGTTACAACATTCTTCAAAATACCTTCTTCTATGTTCAACAGAAGAAAGAAACTCTTATAGGTTTGGGACAACCTGAGGGTGAGTAAATGACAGTATAATCATTTTTTGGGTGAACTATCTCTTAAAGCAATTAGTTTCAGAACAAAAATGTACAGATAATTCACTCACCCCCTTGTTATCCAAGATGTTGATGTCTTTTTTCGTCAGTCATAAAGAAATTATGTTTTCTGAGGAAAACATTTCAGGATTTGTCTCCATGTAATGGACTTCACTGGTGCTCCCAAATTTGAACTTCCGAAATTTAGCTTAAATGCAGCTTCAAAGGGCTCTAAACCATCCCAGCCAATGAATAAGGGTCTTAACTAGCAAAACGATCAGTTATTTTCTAAAAAAAACAATTACAGTAATATACTTTTTAACCTCAAAGGCTTGTCTTTTCCAAGCTCTGTGTGAACTGTTTTTTTTTTCTGGTCATGACAGTTAGGATACGTCTAAAAACTCCAAATTCAAAATGGTCCTACATCGCTGTTTTACCTTTTTTTGTAAAGGGTGTTTGATTTTCTTTGCATGTTCACTTTGTAAACTCTGGGTTGGTACTTCTGCAGCGATGTAGGACGATTTTGAACTGGAGGAGAAACTGAGATGAGAGTTTTTAGACGTACCCTAACTGTCATGACTGGAAAAAAACAGTTCACACTCTGTGGAGTAAACACAGAGCTAGAGAAGACGAGCGTTTAAGGTTAAAAAGTATATAAATTGTGATAATATATATATCTGTATATATATAATAACCGATCATTTCTTCCTTGGCCGGGATTGTTTAGAGCCCTTTGAAGCTGCATTTAGACTACATTTTGGAAGTTTAAATTTGGGGGCATCATTGAAGAAAAATCCTGAAATGTTTTCCTCAAAAAACAATTTCTTTACGACTGAAAACAATTTTGGATGACAGGGAGGTGGTGAGTACATTATATGTTAATTTTTTTTTCCTGGAATTGAACTCTTTTAAAGCCTTAGCAAACACAGCTAATGATTGTGTCCGTATTCCAGTTCCAAACAAATCAGTTCCAACAAACACCACGTTCTGAAAGGTCCCAACGAAACACACTGTCATTGGCAGGGCCTGTATGATTTCAGCCCATTCTCATTTCTTTGGAAGCACAGATGACCTGGACAACAGAGGCTTGATTATCAAAACCAAAACCAGTGGAGCATTTTTCACTCACCACTGACCCTCCAAAGTTCTCCAAAGTGATCATGGAAAGGCCCCACACTCCCCCTCAGCCTGTTTCTCTGTACTCACTCAATGGGCTGCTCTGTTTTGGGTGGGAGATCAGGAGGAGAGAGAGCTAACGTGGCACTTACAGTGTACTGCCTCTGGTCTCTTTCTATCTGTCCTCTGCAAAGTAAACGAAAGGTGAGGCACAGACCTTGTCACCTCCTTGTTTTCTCACTATTTCTGTCACTTCCCTGAGGCCTGTGGCTGGAGTCTGTGACTCTTACAATGCTGCTTAATGTTGTGTCTTCAGCTCTGATTAAAACAAGGACGAAGCTCATTCCTGTTGTCTGCGTTTGGCAATGAAAAACTTTCAGGACCTTGTACCATGTCTGCCAAGCAAAACATCATTCCACAGAAACTGATAGTCTAATATATATTTTTTTAAAGCAGCAATAATTTCTAATAGTAACAGTCTATGTTTGGATTACAGCTGATTTGACTGGACCAGATTTTTGGAACAGAATCTCACAAATCCTGCCAAGAACATTTCCAGGTCATTTCACCTCAGAATGAGTAATAAAATATTGTATTCATAGAAAAAAGCCTATTTTAAGATTTTGTTTGCAAAACAAACAAACAAAAAAAAAATTATATATATATATATATATGTATATATATATATTGTATTCTTATTACTATAATGCAAATATGTGCACCTGTATATAAACACACATATATATAAACCTTGTATTAAAAAAAAATCACTATTACAGTATTTCTTATTGTAATACTTGTATAAAAAATACAGAAAATAATAAATATAATAGAAATTTTATAAATTTGAGAATTTGCAAAACTGCCACAATGCACACAATAAATAAATAAATAAATTCCATAATAATATATTTTCCATAATGAAATATATTTTCATAATAAAAAAGTAAAACATCGGACGTATAACAATAATAAAAAAAATATAAATTTGAGAATTTGCATAACTGGCACTATGCAAAAAAATAAATAAATAAATAAAAAATAATAATAATAATATAATAATATAAGCTTCTTTTTTAAAGTAATTTTTTATTTATTTTTCCTTTGATTGTGACAAAATTGGACGTTTCATGACATTCAAACATTTTTAGCATCTTGAAAATACATGTAGTATATTTAATTGCTACAATGCACAATAAATAAATAAATAAATAAATAAATAAATATTTAGGTTTCTCTTTTTCCATAATAATATATATTTTTATAATAAAAAAGTTAAACACCCAGATGCATAACAATAATAAAAATGTGATACATTTAAGAATTTTTTGTGGCATAATCGTCACAATGGAAAACTAAAAACTAAACTAAACTAAACATATATACATATGTGTGTGTGTGTGTGTGTGTATATATATATATATATTATAATTATATTTTGTAATATATTATTTGACAACTATTTCTGTGATCATGACAAAATTGGACTTGGATATATTTTTGATACGTTTCATGAGATTCAACCATTTTTAGTATCTTGAAAAAAGTAGATAAGAATTGAAGTTCAAAAAGTTTTCAAATAATCAAAATAGTTCAATTAAATGAATCATATAGCTATCAACCACCAAGTTAACTTTACAAAACAGCCGAAAGTTTCCGACAAGCCATACAGGAGATCTTACCTGTACAAACTTTCTGGCAGTCTATGAAACAAGACCCTCTGTAGGCAAACACATGGCTCCTCATGGACAAGACATTATGAAGATGGATAGAGTCTTGAGGATGGTAGCGAGATGCTGTGAGTTTCTTGCTGGCACTCGTTCTAACCCAACCTTCACAGACACAAAGCAGATTCTCCTGCCCAGCACGGGACACAAGTCGTCTCCCTCTGTGACTGTCTCTCTCCCCCTTTCACTCGTTCTGCCTTCCTGTTCTGTCAACCACTCCTAGCCTGACACAAGGCACTCATTCTTTCAGTCAAAGAACTCCTCACTTGTTCACTAACCTCGCAGAGACCCCTGCTGCAGAAATAAGTCCATTTCAGGAAAGGCTGAAACTCACTTTTCTGAAGGTGCACAAAACACACTGGCATCCACAGTGCTGTTCCTCTCTGTGAGGTTTTCTTGGAAAGGTGCCAGAGCATTGGAGACCTCAGGTCAGTCGGCTTTGTCACTGTTTGTATAGTCCTGTGTCAGTCCTGACTCTTACTGGCACCACACCAAAGAAAAGCTGCTCTTGTGGGATCAGGTACTTCTAGTCATCTTCCAGCTGTGTGCTGTGTTCCTCACCGGTTTGAATTTGTGACTGAGCTTGACGCTGTTTTGATTCTCAGCACAATTCATCTCCTCACCAACAGGAGGGGCACGTCAAGTGTTTTGGAGCGGTCTGCTGGCTCTAAGCCAGCCAAAAAGAGCTTGATGTTTCATGATTATTGGGAATGCTTTAGAAGAGGGTTGTTTTTCATCTCACGTGTTTATTTGTCACTTTAGATGAGATTATGGAATAATAATTTATGGGTTTTCCAGATCTCATGTGAATTTGCACAGAACTTCTGAAGGATTCATCAAAATTACTAAATTTCTGTCTTGTGCTTTTTCTGCATCTATCTATCTGTCTATCATCTAATCTCTTTGATTTGGTAAATCATAATTATGACTTTGAGATAAAAACGTGACATTTTGAAATACTAAGTGATAAATATGAGCTAAAAGTATGACAAAAACATTTGTCATAAAAAGTCAAAAGTATTAATGTAAATTGACATAAAATGAGAATATGAGATCATCTATTTATCATCTATCTGTCTATCTATCTATCTGTGTTGGTAAATCATAATTATGAATTATGATTATTTTGACATAAAAACGACATTATTAGATACTAAGTCATAATTATGAGATAAGATGAACGCATGAAAAAAATGAAAAATGCATAAAAATACATATAAATGAAAAATTATTAACATAAGATGACATATATTTATGAGATTCTGTATCATAATTAAGTAAAACAATTATGACATACTAAGTCATGATTATGAGATAAAAATCAGAAATTATGACATTAAAGGTCAATTATATAGAAACTGAGACAAATAAAATCATAACGTGGCCCTTTATGTCATAGAAATTTGTTTTTAAAATGTACTTATACTAAAAAGCTAATTACCACCATATAAATAATAATAATAATAATAATAATAATAATAATAATAGTAATAATAATCTATCTACCTATCCATCTATCTATCTATCTATCTATCTATCTATTTGCTTTGGTATATAATAATTATGACTTTGAGATAAAGAATGTCATTAATAGATACTAAATAATAATTATGAGATACGCTGAATGTATGAAAAAAATGTATAAAAATACATATAAATTAAAATAAGCTGACATGAATTTATGAGATTTTGTATCATAATTACGACAAAAAATAAAAATTATGACACTTAATCAGGATTAAATAAAAATGAGAGAAAAATCAAAAATTATGACATTAAGGGTAAGTTATATAGAAAGACAAAAAGTCATAATATGGCTCTTTATATTATGATTTTTTTTTAAATCTTATACTTAATAAGCTTGTTTTCACCACATAAAAAAAAAAAAAATAAGAAGAAGAAAAAATAATAATAATCTATCTATCTATCTATCTGCTGGTAAATCATAATTATGACTGAGATAAAAAAAACACATCATTAGATACTAAGTCATAATTATGAGGCAAGCTGAACGTACGAAAAACATTTTAAAAATGCATAAAAATACATTAATATTAAAAATTATTAACATAAGCTGACATGAATTTATGTGATTCTTTGTCATAATTAAGACATAAAAAGAAAAAATTATGACATACTAAGTCATGATTATGAGATAAAAAAGAAATGATGACATTAAAGATGACATGCAAAAAATCCCTTTATGTCATAAAAATGATTTTTAACATACTTATGACTTAGTATATCATAATTTTAATGTTTTATCTATATTTAATGTTAATTGATCACTTCAAATTATGATTTAACAAAGCATTTTTTTTTCTTATGTAGCACAAATGGCTTCTGTACACAACAGCATCATTCACAAGTTAAGAATATTTCTGGGTCCCTGGGGAAACATAATTACATTTATTTACTAAGATTTATTTATTTTTTATTTACCAATTTATTTACCAATGCAAAAGCAAGCCTATGGGTGAGACTTCCGGTTCATTATCCGTTATTGGGATATAACGAGAAGAATAACAGTGTACAGTAAATGGTAAAACTGTCTGCAGTACAAACCACTGTGTTTATAATTAAGTTTATACATTAAATAATATGGTAAGACATCAATCAGCAGTATCAAGCAGCAAAACGAGCTGTTTTGTACAGCTAAAAAATAGCCAGCTGTATGAGACCTGAAGCCAGATTCATAACATTTACAAATGGCCGCGCCCGCTCTTAAGGGAAAAATAAACAGATCAGTCTATTCTACTGTGAAAGAGAACCTGTGAGGAGGAGGATTAATCGAGGCTCTTCACAAATATAAAGTATTCTGTTTTCTTAAAATGTATAGCTATTTTAAAGCATTTTCAAGTCTTACAACCACAAAAGTAAGATTATAGAAAGACACTTGTGAAGATGCGTTTGCCTGAGGAGATCATATGGTAACAGTTTGTGTCAGTTTTGGACGGAACATACAAAAGATTAACTCGTTTTTATTGTAGACCAAGGAACATACTAAGCTAAAAATGTATGCATACCTGGCAAATTAGAAGGTTAGTTTGCTTGTGTTTAATATGAACAACAGGAAACCTGAAGGACAGATCAACTGCAACGCAGAAAAGTATTTTCGAGTGCTCAATTATAAACTGTGTGACTCAGTTTGGGCAATTTTCCCCTCGAGACTGCAGCTTGTTTTTAATTAGTCAAGACGACGTGAAATAATATGATACAGCTGCCCCTGGATGATTGATCAATTCAAAATATACATTTTCACAGTCAGAAAACTGTCAAAACGTGTCAGCGTATACAATCCTGAATGACGTGGCAACAGTGCCCTCTAGTGACTGATCAACGCTATATTCAACACAGAATATCGCATCAGATGGACCAGGTAAGCAACCCTTATCTCAAATTTCATGTCGCTGTCTTAATGCAAATAATCTAGAAAGAAAACAAATTATACTAAACTTTAAAATCAAGCTGAGACCTGGCCAACTATTTACTCTTCCCCCTTTTCTTAATATGACATGTAAGTGTGAAATAAACCTGTGGCAGAAACACTTAACTGCTAGGCCCGTAAGACTGCTGTTTGTTCTGTTTCTCCCTAAGGAAATTCCTCATGCTCACTCAGAATGCATCTCATTTCCTCCTGTGTGTTTCACATGTTAAATGTCCAGCTCAAAGGCTTGTCACTGTAGTGGGGGGAAAACAGGGCAGCTGGAGGGTCAGTAACAGGTGTGGAAGAATTTAACTCTCGCTCTCACTTTTATTGCGGGAAAATGTCCCTGCGATGGCCTCTGGAAGAAGGCGATTATTTAGTCAGCAGCATAAGACCCTAAAATCTGTAAACCAGTGAATGGCTTTTATAATATGTTCAGCATGCAAAAAATACATACTCTGACTTCACTATTGTGAAGATAGATAGATAGATAGATAGATAGATATGCTAAATGTATAAATGTTCCTATGACATGCAAGTTATACCCATGACAAAATGTTGAAATTGTGACATAAATTTATGTAATTATGTAATTTTATCACATAAAATTGTAAAGACAAAATTATGAGATAAGATTATGAGAAGTCAAAACAATTTGTCATAACTGTCACTATTTGTGATTTGCACATTTTTGCCTGTTCTGCAATAAATAAAGCAAAAATAAAGTATTACATTGAGATAAAAAAAATATATTATATAAAACTAAAATTGTGAGGAAAAACAGTAAATTATGACGACTGTGACATTATGACAAACTATTTGTCACTATTTGTGATTTGCAAATTTTGCCTGCTATGCAAAAAATACAAATAAAAAGCAAAAATGAATGAATAAATAAATAAATAAAATATAACATTGAGAAGAAAAGCTGAAATTATAACAAGTCAATTATATAAAACATTAAAATTGTGAGATAAAAGTAAATTATGATAAAAAGTAACAATTACGAATTGTAAAATTATGAAAAACAATTTGCCATAATTGTCAGTACATATTTGCAAGTTTTATTTGCCTGTTCTGCAAAAAATAAAATAAATAAACAAACAAACAAATAACATTTAGATTAAAAAAAATTAACATAAATAGTCAATTATATAAAACAAAAATTGTTAAATAAAAAGTAAATTCTGACAAAAAGTTACAATTATAATAAACAAATTGTGAAATTATGAAAAATTGGTCATAATTGTGTCAGTTCTTGTGATTTGCATGTTTTATTTGCCTGTTGTACAAAATAAATAAATAAATAAATCAAAAAAGTATAACATTGAGATAAAACATAAGCCAATTTTATAAAACATAAAAAATGTCAAAAAAAAAGTAAATTATGAAAAACTTCAAAATGATAAATTGTGGCAAACTGTAAAATTATGAAAAACAATGTTTTTCATAATTGTTTCAGTACTTGTAATTTGCAAGTTTTATTTGCCTGTTCTGTCAAAAATAAATAAATAAATAAATAAATAACACTGAACTAAAAAACTGAAATTCTAATATAAAAATTATGTAAAACAAAAATTGAGAACAATAAATAAATAAATAAAAACATTGAACTAAAAAGCTGAAATTCTAACATAAAAATTATGTAAAACAAAAATGGAGAAAAAAAAAAAATTACAATAAGTTACAATTACGAAAAACTATTTTTGCCATAATTGTATCGTTATATGTGATTTGCAAGTTTTATACATATATATATATATAGAACAAATGAAAAGAATTTAAATAGGATATATTTGAATTTTAATTATTATTTTTTTGTTTTATACATCAGAACTGGAAAATCACTCTGAAATTACAGATACATACGTATATAAAGATGACTCAAATCCACGTCCAGAGAATAAACAGAAACTGTAAATTTCTATTCACACATCACATCGTAAACAAACCCTAAAGCATCAAATCATACAAAACTCCACGTGTCCAGTCACTGTCATCACTGTTAGGGTTTGTGGCTCAGTTTCAGAAATAAAATAGAACTAACCTGAAATCGGACCTTCTTGAGCATCATAGTAGAATCTGGGATGGTGGACGCTTTCCTGCTGTATGCCGGGATCCTGAACGCTCAGCACATGTCGTATTTCCTCATTAGCCAACCTGGGCGAACGGCCTATTTCATACTGACAAACAGATCTGACCTCCAGCAAACTCACAAATCATTAACTCCCAAAACTTAATCCGTCGTAAATAATTAAAATGTTTTTAATGAATCTCAGACTGATCTTAAAATCCCATGTGACCATGTAAGTTCCTAGTCCCTCTGCCCCCTCACACTCTTTCATGTGACCCTTTAACAAAGCCTGGCTCACTACTTATCTGTTTGTTCATTCATCCGAAAGAAAGACCCGCCCTCTTTTATGACCGGGATAGTGGTCATTAACACCCCTCCTCTTTTTCCTCAACCCCAAACAGGGATACACCCCCTCTCCTGCTCTCAAGGGAACCATATGGTCACCTACCGATTTGTCTGGGACAGTGTGAGAACTACTGTCTGTTATGAGCAACCTTACTTCCTTTCCGTCACAATCGCCGGCCACGCTTCACTCCCTCCAGAATTCAACTCATTATTCCTCCACTGCCGGCGATCAGATAGGAAATTAGGTCAGGACAGATACAGTCCCTATTTGTGTGGCCTACACCCTTCAGTCCCTTCATCAAACCCACAAATCAGATGCTAAATCTGCTTTCTCAACCCCGCCCTAAAACTTTCCTCGTGGATTAGAGGCAACATCAAACATCCAGGCAGATTCAAGCAGATAGGCTGTGTTTCACATACAGATCATCCCTGTAGATGTGGGTCACACACTTCAAAGCCTTCAGCTGTGCTCGGTGACTAAGACTTTGATATTTAGTAAAATATTCAGCAACACAAATTTATGAGTCAACAAGTAAAGGCTGTATCAAGGTTTAATCATTTAAAGACTAATGTTATGTAAAGTAAGTACAGTTAACCTGCCTTATGTTGTAATGTTGACCAATATAGCAGCGATATTAAAATTCTGTACTACGTCTGACAAACAAGAATCAAACTAATGCTTTACATGCATCACAACTAGTGTTATTTTAATATTATTTATTGTCATGAATTAGCTTTTATTTTTCGTTTTCATTTTTAGTTAAAATGCTGGGTTAAAAACAACCCAGTGCTGGGTAAAATATGGACAAACCCAGTGGTTGGGTTAAATGCTTAACCCATCATTCTGGGTAGTTTTATTTAACTGAATTTTTGTTTTAAAATTACTATATGGCTGGTTTAAAAAGGAACCCAAAAACTACCCAGAAGACTGGGTTAATTATTTAACCCAGCCGCTGGGTAAAAACAACCCAATTGCTGGGGTTGTCCATGTTTCACCCAGCGCTGGGTTGTTTTTAACGCAGCTTTTTGTCATTTTTCTAATTTATTTCTACTTAGCTTTCATTTAATTTCAGTTTTAGTCATTTTAGCACTTCAGTTTAAACATTTCAGTCATGTGGAAGGAAATATTTCTAATATTAGTTTTTCATCCAATATTTCTATTTTATTCCAGCTAAATTTCAACTATTGAAATTATTTGTAATAGTTTTAGTTAATAATAAGACTGACTGCAACATTGTAAGATAAAAAAGAGGGATTTAAAGATTAACCAATGCTGTGTGCAAACCAAACATGAAGCGTATATTCTCTGAGATATAAACTCGCAATTCTGAGAAATTAATTCAGAATTGCATTACATTTGTTACTGTGAGTTATAAAGTCAGAATTGCGAGACATAGACTCGCAATTATTTTGACATTTCTATCCCGCAATTCTGACTTTTATAACTCGGAACTGCATATCACGCGATTGACCTTATTTTTCAGAACTGCATGTTTACATCTCGCAATTGACTTCATAACACACAATAGCAAGTTTATACATCACAATTCTGAGGGGGAAAAAAAGAGTTGCGAGTTTGTATAACGCATCAGAGGAAAATAGTAAGAATTATGAGATAAAAAGTCGCAATAACTTTTTTATTATTATTTAGTTGTAGAAATGGGCTTCTGTAATGTCGCACGCTCTTAACAATCGCGTTAAATGGTCCTAATGGGTGTCTTTGCATTTATGTTGTATGTATCTACTTGATCGAATGATTAAATTCGCTTTTGGTGTGCAGTTTTGTGTGCAGGTAAATGATGGCAAAAAAGAAAAATTGAGGAATTGAGGAAATTAGCAAGAACAATTAAATAACCAGTACTGACCAATAACAAATATATATATATGTATGTATATATATATATATATATATACACACACACTGTGCATCCCAAATGATTACAACAAGGACCCCTTTTTCCCCTTTAGAGATTACCCTATGTTAGTTGATCTATAATGGGCGATGGGCAAAGCAGTAATATGGGTGTCATACCATAAAATGTTTTTAATACAACTTTATATTTAATGTACATTTAATAAAAACATTTTCACTGACTTCAATTTAGTCAGAGTTCAAACATTCTCAAAAACTCCCATTAAAATCACTTAAGCTGTTTACACTGTGAAATGAATATCTTACTTACGTCGTACGAACATCTGCACTGTGTTTCTGATGAGAGAATTTGCCAGAGAGCAGAACAGAACGCCTTCTTTTCAGTGATGACTCATCTGAACGCCTTTGATTGGTCATTGCATTCATAAGCTCAACAGACTTGTGTGTGATTGGTTATAATGTGCAGAGCTGTAAAATCGCGTCTGTCTGTGGCTTAGCGCCAGCCAGCAAACGCAGATTTGAAAAGCTGGAGAAGTTTTACTTTTTTTTTTCAATTACTGCCACCCACAGGACAAACTGCGCATTGCACCCAAAATTGTTCGGTGTGTCAATACCAAATTCCAAAATTGATTATTTTGTGATAATGACCAGCAGACAGCACATCATCCCTGTTAATTCATAACTACTTACCTGAAAGACAAATAAATGGACAAAGTTGTTTTTATTATTTTATCATGTCAAAAGAAACAGTGCTTTGAGAACCACAAACTAGCACAGTTATGAAGTAAAATATAGTTTTGCATCCTTAAACAAAACCTTTTGACAGTGGAACACCATAACCAGTTTGAATATTCTAAAGAGCCATGTCATAAATGTAAAAGATCTCACTCAAAGTAACTCTATGAGACAAGGTGCCCATGTCATTGTGGAAGTGATTCATTGGCAGGAATCCCCTCTACTCAACCATAACTAATGCATTATACACTCTGAATGCCGTCGCCTTGTTTCTGAAATTCCTCACATTCCTGTATGAATCCAGAACAATCTCCCAGTCCACTAGGCCATGACCCAAACCAGGCCTGGGCATTGAATTTATAATTACAGATAATACTCACCATTCTTACAGCAAAACAATAACTACAATCAACCACCTGAGAGGTTTTTAACATGTTGCTACAGCGTTCCAGGTGCTTAAACAATGCACATGATTTGAGGGACTGATTTATGATTTGACAGCATGATTTATGCTGCTGTCTTTAATACACAGCTTTAGCATTAGATTTAAAATAACCACTAACTCTAGCACCACTACAGTATTCAAAATCCTAGGCAAAACCACATAATAAGGCAGTAAGAGCCCAGAAAAGACTTTAATTAAATCTGACTTTATTATTGATTAAAGGTATTCATAAGTATCTTACAGCAGAATGGAATGTCGTAACCCTCCCCATGGCGTTCCGTAATCATCTTTGAGTGTGCACTGATAAATGTATTTTTTTTAATGTTATGGAAATACAAAAAAAAAATAATAAATCCATTCTTAATAACATCTGGGAAGCCAGAGAGCATATATTTTCCTGTTTAGCTAAATAAATGCAGCAATGAATAAAAAGAAAAAAACATTTAAACAGATTATGTGTAACATTACTTACAAAACAACAGAGAATGAAAAATCTTCCTGTTTAGATTATTCTTCAAACAAATGATTACATAAATATAAATGAACCAAAAGGGGGAAAAATAGCATTTGTGCTTTTTGGATGCAGACAATGATATTCATATTTACTAACAGCTAAACAGCAGAGGTGTCATTTAAAGAGATGAAAAATTATGAGTCTAAATTTGGACTGCACATTAAATGCAGTGTCAGTTCTTATTGCACCCACACATTCATTTGGTACTACAATATTAGGTCTGTTTCCATACCAGCATTTATTCTTTGATGATTAGAAATAATTGCTAATGAGCCGATGCGGATCAGGTGGTTTGAAAAAAGCCAATTATGTCGAACAAAATCCATGCAACAACTATTTAAGTTTTCAATACAAATCTATCTCTTTGAAGGGTCAGGAGGGTTCACACGGGCTGATGTAGAATGACACTGATCTTCCCTTGATGTTTATAGGTGCAGTGTTTTATTTTAATTTCTTTTGTCTTTCCTGGCAGGTGTAGCTGACTGCACTTGCTGCAGCAGCTGAAGGTCCAGTTTATATAAAGGTAGATTATTTTCCTTTAAGACAAACAGAAACACAGAAGTACTGCAGCCCATGTCAGAGAATGTTTTGAGCGCTCTGTTAACGTACAGCACGCTCTCTGATCCATTAAGTTGGTGGGCAGGTTAAAACGATCTTCCACCAGGAAACATTTACAGGATCTCATACTTATCCACAACAAATGACGTCTCTGAAGAGAATTTGACTGGACTGCCTCCTACTACGTGTGTCACCTTGGCCACCTGTGGAAACAATGGATATTAAGTAGGGCTGTCAACGTTAATGCGTTAACGCATGTGATTAATACAAATAATTTAACGCAAATACATTACAGGAACATAAAAAGGTGTGTCATTAAAGTAATTTTTGTCATGCAGATGATATTGGGGGTTGGGAGTTTATCGACGCTCATCGAGTTTTCAATATCTTTTATCATTAAGGAGTTTGTCGGTGGTGGTTTCACTCGATATCCGGGTGCGTTTACACTCTTTGTGGGGAAAATCGATGGTACAGCATTTGGTTTAAGCCAACGCTTACATCCGTCACCACCTGTAAGCTCTTTCAGTAACTGTGGTCATCGTATCAGTGTTTTATTTTCCGAGTTTTGTTGCGGAAAAAAATAGCATAGCTCAGTGCCAGTAGCTCACCGAGTGCAACCGTTCTACGTAACCCCCATAGTCCAAAATATGTATACTAGTAGTTGACAAATAAAAATTGAACTGTGTCCTATGGTGTGACGGCAAAAATGTTAAAAAAAAAAATAATAAAAATAATATAATATAATAATAACATACAAATAACATGAGGAAAATAGTATCTTCATTCTTACAGTTACAGATAGCATAAGAGGTTTATCTTCAGTGTTTGAGTTTTTTTTTTTATTATTATTTATTTTTTTTTTTACATTTTTCCACCACACCGATATGTCAACTACCCATATAATGATGTGGATTTTTTAAAGAATGTAAATCTTTCATGGGTTTTCTACTACGTATTTCAGTAAGAGACATCATTAACGTTTTATTAAGCTATACAAGTTCTTTTTAAGCCTCATTTTTCTTGTCGATTTATTTATGAAATACTGCGCAACTTGCCTGAATGTCACAAAAGTTTCTTTTGGAGACAAAAGAAACGTGAATTGGGAAGAAGTCGTTGGGTTTGCCATCTATACTGAACTCCAGGCTGCCACTCTTGTTTTTCTCATCAATGACAGGAAGTGACCATTCCAGGATGCTTTTCCTGCTGTCATGGTTATATTGCCCATCCAGATCACCGACCACAGGAGCACCAACACCTGACCTGCATGATCACAAGAGACAGAGGTTGTTTATGGATATGAATTTGGCTAATTAAAAAAAAAAAATATATATATATATATATATATATATATATATATAATTTTTATTATATATTTTATTATATAATTTTTATTGAATATTATATATTCACTGATTCTGACGTAAGTGAATAAAATAATAATTTCAGAAGACAAGATCATCGTGAAAAACGCGATGGATCACCAAACAGATGAAACTCCATCAATGCGCTCGAAACTAGTATGTAAAGACAAGAGTAGAAGTGAAATATGGCATTATTTTGCATACAAAGCAGATGATAAAGGTGAACGAGCTGACCTTACTGCACCCGTATGCAAGCTTTGCTATAAATCATGTGTTGCCACAGAAGGCAACACATCAAATCTTGCCAAGCATTTGTCACTTGCTCATCCTGATTATTAACGTGAATTTAGAGATTGACAGGTGAGTGCACCATTCATTAATTAAGTTTTAATTAACTTGTATTCACAACTGATCACCGCACATTCCTAACATGTGATACAGAGTAAACACAAAAGCTCAAATGTGCGTTAGAACCAGTTTAGCTTTGATCACATGATCTTTGCACTTGCATTTCCAAATAATCAAATATTAATTGAATTTGAACAAAGCAAGAGTTTTGCTATATTAATTTTAGTATCAATAATATGAAGGGAATGTTTCTGCCGCTAATATGAAGCAGCCAAGAGAGTGTGTGAGAGATTTATATTTAATGCTTTTTCTTTGGCTGTCTGAAATCTGAAAACAATCAGAGAGAGAGAGAGAGATAATAATAATGTGATTTTGAATACTTTGACTGTTAGAATAACACTTGACAGTTAAGCAAACTTTGTTAAAATTCTTTGGGTAGGCCTACAACACTTATTAATCTAGGTCAATAATTAGTTATAAATGATAAATGAACTAATACATGTTTAGCATGTTAACATTACTTACTAAATTGTTTTCAATTCACTTTCATTCACAGGCTGGTTATTTGTTACCTATGGTATCGATTCCTGAGGTATCACATTTTGGTATTGCACCAAAGCCAAAATTATGGTATTGAGCCATGCCTAGTGGCGACACATACCTGGGGTTACGTCGCTTAAACAGTGTAGTAAAGTATAGTTTGAAAGGCTGCGCATTCGACTGTACACATACACTGAGCCGTTTCAGACAGCTTACCAGTAGCGCTTCAATGAACGAAAACACATAATTACATCAAAATGCACGGTTTTGGACAGTTACTAATTAAACAGTCTTAAATGATTTATAAAACCATAAAAAAGAAAGAATATTGGATATTTGTCAGATCCTCGCCATGTGCGTCAGGTTTTAATGAGACAGCGCTGATTTTAAAGTGAAACCTGCTGAAGTCTGTCACTGATGTAAACCAAAAGAAAAGCTTGAATAAAGTTTAATCTGTATAGTTTATGCATATACAATTTATAGCTTATGTGAAGATTGTTTTAAAATCACTTAAATTAAAAGTTATTGTTTATTTCAGAGCCTATTATTATCGTGGTTGCGTGGTCACGAAAACGTATCGTTTGTGAGCGTTTTTAAGCATTGTGGTTTAGAAACAAGAAATTGTAAGCCGTTGTAACAATCAGCAGTGAAACAGAATTCATTTTGCTATATGTGCATATGTGTATATATAAACACTGTCTGAGGCGAACGCACGTAAAGAAGGTACTCAGAGTGCAAGAGTATCAAGTTATTTTTGCTGCTTTATAGGCCTTGAACAGTTAAATACACACAATTGTATCCGTCAAAATGCCAGTATTTGCAAGTATCCTCATAAACACAGTAATTTAGGTCTTAAGTGAAAGCAAACAACTGAGAAAAAACACACGTGTAACAGTATACTGGATCCGGGCAGCTCTTTAGTCTAATATTCCTGCTGTCTGTCATTCATGTTAATCAAACAACAACAAAGAGAAAATCTGTCACTGCTCTTGACTAAATAACTTTTGTAACTTTAATAAGAAGAAATATATAGTTCATTTACACAGTGAAAAATATGCAGTGTTTCTATACATTTGATTTTGGTCATATCGCCCACCCCTAAAATAAATAAATACACACAACCATTTTTTGTAAAAAGGACTTACGGCAGAGGAATAGTAATGACAACGTCATTGAGCTCGAGCCCCTCATCCTGAAGCTCATACTCAATGTTGACGTCACAGCCACTTCCACTTTCTGATGGCCAACAGTTAACTGAAAGTACAGAAGGTACATGCATGATTGAAATGTTTGTGGGAAAGCATTGTTATACTAATCCTTGAGTGCAATAACTTTATTTATGAACACTTATTAGCACTCGCAGAAGCAAGAGAAAACTCACTGGTTAAAGGAATGAGGGACTCCTCTGTGCTCTGTAACCTCCATTTCAGCACCCCCAAATCAGTGTTGAGAGGGAAGGACTTTTCCTGGTTTTTCAGACCAATCAGGGACTCAGTGGTAAAGAGCTTTTTATCAACATGAGGATGAGTCTGAAGAATAAATAGACCACAATATGAGTCACAAGGCCAAGATGAAAGGTTTTTGAAGATCTGAGGTCATAGTGCAGTATTCTTTTCTAAAAATATGAGACTGTCAACAACTTCTCTTTTAAAATACATGCTGAGTTGTGTCTCACACACCTGTAGTTGGGCTCCTTTCTTGTCATTGTTGTTGACGAGCATGGAAATGCGGCCATTTTTTTCATCTGTGACTTTCAGAGTGATCATGCCCAGAACTTCCAGGTTCTGCAGTCCACCATCCCGACCACAGGTCAGAGAGATCTTCTCCTCCACCCTCAGATGTACACTGGGAAACAGAGTTCATGAACAATTAACAACTGGCATAAACAGAAAATAATATCATTATATAATGTGAAAATGCATTACTGTTCAAAATTTGTTGTTAATAGAGTTTTTCTTTTTTACTTACACTCACCAAGACTGCATTTTTTAAATAAAGAATACAGTAAAAACAGTAATAATGTAAAATAATATTACTATTTAAAATATCGGTTTTCTATTTTAACATATTTTAAAATACAGTTTTTTTAAAAGCTGAATTTTTTTAAGCATCCTCACTCCAGTCTTTAGTGTCACATGATCCTTCAGAATTTTTAAAATAAATTTTAGTGGTACATTATTATTTATATAATTAATTATTTTTATATTATATATATATATATATATAATTAATTATATTATTATTTATATAATTATAATTAAATTTTGTATTTTTCAAGAGATTCTCAGGATGAATATTAGAATTTTTTGCAACATTATAAATATCGTTACTGTCACTTTTGATCAACTTAATTTATCCTTGCTGAATAATATTTATTTCATTCAAAAAACACAAACTTTTGAATGGTAGTGTATATAACACAGGAAGTAGAATGTGTCAGATACTGAAACAAAATGAGTAAGCCATACCTCTCTATATTCACTGGAGGCTGAAGGACTTTAGATGCCTCTGATGCCTTCCTTCCTGCACTGGATGTGATGATATTTTCTCCTTCTGACTTTAGTTTGTCCACAAAGTTATCAACCTCTTTTCCTTTGACACCAAGCTTCAGTGCTTTACTGGACCCACTCGGCCTACAAAAAGAACAAGAAAGATTAACCTCTGTATGATTATGCATTTAAATGCATAATAGCATACGGTTACAGCACATACCTAACTGAAGCAGGAGCCACTTTGGGTTTCTCTGGCTCTAATGTATCTGTGATGATGGTGGCTGATGTGACGCTGCTCATTCCTGAACTTCCGAAACCTCCAAAGCCAGGCGATTTCTTTCCGGCACGTTCAGCATCTTGTCTTGCTCGCTGCAGCTCTTTAGCTTTGCGTTTCATCTCAGCCTTTGCTTCTCTTTCTTGGGTCTGTTAAAGTAAGAGAAACCAAAAGATTAGAGTTGGTTCAATACAAATTTAAAGCAGAGAGCATTTTTGCTTTGGATGTTTAAGAAATAACAGACCTCTCTGACAGCCCTGAAGACTTTTTCTTCATGCGAGTCCATCTCAGTGAAAGTGCGAATTTGGGCCAGGTTAACATTCTCCCGGTAGCCCAGAGCTACAATCTCATCAAATGCAAATATGAGATCAAAACAGTGCTCTGAGATCTCGCTTTCCTCCAGCACTCTGCAATATTCAGGGATCTGGAAAAACACAGAAATCAATCACTTATTCAAGACACATCCAAGAAGTGCTACAACAGGGAAAATAAAAAAGTAAGTTTTACCACTCGGGAGAAAAGCCTTAGTGTCTCCAAGTCCTCCAGAATGTTGCTGTTTTTTGTAGTGATCAGAACCATGTAGAGTTTCTCCAGGGGCTGGTAGACGTAACGCACACTGTCCGTTTCCACAAAAGTGTGCTGCTTTCCTGTATTCATCAGTTTGGGAAAGGCAGCCAGCAGGCCCTCGACACGGGTTCGCGTCATCTCTACAAACTGTCGTGACACTATGGCTTTTCCTGCCTTAGTGCACACCGCCGCTGCCAAGAGCACCTGCAAAGATTTGATTGACGTTAAAAATCTTATAAGATTCCAATCACATTTAAGATAAAGTGTGCAAACTTTTTACTGGTAGGTTAAGCTCATTGAGTCAATATAGTGTTACAGTATAATATAGTGTTGTTACTGTTAACTAAAACTACATTATTAAAAAAAAAAAAATCGTAAATGAAATAATGCTGAAATAAAATAAAATAAAAAATTAAAAGCTTTTTAATTAAGCTTAAAAACTTTGTAGAAATGATGTTTAAAACAAGTTAAGGTATTAAAGTTACTAAAACAGAAATATTAAAATAATAAGAAGAAGAAGAATGACAAAAGCACAAAACTAAATTATTGAAACTTATACTGAAACTGAAATTATTCAAATAAAAGTTAACTCAAAATATAAATGCTATCAGAGTAAAAAAAAAAAAATACTTATACAACACTTTTTTTTTTTTTCTTTTTTGAGAATTGAGAAGTTTTATGCTTAACAATAAAACACGGGCTAAAACAATAAATGTAGAAACGTTTTGGCAATTAAAATAAATGAAAAGTTAAAGTACTAAAATTACTAAAACTGAAATGAAAATAAATGTAAGCTAAACAGAAATATTAAAGAAAAATGAATAAAAATGACAATAGCACAAAACTAAGTTACTGAAACTGAAATGATTAAAATAAAAGCCAACTCAAAATATAAATGTTACAAAAATAAAAGTTTTACACTTAACTTTAAAACATGGGCTATATATATATATATATATATATAGTTTTGGCAAATGAAGGAAATAAAACAAGTACTAAAATTAACAACAAAAATATTCCTGTAATGGCAAAAATATTAAAGAAAAATTAATAAAAATCCCAAAAGCACAAAACTAAACCACCTAAACTAAAATTAAAATGAAAACTGAAAATATTAAAAGCCATTTCAAAAGATGTTGTAATAGTATAATAATAATAATAATAATAATAATACACTCTTTTTTTTTATAATGATGTAAAGTTTACACGTAACAGTAAAACATGGGCTAAAATGAAGACATAAAATTACTTCAATTTGCATAAATAATTGTAAATTAATAATATACATAAATGTTTAATGTTTTTGTAAAAAAAAAACAATATTTTATATATATATATATATATATATATTTGTATTATTATTCAGTTATTTATTCATTTGTGCATATCAGATTAAAATAACAAACTGGTCGACATGACACAATAGAAATGATTAACAAATTTCTTTCTTTTAATAAAGGTCTGCCATAGTAAATCATAAAATGGTGCGATTCATTTGTGACTTCCAGGTCTGGAAAATTAATGAAAATTATTATTTAAAAAGTAGATATATCTACATAATACACTGACTATTAAATTTTAGATAGGTTTCATGATCCACAGGTCATTAATTTTTTTGAGTTGTCAAAGTCAGTTAGCCAGAACCTGATATCTATACAGGCATTCAATATCTAAATTATTTTTAAAAAGACAAAATAAAAGGTTACTTATTATATCAACGTTCATACAGACACTGACGACTATTTACTTCCTTTAATTACTTTAACTGTAATTAATCTTGATGTGAATCTAATTACCTAGCTAGCCTTTAGCTGGCTAGCTGTATCAGATATCAAACGCCTATCTAGCAACATTTCCTTACTTCTATGATGTTGTTTTATAACAAAAGCAGATGGGATAGACACTGTTTAGTAACTGACACTACTAGAAATAAAAGGAGTTTTAGACTGTATGAGTGATTAGCTACAGCGCTAGCTGCTAGCTCCATCCTGCTAAATGCACAAAACAAACAATCATACCATTTCTGTTCCCTTTCAGACGAGGATCCGTCAGTGGACTCAGTCACGGACAGTGTATGTCCAGCTGTTTCTACGACACAAAATGTCAAAAGTGGTGACTTCTGCTCTGTTTTAACAGTAGCATATAGCTCGACTCGTAATATTGAAGAAACAGAGCCACGTCTCCAGAGTCCAACCGGAAAAAGTTGCGCCGTGTCAGGCGCAGTACGAGCTGATGGCGACATCTAACGGTAGAAAACAGCGACTGCTTGTTGTAGACTTGTTGACACATGTAACTTACTGATTTAATGGTGTGAATGAAGAAAATACACTACCGTTCAAAAAGTTTGGGCTAAGCAAGATTTTATTTATTCATTTATTTTTTTAAAGTTAGGGATCAGTAAGATTTTTAATGGTTTTTAAATACGTTTTTTTGTGAAATATTTTAACTTTAATATTACTTTAAAATATATGAATTTTAAGCATCCAGTCTTCAGTGTCACATGATCCTTCAGAAATTATTCTAACATACTGATTTATAATCAATGTTGGTAATAGTGCTGCTCAATATATATATATATATATATATATATATGGGATTCTGTGATACTTTTTTCAGGATTCTTTATTAAATAAAAAGTCTGTGTTACAATATACAATACTGTTCAAAAGTTTGGGGTCAATACATTTTTTCTTCTTTTTTTTAAAAAAAAAGAAAGAAATTAATGTTTTTTTATTAATCAAAGATGTGTTAAATGGATAAAAATTTATAGTTAAGTTGAAAAATTAAGTTATATTGTTAGAAAAGTTTTCTGACTAAATGCTACTTTTTAACTTTTTTTAATCAAAGAATCAAAAAAAAAAAAAAAATCACAGGTTCCAGAAAAAATATTAAGCAGCAGAACAGTTTCAACACTGATAATAAATCAGCATATTAGAATGATTTCTGAAGGATCATTTGACAATAAAGACTTGAGAAATGGCTGATGAAAATTCAGCACTGAACATAAATAAATTATATTTTAAAGTATATTAAAATAGAAAACCAATATTAGAAATTGCAATAATATTTCACAATATTACTGTTTTTTTTTCTTTTTTGATCAAATAAATACAGCCTAAGAGACTGCATTAAAAAAAAACATTAAAAATCTTACTGATCCCAAACTTTTGAATGGCAGTGTTATGTATATATTTATTTAGCAAAGATGCAATAAATTTATCAAAAGTAACAGTAAAACATTTATGATGTCGCAATACATTTTTATTTAAATAAATGCTGTTCTTTTAAACTTTTTATTCATAAAAAAAAAAAAAAAACTAAAAAAAAACTAAAACAAAGTGAGACTGAAAGCTGGAGTGATGGTGCTGAAAATTCAGTTTGCCATTACAGGAATAAATTACATTTTAAAATATGTAAAAATGTGAAACTTTTTTTAAATTGTAATAAAATTTCACAGTATTACTGTTTTTACTGTATTAAAAAATGAAAACTGAATGAATGAATTATGAGAAAGAATTTATAGTTGATTTAGTTTATTTTTAAAGCTTATTTTGTCATATTTTGAATAATTTTAATTCCTTTCGAGACTCCTTGGAAGTTTTCTGAATGCCCTGACCTCGTTATTGAGAACCAACTTGGTAGAGAATGTAGAATTTATTTATTTATTTATTTTAATTTGTTTTCATTTATTTAAGTGTGTGGGATTTCGATACAGTTAGATTTTTAAATATTTTGACCATTTTAGAAATAAGACTGTAAAAATAAGAGTTTTAATAAATTAATTAATTTATTTATCATCCCTAAATATAATGTTGTTTCCAGACACAACTGATCACTGAGTAAAAAAGTAAGTGTATGACAAAGTGCAGTCAAACCAAAAATTATTCAGACACCAGATGTCATTTTTTATAACTTTTCACTAGTGGGTGCAGAACTATAGTTAATTTATGTAAGTGAGGATAGCAAAATAAATTGTGACATTTTACCCAATTTGAAAAATTTGATTTGACACTTTGCCCTGACCATGTTTTGTTACATACCTTTCTATCAAAGTTATCTGACATTATCAAGATGAATTTGTTCTGACACAGTTTAACTCTGAGTTCTTGTCATATTTTATTACCATTTTCTAAATATAGCGAATAAACTGTGATAATGCGAGAAATGCTGAAGGTGTCTGAATAAATTTGGGTTTGACTGTATATAAAGAGGCAAACTGTGTATAGTTTGATGTGGTTTAAATTGCAACTGCTACAAAAAAATCTGATGGCCAGAGAAGACCAGATGTCCTAGAGGGTTATGAAGAAGTGGGAATAGCCATTTATTTAGATTTTTTTTTTAATGCCATAAGTAGCTAGTGCAACAGTCACACTTACTTGTTAGTTGTAACATCACTTTAAGACGTATGGAAAATAAAATAAGAAGCACATTGAGAATGACAGTGGACTAAACAAGATGAATGAATTAAATGACATCTCTGCCATCAGCAGTCCACTGTTTTTTTTTTCTTTCCACAAAAATTGGATGATCCATGGCATTTTGTTACACCATTGACTGAGGTTGAATCAATGTCCACAAACATCACATATATATATATATGTTTACAAGGTCATCTTTATTACTGTCCATTAAGTGCAACAACATCAGCAAAACACATTTAACTTGGTCTGTTGGTTTAGACACCAGTATCAAACAAGTGCAGCATTTTTTACATTCAGATGAGCACATGCTGTAAGTTCATTAATTTATCAGTATTTTGACCTGGGGATTTATTAAATTCAAAAACGGCGGCCAGTGCTGCACAACATCCCACTTCAATACTGCTTCCTCTCAAAGCCAAAGTTACAATCATAATCCAAGTCAACCACATAATTACATACAACGTCCAACCGTAGGCCATAAATATAACAAACCAAACCCAACTCCAATAACAACCTGCGTTCACTGACCTAAAACACTGAGTTGCTGCGTTTTGCGTGATATTGTATCATTCAAAATGGACAGGTGTATATCTGGATATACCCACCTTATTTTTTCGCATAAAAGCAGGCATGGCCATTTGCGAATTTGATGGGTCTGGCTTCCGGTCTCACTGCATCCAGCTATTTTTAGCTTTACAAAACTTGTTTTGCTACTTGATGTTGCAAATTGGTGTCGTACTATATTATTTTAATGTATTATCTTAATTATGAACACACTGGTTTGCAGTACAAACAGATTTACCATTTACTGCATGTTGTTAGTCAGTAAAATCCCCAGCTATGAGGTTATTTTACTAAAGCTGATGATGGAGTGGAAGTTGTGGAAAAGCAAGTGGACCGGACACATGGAACAGATGAAAACACAGCGTCAGCTTCGCCACCACAGATTTTAGATTAGTTTTATTATTAACTTGATATATTGCTTTGTGTGTGTTCGAACAGACTCTATAAGCCTAGTATATTCGCTTTTGGTATGAGAAATAACCCGGTAGAAATATGTCAATCGTTGTGGCGTCATGATGTTAGCTTGTCAAAAACGCATTTTAAACATTCTGGCGCGGCGCGTACTTGCTCATACAGCACCTGACTAAAACTAAAAGTTCTTTTTCGCGCCTTGTGTTTAAACGTTCAAATACACAGATATGTGTCAAAATGTCCGTCTTTGCGAGTATCTTCGTAAACACAGTCATTTGTGTCTTAAATGAACATTAGTAGTTAAAGATAAAGCACGTGTAGTAGGCTAGTAGGCTATATGAGATCCTGGCATTATGATGAAATCTTAAAGGGATAGTTCACCCAAAAATGACAATTCTGTCATTTTTATCTCAGCATCAAGTTGTTCTAAACAACCTGTATGACTTTCTTTGTTCACCTTAACATAAAAGAAGATATTTTGAAGAATGTTCATAACCAGAAGGTTTCTGGTCCCCACTGACTCCAATTGTATTTTTTTTATAAAAGTCATGGGGTACCAACAACTGTTTGGTTACCAGTATTGTTCCCAGTATATTCTTTTGTGTTCAACATTAGAAGGAAACGCAAACTAAATTTTCATTTTTGGGTGAACTATTTCTCGAAAGCAGCCTAATATAAAATATTTTCTTTCTGAATCAAAAATGACAAAGAAAATTGTCCTTGACTGAATCACTTCTGTAAAATAAGTAAGAATGAATGTATTTTGAGTTTATACAGTGAAAACTATTCAGTCAGTTTGTACATTTACTTTATACAGTATAATGTTTTTTTGTTCAGTGCTTTAGATTTTTCAAGTAGGTCGATTTCTTACGTATCTTTGTTCTATTGTAATTCTATTGTGACTGTTTACTTGTCTTCGGTAAGCTTGATTTTACTTAGGCTAGTATTATTTTTTTAATATTGAAATTGGTAACAAGAATTATGAAATTTCAGTGCACAAAAATCCTATTTAAAGCTATATATCATTATTGTCATTGAGGGGCCTGCAGTAAGTTGCAGTGTCGGGGCCCACTGAGGCACAAATGCGGTCGTGTATACATCTGTGTTCAGGGATGTCCATCGGGTGGCGTGGTGTGCAGATGGTCAGCACACCATCAGCAGATAGAGAAGCAGTACAGGCACCTGGATCTACATCACGGGGGATCTTGTACTTCCTGTAAAACTCCCTTGCCACAGAGCCATGCTCATCCTGTAACAGAGACATACTGTTTCTTTGAACTGAGGTATAACAATCATAGCAACACACTGACACTTTTTCAGGGCCCTTTGGCGACACAGGGTCATTTTTCAACATGCGGGGTACTCCATTGCTTTAAACAAGAAATCTTTGCCGTCAATATGCCGACAGGTATTGGGAATTTTATCGTCATGTTTAAATTACATGTAGTGGGAACCATTAGAATTTCTGTGATGTTTTTGTTTTTTGTTTTTTTTCAGCAGGGCTGTCATTCCAACTCAACTTCCTACAGGTTTGGCCAATTCAGTTAAATTGAAACTAACAAATTGAAAACAAGCTGTGTTCTTTTTTAATGTTATTTTTTGATCACCCAATCTTGAATATTTGATTTCCAACCTTGATTTTTACACAATATTGCAAAAACAACACACACACACACAACGATAGTTAAGTTCAAAATGGTAAATAAAATAAAGGTGACTTTTAAAGTTTTGTTACCTGCCGTTCATCATGTTTCCCATGAATCTCAATGAAATCATCATTGAACTTGACCTTCAGTTCCTCTGGAGAGAAGTGCTTCACATCCAGGTTGATTACAAAGCGATCTCTATCCATTTTCATCAGTGCAGGATGAAAACTCTAAAAACACATTGTGATTACAATTTTTTTAAATGTATTTAAAAGAAGCTCTTATGCTCATCAAGGCTGTATTTATTTAATCCAAAATACGGTAAAACAACCGTTTTATATTTTAATATATTGTAAAATGTAATTTATTTCTGTGATGGCAATGCTGAATTTTCACCAGCCATTTCTCAAGTCTTTATTGTCACATGATCCTTCAGAAATCATTCTAATATCCTGTTTTGCTGCTAAAGAAACATTTACCATTATGATCAATGTTGAAAACATTGGTGCTGCTTAATATTTTAAGGGAAACTGTGATACATTTTCCCCCTCAGGATTATTTGATAAATATAAACAGCATTTATTTGAAATATAAATCATTTGTAACATTATAAATGTCTTTATTATCAATTTAGTGTGTCCTCGCTGGATAAAAATATGAATTAAAAAAAAAATCTTACTGGCCAAACTTTTGAATGGCAGTGCATACTGATACATTAGTTTAATAATATTATGAACTACCATAAATTATCAATGACAAGCATTTAAAATCGTATACTTATTAATTAAAAATCACTTTGTTTATTGTTAGTTCATGATGATATCTGATGCTCTACCTAATGTTAATAAAATGCATCTTATAGTAAAGTGTTTTTGGCAATGCCTAGTTTGTATCAACATAAAAAGTTGAACTTACCTCTGACATGCCACTGTCCAACCAGGTTGGAAACCGCCAGAAATAAGGTCGATAGTAAAACATGTAGAAAGGTGAAAAAAAGTCACTGTCAGGTAGGTGCTCTCCGAAATACTGGTCATAAATTCGAAAAGGGAAGTAGCCTGGAAACCAGGGTCGGCGGTACCAGGGATGTTGCATAGAAATTTCCATTGTAGCTCAGTGAACTCTGGAGTTGATAGCGGATCTGTTGCATGTTCTGCTGTGGGCCTATATTTATGGCCCATCCAAAAACCCTATGTCAGCTACCTACCCAGCTTCCCGCTTGATTCGTCTCCAGTTATGAGCTAAAGTGTTTTCTGCTGCCCTCTTCCCCTCTGGCTCATTTAAACAAAAAGCTATTTAATCACCCTTCACTCTCTCTTAGATCATACAGTCTCAAACACTGGGCTGTGAATAGTGTTAATGCCCCTCTGCTCACAAGCCTGGAAAAATATTTGCCTGGCTAAGTTAGAATGGTTCTGAGTGAAGCCTCCATGTCAGCTGGCCACATCCCCAGCAAACTCTTGTGCCAGGAGGGATTCTGCCCCCCAGTGCCCTGGACGGGACACGGCCAGATACTATCTGCTACCCCCTGGCTGCTATCAGAGAAGAACTCAGGCAGAAAGATAATATTATATCCTAAAATGGACGGGACTGCAGGAATCAGCAATACTGGTGATCCGCTGTAAATCAGACATGAGTAATGAGCCCTCCAGGCCAAGAGCATCGCCGCTGTCCCACCTGAGAGAGACAGGTGTTGTGAAATGGGGCTGGAATTTTTACGGTAGCAACATTTTAGGTTTTACAGTTTTGAATTTAAATTTACAGTTAAATACCGTAATTTCATTAACTGATATAATGGTAATATACCAACCTACTCAAGTACTGAAATCTAGTTTGTACCTTTGTAATGCACTGATAACCACTAAATTCAGGTGGTGATGAGAAAGTCACATGATCAAACAAAGCCTATCACAAACAGCTTTTAAATAATAACATATATAGAAGGTGCACAGTGTCATTCACACAAACACTAAACACCATCATGGTAACACACATGAAACTGAAATAATGCAATAAACATTCATTTAACAACATTCTGGAAATGTCAATTTCTTTTTCACTTCCAAAAATGGTATACTACCGTAAAATTACATGCAATGTCCAATACAGTTTTTCACCATATACAGAAGGGGAATTTACAGTTAAACATTTAACATTAAATCTGCGGTCCGAAGTTTGCAGTTACCCCGCCAAGCAGCCATCCTTCACCGGCTCAGATTTCGGCAACACACTGGCACGAGAATTAGCACTATTTCAGTAAAAAACAATTACAGAGCATGGTTGAATACACTAAAATTTAAATTTTACATTTAAGTGTTACATTTTTATGCCTAAAATGCTTGGTAAACGAGTTTCAATATATGTAATATTGTAAACTATGCTGTATTCACCCAAATAAATTCAATTTGTCTTGTATTTTGTCCATATGTTCTTGCTTAACAATAAGTGTTCATCTTTTGATTATTGTTGTTGCCTTTAGTAATTCTGTGTGTTTTTTATAAGTTCCAGTCCATTTTAAGCCAGCAATATAATAATTTTTAAACAATAGTTGACCTAAATAAATAACTAACCCAGCATGTTTGGTAAAAACATTTAACCCAACCAGCTGGGTCAAAATAACCCAGCATGTGTTCTCTCCAATATTTACCCAACGCTGGGTTGCCAAATAGTTTTTTAGAGTGTACATACAGCTCCCAGTCAGGGAAAAGTTGGGATGATTTTGTCCACAAAATGATCATTTTTAACTTTAGCTTCCTATGCAGTAGAAACACGATTTTTTAAATGTGCTATAAAACCAAAGAAAATGTGAAAAGGGCTGTGATTAAAAAGCAGGAAAACTTCAACACCCATAATGCACTTGGCTTGATCAGAGTGTATGTGAGTGGGGATACACAATTGCTGCAAAAGATAGTTTTCACAAAATCATCATTCAGGTGGAGTTTTGCTGACAAATGAATGGGAATGTCATTAATTACTCACCCTCATATAACACAAATTCAGATATTTTTGGATTAAATCTGAGAGCTTTCTGACCCTGAATATAATGCAACATAACTAACACATTCAAGGCCCAGAAAGGTAGTAAGGACATTGTTAAAATAGTCCATGTCCGTGGTTCAACAGTAATTTTATGCAGCTACAGCAATACTGTTTTGTGCGCAAACAAAACAAAAATAACGACTTTATTCAACAATTTCTTCTCTTCCGTGTCAATCTTAAACATGCGTTCACAAGAGTACCACGACACATGAACTACAGTATGCGGTCATGTATTTCTACTGTAGCACAAACCATATCATACCATACCAAATCATGCATAGATGACTTCTATGTATTCTTTGTTCATCATAGTTACAGTACATTTATACATTATGTACAGATTCATCATGACATGTATGTAATGCAGTGGCAAGATGGGGAAGTTCAAATGTAAGTGGATAGAAAATCAACAAAACTGAGTAACAGTTTGCAGTTTGACTGTGACATATTTCTCTAAATTATAAGTAACTTGTAGCTTTACCAAGCTACATTTACATGCATAGTAGCTTTCCCAATACTGGCCTTGACTATCTGAGTAATCTCTTGCAGTAATAGGTTTTCCTAATTCCCTCCAAACCCACTGCCAATATGATCATCCTGTTCTGTACAAACTGGGAATGTAGCCATTTAGGGATAACATGTCCATGGATAATTTGTTGTAGTGAAAATCATCACCATAATTTTAGATATAACGCTATGATATAATGTATAAAGTAAAATGTAATCTGTAAAAAGTAAAAATGTATCTGTAAGAGGACAATTTGTTTCTTGAGCTTTGAAAAGTATGAATGGCCCATGTCATCTCACCAAATTAATATTAGCACATAAAAGCAAAAATAAATAAATATATATATACATATATATTTAAAGTCACACCACACTAGTACATCACAT
The DNA here is from genome assembly GCA_012976165.1 of Labeo catla. Taxonomy (NCBI): domain Eukaryota; kingdom Metazoa; phylum Chordata; class Actinopteri; order Cypriniformes; family Cyprinidae; genus Labeo; species Labeo catla. The sequence goes on from VONZ01000214.1 coordinate 967,324, forward strand.
GTAAATAAAACAGATTATTGGAATACATCTTACAAGAAAATACTATTTGTGTTTGTCAGCTTCAAAATTTAATTCAGTGCTATTAACACATCCTCCACTGATCACTGGAATAAAAATGTAATTTAAATAAAAAAAAATATGACTACTCTCATTCCACAAAAAAAAGAAAAAAAAGTCCAACCTGCAATATAAGTTTTTTAAGTAATTTCCCTTTCAAAATATCAGAAAAACAAAATAGTTATTATTTTAATAGTCTGACGTCATGACTGGAGACAGTGTGATGGAACACAATATTTTTTCTGATTTTATGCTGACGTGGTCATACTCAACATCCTCTTTCTCTCTGACTTTCACATTCACACACAGATTCACTCCCTCATTTCGACATAATACAGCAGTATAAGATGCAATTCACATGGTGAATCCAGCACTAATCATAACCTACATGTTTTTGGTTTTATGGAGCTGGTTATTTAAAGTGTGTCATCTTCAAACAGAGGCATGGTTAACTGGAGACGCCCATTTTTTCATCCTGCCCACAACCACCCACCCCCCTCCATCCCGGAGCCCACCGCTCTGTGCGAAAGGGAGGGGTGAAGATGGAGGAGGGGAGGGTAAACAGAGCCGGGCTGAACCATGTCTGACTCCTGAAAAAAAAGGAACAAGGGAGGGGGAAGACGTGGAGCAAAGAGAAACAGAAGGGCAGAGGAAAAATACCTTAAAACTGCCTCGAGAGAGGCACAAAAACAGGGAGAATGAGAAACAGGAGTCAAAGAAGCCGCTGTGGAGATTCAAGAAAGGGGACGGGAGACCATTCAAAAGCTCTTTTCTCCACTGTTATGGCTCAGAACTGAAAACAGGATTACCTCATGCTTCTTATCATAGAAACACATGCTGCCTCTGATCGGGCTTTTCAGCATTGAGTCTGTGGGAATACCCATTTAATCTGGGTTTACAGCGCTGTCCAAACTAGCAGGTTGGGTTCACACGGAGACGCTCGCATGGACTGAGATCGGCTCTCCATCATTTTCTCCATCAGACTAGACTGGCAGCTACGTGGACACTGGGATTTGTATGCGGGTCTCTGATGTGCACACCCTTTGGACCGGCGCTGTGCCGTCTGCTTGTGTTGATGACACACTGCTGCTTCCTCGAACCCTACGGGTTGGGCTGGATCAGAATGGGAGGTTAAAAGGGCAAATAGCATCATGGGAGCCAAACAAATGAAATGGTATGAATGAAATTCCACAGCTCCCTCTCTCATTTTTTTCTTTCCTGTGTCCATCTTTCATTCCATTCCATTTTGGATTGATACTACTGTCCATCGTTTTCTTCATTCGACTGCAATACTGTGTTATTGTATGTGGTTGTACATGAATATTATAACCTGTAACAAGTGAGACTGGATGGGACATCACTGTTGCTAAATGTAAGTCTCAGTTGTGCCCATAAGATTGATGTGTGGGTGTTGCCGGCTATTGTGGAATCACCTAGCAACTGGGAATCACTGTGTTCAATATGGTCAGTGCCATCTGCATGCTCTGTAGACGCTCAGATATATGAACCCACTATTTGGTCCACTGATGTGTTGACAGTTATATGCGGTTTTGATACACAGTGCATCATAATGAGGTCATACAAGTGGAGTAAATGACTCATTCATCTATTATCAAACAGGCTACTTGGTCTGTTATATATGTTATGGCAGTGGATATTTAAAGGGATAGTTCACCCAAAATGAAAATTACCCTCAAGCCATCCTAGGTGTATATGAATTTCTTCCTTTAGACAAATACAATCGGAGTCATATTAAAAAAAAGTTGTGACTCCTCCAAGCTTTATAATGAAAATGAATGGGTGGTGAGATTTTGAAGCCCAATAAAGTGAATCTATTCATCTTAAAAAGTACTCCACATGGCTTGTGGGGTTAAAAAAGGCCTCCTTAAATGAGAACTCCACTTTTAGGACAACAATTCACAAATAATTTACTCACCCCCTTGTCGTGAAGAAATTATGTTTTCTGAGGAAAGCATTTCAGGATTTTTCTCCATATAATGGACTTCATTGGTGCCCCGATTTTGAACTTTCAAAATTCGCAGCTTCAAAGGACTCTAAACGATCCCAGCTGAGGAAGAAGGGTCTTATCTAGCAAAACGATCAGTCATTTTTTTCGGAAAAAAATTGTATACTTTTTAAGCATAAAAGCTTGTGTAGCACAGGCTCTGGGATGCTCGTTCACATACTATTGAATCACGTCGAAAGGTCATGCGGAACGTAGGTGGAACTACACACCCAGTGTTTACAAAGCGAACGCGCAAAGACTAAGAAAGTGCAAGTAAGTCAAGCGTTGTAGGTACAACGATGTCGGACGATTCTGAAGTTGTAGGAGAAAATAACATGGAGTTTTTCGACATACTCTACCTAGTACACAGACAATGAACTTGTGGTGATTCGAAGATGTGATTCGTAGTAGTGATGGGAAGTTCAGATCATTTTACCGATTCGGACCTTTGAGTCTCGTTCAGCAAAATGAACTAATCTTTTTTCGAGTCATTGCGTTCTCTTTAACAAAATCAGCTCCATGTGACAGCCCCATAAGGTGAACGAATGACTTGAAAAACCAGAAGACTCGATACAGGTGAACTAATTCCAGTCTGAAACCTAATAAAATGTTGCGCATGCGCGACTGAACAAATCACTCTCCGAGATGACTCGTTCTTCCCGAGTCACATTAAAGAATCTTTCAAATTGAACGAATCATTCAAGAACGACCCATGGATGTGCATCCCAGAGCCTGTGCTACACTAACTTTTGTGCTTAAAAAGTATACAAATTGTTATTTTTCGAAAACAATGACCAATCGTTTCGCTAGATAAGAATCTTTTTTTTCTCGGCTGGGATCGTTTAGAGCCCTTTGAAGCTGCATTTAAACTACATTTTAGAAGTTCAAATTTGGGGGACCAATGAAGTCCATTATTTGCAGAAAATTCCTGAAATGCTTTTCTCAAAAACCATAATTTCTTTACGACTGAAGACAGAAAGACATGAACATCTTGGATGACAAGGGGGTGAGTACATTACATGTGAATCTTTGTTTTGGAAGTGGACTTCTCCTTTAAAATAATATGTTAACTAAGACACACCAATTTGCAATATCAATCACCAAAACAAGCTGTTTTGTACAGCTAAAAATAGCTGGATGCAGATGAAACCAGAAGCCAGACCCACAACATTTACAAACTCTCCAGTGAATATAAAGTACAGTTCAGTATGAATAGATTTAGATGAGCCATTCAGATTTAGTTTTATATCTGGACTGGTTTACTATAAATCAACACGCTCCTCTTTGTATAAATAATCAACATTCAGTAAGATGACACCCCTCAGAGCAGCATTCTGGTGTAATTTCATGCCCACGTACACATCCTCTTACGTAGTAATTTTCAGAAGCTTAATCAAGAAGATGTAATCCTGCATAATAGACCTTATTAAAATGTCATTATCAGTTTATGCAAACAAGACTGAACTGAGAGAGCTGCTGTGTCTTATTCTATGCGACAGACTTCATTCTGTCTTCATTTCTTTGTTAGAATTATCTCGATTTCAATATCACATTCCCGTGCCAGAGGAACAGCTTGGGGTGTTGCAGATAGAGTCTCTCATTTCATCCGTACTGAAAACAGATGAATGACATGTGGCTTAGGAATGCTATGGAACTGTGTTAGTGCGGTTTGAAACTGAAAACCCGAGTGAGAATGGTGAAATGACTATTGTAACTGGAATTTCCATATTTTTAGTTCATCTTTCATTGTCATCAAATTTCTACTCCAGTGGTCACATATGACTGATAATAAGGACAGTACAAATTCATGCTTATGTTCTTCACTGATTCTCTGCAACATTTTTCCAGTCTCAGTTCATCCAGTCCAGCACACACACCCAAGGAAGAGTATATTATTGCCAAATCTGAAGATTCAGGAGAGCTGGTGGGAAACCACACGGAGCAACCACAAAGCCTAGGTAGAATGTTTTTGCTACTTGACCATATACACTGTAAAAAACAAAAAAAAAACACAATTTGTTGAGTCAGCTTAAAATAATTTGTTAGCCTGCTGCCTTAAAATTTTAAGTTCAGTCAACTAAAATAAGTTTAGTCAACTTGAAATGTTAAGTTGTACTAAGTAACAACTTAGATATTTGTGTTTGCTAAACTTAACAGATGGGTAAGTAACCCAGCTGCCTTAAAAGTTGATTCAAATCAAATATCTAAGTTGTCACTTATAGTATAATTTAACATTTCAAGTTGAATAAACTTTTTTTGAGTTGACTGAACTTAAAATTTTAAGGCAGCCAGGTTACAAATTTTTTTAATTTGACTCAACAAATTGTTTTTTACAGTGTACTGTTTCTATATGTTTCTTATATTTTGTTGTATTTGTTTCCTCTGAAGAGGATGCAGTGAAATCCTCAGCCACCGAGCCATCTCCTGGCCCAGAGCATGCTGGGAAAGAGGAAAGCAGCACATGGGAGGAACAGCTATGTGCCCAGCAGGAACAGCTGGAGAAGGAGATGCAGGAGACCAGGAAAATGGTCACAAGGCTTCAGGTAAGTTATTCATACACATTCGAATATGGGTGTTTCCTAAACCTTCCTATATTTGCTGGTTATCAACATTATTATAAAAGCCATCTTTATATCTCTAATGCAACAAAGAAAGAATATAATACAGATAAAGAGACTGATTAATAAGAGAAGCCAGTTATTTTAAACATCAAACAGCATCCGAGGTTGATCACATGCTGTCTGTTGTTTGAACGATCACAGTGCGTGGTCTAGTTTTACTCACAGTACCTCAGGGTTTTAGAAACCTCATGCTCGCTGTCTTCATTCAGGCCTTACTGCTGCATGGGTCTCTGCCTGAGGATGAGCAGACATCTACTCTGAGCTTTGGAGACAGTACCAGCTCAGAACAGCAGCTGGTAATATATTATTCTGCTTTTCTGTGCTTTCCTAGAAATAATGTGAGAAACTGTGCATATCTCATTTATAGTCTGTTATGGTAATGACATATTCGTTTTATCCTGCCATTGAAGATTTTAATCCGCAGTCGTCTGGACCAGAGTATGGAAGAGTCTTTAGATCTGAAGGTAATTATTATTATTTTAAAATACATAAATATATTGCCGTTTGTGTACTTAATGAGTGTTGTAATGTGGATTTTTGCAGAGAGAACTTTTAAGATACAAGCAGGAGGCACGTAATCTGCAGGCTATTAAGGTGAGACCACATAAAAATTAGTGTAGTATGCGTTTATATATAAAACTTATGTATATAATATACAAAATATAATAAAAATGTAAAGCTTTATATTCATTTATATTATTATATTAAAATTGTGGCTACATATTCAATTCTTTCATTCCAACATTAGCTTTTGCAGTGTACACCAGATTTGTTGCCATTTGGGATAATTAATTTTTGTTCCTGTGTCCATCTGTCTACCCAGGATGCCTTGCAGCAGAGAATGTCTGTGCAGGAAGACTCAGTGCTGCAGCTCAAACAGGAGCTGCTCAGATCCAGCATGGCCAGAGAGGAGCTGGAGGGACAGAATGTGAGTCTGACATCACTAATTAATTTTGTAAAAATAAATAAAATAACTAAAATTTGGTTCTTCTTTATAAATGTGTCAAATATATAAGGGCTACAGAAATGGTGAAAATTGCTGTCCCACAACCAAAAACACATCTAAAAAGCATTTTAGTATTCAAATCTTAGTTGTTTACTAAGATCCTTCTATTATCGATTGAAACCCACAATAATATTTAAAATATTAGTAATGTATGTTAACTAGACCCCTACATTTATGATCAGAAAATATTCACGTGTCTCTCTCTCTTATTGCTACATGGTGAGTAGATAAAACTCATTTTGAAGTAAATGTGTTCAGAAGTATGAAAAATCTGTGTGTAACCTTTAAGAACGTCACTCTCAAACACTCTTTTCTATAGTTAAACACACTTTTCAGAGTTATTCCATAACATTATGTTTTTATATGACTGTTTAGAACTGTGCTAGCTAACCAAGTGCTGATTAGCATCTTTAAGCTAGGTTCAAAAGTATCTAAAATTGTCACTACCGAAACAGTCACGACCAAAACATGTCAACATTGTTTTGGTAGTGACAAAAGGGAACACGTAAATCTCATATTTGGGGGAAATAAACAAAATTTTAGTACCGTTACACAATTTTTATGTTTTATGTTTTCACTACCAAAGCATTACTGTCACTACCAAAAATGTGCAGTCACTACCGAAACAATGGCATGTTTTGTCAAAAAATAAACTTTCCTGAATTATCAACTAAGAAATTATGATAGTTTTTGGTTCAGTGTATATTCAAACAAATAAATCCTTGGTTTTGAAATCAGAAAGGGAAAAATCAACGTTTTGCCTTTTACAAAGAAAAATTTGATTCAAAATAAAAAGAAATCTCATAATATATATATATATATATATACATATATATATATATATAGTTACCTCTCGCAAAAAAATGAATAAAATAGCAAAATATATTCTATATATATCTTAATAGGTCAATATAACCTTTCTAATTAAATTATATTTTACTGTGTTTCGGTAGTAACAAATCCAGGGAGAGAACAAATATTCCAAAACTTTCTGAAAATGCAGTATTTATGAGAATTAACTGCACAATTACTAGAAATGTGTACCTCGCATACATACAATTTTTTTTGAAAAAATTCACATTTTTTTTCAAGATATTTCTAACTCTGGACCAATTGTGTAGAATGGCCATGAAAGTTTATTCAGAATTCTTTTTTTTTTTGTTTGTTTGTTTTTTTAGGTGGAACTAGAAAGGAAGCTGAGTGAACGAAACAGATTGCTGAGTGAATACAAAGTAGGCAAATTTGTCCTAATATCCTTACTATGCTGGAATCCATTTAGGGTTCTTTAATCATCTTTAGTGCTTTCATTACTAAGATACGTTACTTCTCTTTTGGTTTTGCTGCAGTTTTTTGGCAACCCACTTGTCTGTATAGTGCATTAATGAAAATACCTTTTCTGTCACATGCACTTGTCTTTGTAGAAAGAACTCGGGCAGAAAGACAGACTTCTTCAGCAGCAGCAAGCAAAACTGGACGATGCACTGCGAAGGATCAGTGAAAGCTATCATAGGGTAACTGAATGAACTACTAAGGCAAAATGGGGCTTATTTATCTAATATTTGTATGTCCTTTTAACATTTTTATATTATATATTGTACATAAATTTTTCTCCATATAATGTACTTCTTTGGTGCTCAGATTTACAACTTCCAAAATGTAGTTTTAATGCAGCTTCAAAGGGCTCTAAATGATCCCAGCTGGGGAAGAAGGGTCTTATCTAGCCAAACGATCAGTCATTTTTTTTTTTGGAAAATAAAAATATGTAAACTTAAGAACAAAAGCTCGTGTAGCACAGGCTCTGGGATGCGCGTCCATGACACAACGTACTATTGAATCACGTCAAAATGTCACGCGGAACGTAGGCGGAACTACAGACACAGTGTTTACAAAGCGAACAAGCAAAGACTAAGAAAGTGTAAGTAAGTCAAACGCTGTTTACAAACAAAAAGGTACAATGTCAGACGATTCTGAAGTTGTAGGAGAAAATGAGATGGAGTTTTTCACCATACTCTACCTTTTTGAGCTGGAGTACACAGACGATGAACTTAGACGTGATTCATAGCGTAGTGAACGCGCATCCCAGAGCTAGTGCTACACAAGCTTTTGTGTTTAAAAAATATAAAAAAATGTAATTTTTTTTTTTTAAATGACTGATCGTTTCACTAGATAAGACTTTTCTTCCTCGGCTGGGATCGTTTAGAGCCCTTTGAAGCTGCATTTAAACTACTTTTTGGAAGTTTAAAATCAGGGCACCAATGAAGTCCATTATATGGAGAAAAATCCTGAAATGCTTTCCTCAAAAACCATAATTTCTTTATGACTGAAGACAGAAAGACTTAGATGACAAGGGGGTGAGTAAATTACTTGTAAACTGTTGTTCTAGAAGTGGACTTCTCCTTTAATACATTAGGAAAGTCAGCTTTATTAGCTTTTTTTAGACATTCCCGTAAAATGTGCATTACTGTAAGGTATAACCATAAGTGACTTAGTAAATTTGTAGTGTTTTACATTAACAATACACAGTTGTTTTCTCCAGTTGTCAGGCTGTGAGAATAACGGCTACAGCCACATGATGGACACATCCTCCGCTGTTTTCCAACACAGAATGGTGAGTCATGGCATTCTTCATTTTAAAAAGAATTTGCTTAATTTCTAATAAATGGATGTGTTGTTTGTTCTTTGGTTGAATGTGTGCATCAGGGGGACGAGCTACAGCTGGTGCGCGATGCTCTCCGCAGTCTGAGAGACAGTTTTAGTGGTCATGACCCGCAGCACCACACGCTGGACACACTGGAGCAGGGTGTGGCCAGTCTGGTGGACCGCCTCCACACCACAGAGAACAAGAAAAGGCAGGAGAGAAAGGCAAGGCCAGCCTTTACCTATATCCAATTCTGAAAGTCGCTATGAAATTAAAGTAGTAACACATTTTCTTTCATATTGTTAAATGTAGTTTCTTATGCTTAAATAGCATTAAAAAAGATTAGATTTCAGGCTGGACCAGACAATGCGCATATGCAGTCCTAAGTGTGTGTCTCAAAATACTGACTGTCGCAGCTTTCCAATCAGGACAAATCTGTCTCCCAAGGGCACTTGGGAGTGAGAACAATCATGGCTGACATATTGAAGGGTCATTCTATACTGAAGTGCTCTAAACTAGCCAATTCAAAGGGCCATTTGGAATGAAGGATTTTGAAGGGACTTTAAACTGATGAATACTTTGCTTTGATGATTCTGTGCAACGGTTAAATATTTTAAACCCTAATTGGCTTGGTAAGATAATGCAGAACAGTTTATGGTCCCCTATACCCTTACTCTTTTCGAAGGTCTAAAGACCGTTTAACACTGAGAGCGATGCGATAAAGTGATGCAATAAAGCATTGCTGGTCGGTGACGCCATTTTGAAAATCAGTGTAAACAAACACCAAAGAAGAGTATTCCGAGTGAGAAGATAGTGTATGCTGAGCTCTTGTTATCATTGGTATCTGAGAAAATTTATTTTCATGTTCTTTATACAGAATATCATTTCTAATTAAAGCTGCAAGCAGCATTTAAAGGCCCTCACACCTGGGCTCACCACCAACCGGTGGCTTTAGGAAATCAGCGAACGGTGAGCAATATAGATTTAAAGTGGTAAATATAGGAGGAGTATGTCTAAGTCATTTATATGTGGCAGACTTCCTGCTGGCAGCTGGTGGCGCTATGACTATAACTGAATAGTGGCATATAGATGTCTTTAAGCCAGGACTTTGATCAAACATGGTATGTTTGAGTTAGTGTAAAACATGACATATCCTGCTGCCAACAGGTGGCGCTATGATGATAACGGAATATTGGCCTACTGGATGTCTTCAGCCCAGGACTCTTACCAAACATGTGAAGTCTAGTGCAGATTGGACATTTCATGTTTAAGTTAGTGTAAAACAAGACATTTTCTGTTGCCACTATGACTATAACTGAATATGTTTATGGGCATGTGTTCAGGACAGGACTCTTATCAAATGTGCATATCAGACATTGTATGCCAGATTTATAACAACTTCCTGTTTCATGGTAAAACACTGAAGTTTGTCAGGCTGCCACGGACACTCGCTTCAATGAAAACTCAAGATATTCGCAATTTAACATCACAAAGAGCTTTAGATTACACTGATTTCTTTTGGTGATTACACTGATTTGGTGTTGATCTGTTTAAATCTCTAGTCTGAAAATGGCAAAAACGGCACAAAACTTGCCAAGAAAATTCTGAATAATAAGTTCCTGTTGGGTTTCGGACTTCATACCAGGGGAGTTTTTGTAGGTGTTGGTGTGTTACACGTCTCTACCGAAATTTTTTTATAAGTGGTGCTATCAAGCCATTTTGCCACTCCCACTTTGAAACCCATTTCAGATGTAAATTTTCACCACTTTTGGCGTGTGTGCAGCTTCATGAGTTTTCGAGCATGTTTAGGCCCTCAAAAATGTGATTCATTTTGGAGAAGAAAAGAAAGAACCTGAGCAATTCCAATAGGGACCATTGGTACTAGGGCCTAATTATTATCCACTGAACTGCGATCTTAAGAGGACTATCCATTTTCTTCCACATGTGCAGGAGTCAGAGCGCATTCAATCTAGATCTATCAATCAGTTATCTCCTGGTTTGAGCTGTTTTTATGCAGTTTTAACTCTTATTCTGTAGGGAAAACTTAGGGCATTTAGCACCTTTCAGAATGGTCTGTTAGCACCGGTCTGTTTCTATGGCAAACAGAGATCCTATCGACAGCTGCAGTGACGCAATTACTTTACCAATTTGCGAATAGGCAGGACTTATTCCGCCATATTGCACATTGAGTTTTCTCCCATCCATAAGTAATGTCAGTGCACCATCTTTGTATATCTAAAGTCTTTGGAGAAGTAATGCATATGTCACCAGAAAGAAGTCATTTTCACTGGAAGGTCCAGTTATTTTTGATTGATTTTAAGGTCAAAACATTTTAAAACATATGGATGGATAAATCGCTCACAATAAGACCTATAACATCCACTTGAATTTGCATTTCTTCCCAACTTTACAACCTTTTGTACCATCACAGGGTTCAACCAGGTCTCCTGGACGAAAAGCCAATCACACAGACCGAGAATCGTGGCCATCAAGCTCAAGTAGGTCACTTCAATATTATTCTGCTAGAAATTCATGCAGGTTCCCACTTTTTAGACCAATAAATTGCTTGCTAACCTTTTCTAGTATTTTGTAAGTACTGAATTTAAACGGATATTCAGAAATTAAAATTAGCCCATGGTTTATTTTCATACTCAAGGCATCCTAGATGTATATGACTTTCTTCTTTCAGGCAAATCCAATTGGAGTTATCTTACACAATGTCCTGGCTCTGCCAAACTTTATAAAGGCAGTGTGCAGGTGTTTTACTTTCAACAGTCCAAAAGCTGTCCAATAAAGTGCAATAATCCATAATAAAAAGTGCCTCACATTAGTGATGGGCGCTTTTGAAGCACTGCTTCATGAAGCTTCGAAACTTTTGTGAATCAATTGTTTTGAAACAGTGGCTCGGACCAAGTATCAAACTGCCAAATCATGCGTAAATCATGCGAGTTCATTGAGATCTCCCCCCAGCGGCAAACCATTGAACCAGCGCCTATGGTTTTAACCTGATCTCGTATCAGTTTCATCAATTTGAGATATTTGTGTAATTAAAGGGATTATAAGTAGTTAATTAACTCTTACTGGTCTCTACATTCAAGCTATACAAGCGTAAAACAAGCCCTGCAAATTAATATAAAAAATTTAAGAAAAAAAAAAAAAACACATATTATACAGACACTTTGTATTTAATGGTATTTTGTTATTTTATTGTATTTAATGTACTATACTTTCAATAAAACATTTGCAGTGGGTTTTAAAAGCTGTTTTTCTACATGTTTTAGCCTGAGTTTTTGTTGCATTTACACACTTTTGACCAGCAGGCGTCACCAGTGTGTGGTGTTTCGAGTGCTTCGAAACAGTGAATCATTTTGCGAAGAAATTGGTTCCATTGATTCGAAGCTTCAAAAAGATTCGCTTCTCCCACAACTACCTCACATGGCTCCAGGGGGTGAATAAAGGCCTCCTGTAGCGAATCGATGCGTTTTTGTGAGAAAAAATATACACATTTAAAATGTTATAAACACTTTCGTGCATGCAAGCCGTTCCAGTTGGATGATGTAGGTATGCGCTGGTGAGAAGTGATGAACGTGGAAGCGCAAAGCAGAGAGCAAAACAAAACACCGGTCACGATTTAGAAGTAGAAACCAATGTTTTGCAAAGAAAAATGGAGGATTTTGATATAAGCCAAAAGAATACCGAGTTTTCCTTTATTAAAGTAAGTACACTTTGCTTCTATAAAAAAAACATTGGTTCTTGCGAGACTAGCACATTCTCCCCAGCGCATGCGCAATGCATACGTCCTACGTCGTCCGCCAACGGAATGCCTTGCGTGCACAATAGTTATCGGAAGTTAGAGAAAAGTGTTTATAATGTTTTAAATATTGATATTTTTCTTAGAAAAACACATTGATTCACTACATGAGACCTTTATTCACCACCCAGAGCCATGTGAGGCACTTTTTATTATGAATGGATGCACTTTATTTGACTTCTTTTGAACTGTTGAACCATTATAAAGCTTGGAAGAGCCAGGACCTTTTTTAATATAAATCTGATTGTATTCATCTAAAGGAAGAAAGTCATATATACCTAGGATGCCTTGAGGGTGAGAAAATCATGAGGTAATTTTCATTTTTGGGTGAACTATCCCTTTAATCATTCAAATTCAAACCTGTAAAACAATTTGTTGACTCAAAAGTATGATTTGCTGACAAATATAACATGGAAGTTTTCTGTACACAAGAGCAATATTTAACAAATGAAATATCTAAACATATTTAAAATATATTAATATTAGCTTTAGCAATTTCCATGACTTTTCTATTACTTTCTTTTTTCCAGAGATGGCTCATTCTCACAGTAGCCCTGTTCTCAGTGCAGCAGCCTCAACCAAAGTACTCTACTACACAGATCGCTCTCTCACACCCTTCCTAGTCAACATCCCTAAGAGGTGACAGCAATAATGACATCTTAGCATCATCATATAGAGACCGAATCCACAAGTCTCATGATCTAAATATGAACCATTTATTGATAGGCTGGGGGAGGTCACGCTACAGGACTTCAAAGCGGCTGTGGATAGACATGGTAGTTTCAGATATCACTTCAAATCTCTGGATCCAGAGTTTGGAACGGTGAAGGAAGAGGTGAATCATTCAATATTCCAAACTTAAAAGTAGCAGTTGCTTAGGGTCTTTCTCTAAATGTGTGGTGTCTTTCAGGTGTTTCAGGACGATGCTGTTATTCCTGGATGGGAAGGGAAAATCGTCGCATGGGTGGAGGAGGATCATGGAGAGGGGAGATAGAGCATGAGGGTTTGATCCATTCAGAATGTATGTTTACCCTACATATACCTCATCCCTGCAACTCTAAAACCTTTGTCCTGTCCTAACTGTGAATCTTACTAAACCAGTTCACCACGTCATTACAGCAGGCAAGTGTTTGTAAAATAGCATTTGAAGAAAGAAAGAATGAATTTTTATTATTTAAAAAATGGTTTACAGCTAAATACTGATTAAAATGTTTTTGAGTGTATCAAGGTTACACTGCATTTTGCTTTCCAGCAAGTGTTTCAGCAATGCCATTGTGATAAGTGACCAAGAAATGATGATAATTTAAAACAGTATGTGTCTTGTGCAGTGACAAATAATAAACATCTTTCATTAGTTGCCAAACTGTGACAAGCATTTCACACATTGTGTGCATGTATTGTCCTGCCAGATAAAAAGAGCCATTTAAAAAAAAAAACATATCATCAAAAATGTCCGCACATTCACGGTAATATATTTTTCACTAAAATGTATGTTAACCTTTCTTGACTATCCTTTGAAAATAAGGGGTGGTAAAAGCAGGGACCACTTTGTTTGTACAAATTTGTAACATTTGAACATATTGAAATATTCCTTTTGAAAATGATTGTACTTTTCCTATCAAGTTTGCATGTCTGTTCATAGTGTTTGGTATCTGTGTTGTACATGCAAATGCAGTTGACACTTGTCCACCTTTTATTAAAGGCTTTCTGTGCACATGTGGAGGTTTTTTTTGTGTATTCAATCGGTTTTGTGTGTTATATTGCCCTGTTGAAAAAAAAAAAAAGCCTATGGGTGATTCTATAATTGCAGATACATTTGGTGTCCGAAGTCATTCTTTTTTTTTAATGGTTATATTTTTAATTATTTTAATAATGTGTTACTCATTGTTACGAATTGCAAAATGTTACAGTCCATTACAATATAATTTCTCTAAAAAGTGTCTTAAATAGTTAAAATCATGATTTCTTGTTGTCTGAATTAGTGCATTTTTTCCATCATGTATCATTGTGTAATCAGAATATTTCATAGTACTTTTGTTTTGGTAACATTTCATTTTATTTATAGAAGCTCTAAAGAGTCATTTGCCTAATTCTACAACATTTTTTTTTTTTTGTAAAAATAACTTTTTTCTTATAAAAATGTGTGTCTGTAAATCTTGCGTCAACTCTGTTACCGTACCATACATTGCCTTTAAATTAGTGAAATTATCACCCACAACTATGCAAGATACGGGAAATGATGTCACTTTCCCTCACTGATAATATCTGAAGCACTGAAAAGTCGACGCACAATCTCCGAGAAAATATTTTAAACTAAAAGTGCTTCCACCACTTTTTTAAAATGTCAAAACTGTTACCACAATATCAAAAGGAAAACTGAATTATTCAATGATCAAACTTTGTGTTATTTAAAGATCTTTTAATTATGATTTCATTAGTGCCATGTGCTCTTAGCATTTATGCTAGCAAGTGGAGTTTTTGGCAAAAAATAAATAAAATTCTGTCAATTCTGTTACTGTCAAACTCTGTTACTCTGTTACCAAGGAAGAGTAACAATGCGGTAACAGAACTGACAGTCCACCGGACAATTCTGTTACTTTACAATTCTGTTACTTAAAATGTCAACTCTGTTAATGAACTATTTTCACAATTTAAAAAAAAGGTTGTTTAAATCTCATAAACATTACTGATTTATTTTCACACCCTTATAATATTTTAACATTTTTTTTTTTACTGGATATTGTATATAATACATTTTCAAATGAAAACATTTGCTCCAAGTGGACGGTTCTGTGAAGACATAAGTTTTTTTTTTAATTTTTAAGATATGCATATGTGAAATATTATCTCAGTTTAAAGTGTTGGAATGTAAGGACTGTTTGTCTAACAAACAAGAAGGATTTTTCCTGTTAGAATTTATTGTTATTTCTACACATTCCCTAATTTGTCCGTAACAGAGTTGACAAACAATGCCATAAAGACATCTGTTTTTTTAATTAAAAGTAAAAAAAGAAAATAACTTGTGTTTGGCAAGCACTGAATTATTAAAATTAAATACATTTTCAATAAGATACTGGAAAAAAATGTGTTAGTGAACAGTTTTTTTCTTAATTTTCTGAAATGCCAAATGCATCTCCAATTATAGAATCACCCATATGCTGGTTAGGTATGTTTTGAAGCATGACTGCTGGTTTGAGCTAGTTTAAGCTGCTTGGCTGGTCATGAGTCAGTTTAAGCTGGTCCTTAGGTGGTCATGCGCTGGTCCTAAGCAACTAGCTCCTGCTTAGGACCAGCACATGACCAACTTAAACCAGCCATGCTTCAAAACATACATAACATACATAATATATATATTTTTTTTTCAACAGTGTGGTTATCTGCTGATATTAGAGGCTTTTTATCATTTTTGGGTACTGGATATGTAATTTATGTGGATATTACATTTTTCTTACTAACATTTACTTCAGCAAATCTAAAAATGAAACTATACTTTACAATGTTGTGATGTCTAAATTCACTTTTAACAAGATATTTTACTTTATAGTGTTCTATTCTTACATTATTTAATATAATACAGAATTTTAACAACAAATAATTATTTCAAATCAATAATTATTTTATTTTAACAGCAATAACATTAAATTATTGACATTTTTATTCATATTTGTATTATTATTTTGGTGCATTCCTAGTTAACCTCTGTAATGATCTTATAATTTTAAGAACCAATGTCTGTGAATAAAATATACCTGTTGAGGCCAAAAAATATGCATGTAATAACTATTAATGTCACCATGAATTTCATTGCATGGTTAATGATCTTTGAGACAACAGTCAGTTATACAACTATAGTGTTTATGTTCTCAGTTTCTGGATGAATAAGAGTTAAATGTCCTCATAACACAGTCACTGTAACATTTAGAATTTGTTTCTTCTTATTAAATGTTGCAGTGCATGTCTCCTCCTTGACCAACTCAGGAAACTGAAGATGAAGATAATAAAGGTCTTCTACTTCCAGGAGAATATCATCCTAAATAATAAAAACCAACCCCTTATTGAGTTCACATCACAAACAAAAACATGTACAGTATAAGGCCTGTTGCAAAGGTTAAACCAGAAAATGGAAAAAAACAGATAACAGAAAATAATAAAATAAAATAAAATAGTTTGTAATTAAAACTCCACACAGTTAAAATACTGGGAACACTAACCGGAGAGATGCTGAGCTGGCACTGTGATACAGATCTCACCCCAGGAAGCTCAACTCTCAGCTGCAGAATCCGAGATAAGCTGCTGCCATCCAGACAGACTGTGAGATGATGCTTGGGCTGTTGTGGCTGAGATTGGTCTGATTCTGTGCTGGAAATCACCTCAATGAGACCTGGTCGGGCTGGTTTCTTCTCCTGCTCCATGCTCAGTTGGATGGTCGAGTCCTCATTATTTTCAGCCAGCCGCAGTGAAGAGATCTGCTGCAGGAGTGATGGGGCTACACAAAGAGAGGTGGAATCACTCGATATTGCACTGCAGTCCTCAAAATCACTTCATTATGAGATGAAGCTCAAACTGCCTCCAAGTTTCAGAAGTATGTGCATTGTACCTGGTTCAGATTGTGGGTTTTTCACAGAAGATTTGGACGTCTGTGGTGACATGAGACGCTGCTTCATATCCTGAATTCTGCCTTTGATTTTGTCTTTGGTGAGTTTGTAGTGCTGGGACAGATTCAGATTGTGCTGCTCCTGGATGAACTTCAGAGCAAGTAGGTGAAGCTTCTCCTTCTCATGTTTGTCTTTCTCTGACATCTGCAGAACCTCAGGGTTGAAGGCCACATCAACAACACTGTATTTCTCTGTAAAACACACAGGAGATCAGATTGTCTCAATATAAGGTGTTTAAGAATCAAGTCTAAGGAGAAAAGAAGTTCACATATACACATATTCACAATAGAACAAATGCCACCAAAAAAGTGAGTGTTTTGGTTACAAAGAAAATGTTTTGAAAGCACTGAATTTTAATCCTTAAAAGAGAAGTTCACTTCCAGAATGAAAATGTTCTAATAATTTACTCATCCCCATGTCATCTACGATGTTCACGTGTTTCTGTCTTTCTGCAAAGAAATTACATTTTTTTGAGGAAAACATTCCAGGAATTTTCTACATTTAATGGACTTCAATGATGGCCAATGGGTTGAAGGTCCAAACTGCAGTTTCAGTGCAGCTTCAAAGGATTTTACACGATACCAGCCAAGGAATAAAGGTCTTATTTAGTGAAATGATCAGTCATTTTCTTATGAAAAAAAAAAAAATTACATACTTTTTAGCCACAAATGCTCATCTTGCACAAGCTCTGCGATGTGCGTCTTCACATATTGCGTAATCACAAAACAAATGGACAATTTATATACTTTTTAACCTCAAATGTTCCTCTTGTCTAGGTCTGCGTGAACTATCTGCGTTTTTTCTGGTTCAAGACAGGGTATGTCGAAAATCCCATCTCTTTTTCTTCCCCTACTTCAAAATCGTCCTACATCGCTGCAGAAGTACTGGCCTAGTGTTTACAAAGTTAACATGCAAAGAAGTTCAAACGCCCTTCACAAAAAAAGGTAAAACAGCGATGTAGGATGATTTTGAAGTTGAAGAAGAAAATGAGATGGTAGTTTTTCGACATACCCTAACTGTATTGACCCGGATTACACAGACTACGCACGAGCATTTGAGGATAAAAAGTATATAAATTGTCAATTTGTTTTAAAAATTACTGATCATTTCACTAGATAAGACCCTTCTTTCTAGGTTGGGATCATTTAGAGCCATTTGAAGCTGCATTTAAACTACATTTTGAAAGTTCAAAGTTGGGGGCACCATTGAAGTCCACTATGTGGAGTTAATTTCTGAAATGTTTTCCTCAAGAAACATCATTTCTTATCAACTAAAGAAAGAAAGACATGAACATCTTGGATGACAAGGGGGTGAGTAAATTATCTGTAAATTTTTGTTCTGGAAGTGAACTTCTCCTTTAAAAAAGTAGGCTAGGGTAAAAAACTCTCATTTTTTCCTCCATCTTTCAAATGATCCGACGTCATTGTTTTATGTTTTTTGTAAAGGGCGTTTGACTTTTTTTGCACGTTCACTTTATAAACACTGGGTTGGTATTTACACCTACATCACACGTGTGTGATTACGTAAGGCCTGAGGTCGAGCTAATGCAAGACAAGCATTTCCTTGTTGAAAAAAACAGCATATGGTGGTTAAGTAGGTTTTGATGCTGGGATGTTAGTTTTAGCTGGTCCTTTGCTGGTTTATGCTGGCTCTTTGCTGGTCCTTAGCTGAATGGCCATGACCAGCTAAGGGCCAGCATAAACCAGGTAAAACCAGCATCCCAGCATCAAAACATACCTAACCAGCATATGCTGTTTTTTTCAACAAGGTTGTGGTTAAAAAGTACATAAACTTGTATGTTTCTTAGAAAATGACTGATTGTTTCTTTAGATAAGACCCTTATTCCTCGCTTGGGTTGTGTAGAGCCTTTTGAAGCTGCAATTTGGACCTTCAACCTGCTGAAGTCCACTATATAGAAAAAAAACCCTACAATGTTTTCCTCAAAAACCTTAATTACTTTTCGACTGAAGAAAGAAAAATATGAACATCTTGGATGACATGGGGGTGAGTAAAATATCAGGAAATTTAATTCTGGTAGTTAACTTCTTTGAGGTTGAGATGAAGTTTTTGTACCGTTCTCGTCAGTCACTGTCTCCATTCGTCCTCCACACACAGGAACAGGATCACTGTAAGAAGTGGGCGCTGGTACACGTTTCCAACCGCACATGTTAATGTATAATATTCCCTTCTTTGGTCCCTGAAAAGGTAATCAGAGAGAACGCCTAGCTGAAAAAAGGTAGCTAAGAAAGGCAGCTAAAAGACATGTTGTATGTAATCAAATCAAATAATAAAGCTACTAAAGTGCTCTTATACAGCTGTAGTGATCATTTTGTTTGTTTGGCTCTATAAAATAAGTCATAACTGGTCAAATGTTAAAGGTGTAGTTTACCAGAAAAGCAGCGCGGATGCAGGCGTGAGACTGTGGCGGGGAGTGAAACTCCGCTCCTTCCCGTAACTGGCGTTCAATGAAGGTCCTGTACTCCTCCGGATTATTCTGAGACATGTCATCTAACATCGACCAAAACTGATTCACCTGCTGCAGAGCTGCCTTATTACCATAGCCAGGGATTTCCATGCTCAAAATGTACCGAAACTACAGTAACAGCTAAACGAAATGCTAGATAAATAGCCTTCCTATAAAAGTATAACGTTGCTCAGGCTGGCTGAAGGCTAAAACTAATATAAAAAATGTTGCGACCTAGACCGATGTTCACCATATACAATATTTAGTAGCAAATGCTTGGTCGATTGGTGTAAAAATTACAGAACTATACAAGACAATATTTTGCAACAGAGCTAGATAAATGATCACTCCAGGACAAGCTTTTCGTCCTTCCCAAACTCAAAGGTTACCATAGAAACTAATCTAACACATGCACTGTTCCCAGTCTTCCGATAGATGGCGTTGTTTAGTCAAAATAACCGATTCCATTCAGGTTGTGAAAGGCATCAGAAAGCAACATCATCTGAATTAAATATAGCGTTTTTTTCTTACTAAAGACGTTTATAAGCTATGAAAAAAGTACAATTTGGTGATTCATCTAGTGCAATCACTACAAATTTATAAAATGTACTTAATCGTATTTCGTAATCACAAGCGACTATGATTGGACCAGGCTTACCAGCGCTAAGAAAAGTAACAGATTGACCGTGATAACCGCGGACCCGGGCGTTACATTTGATTAAACAGGAGCCAGACTTTGTTGATGAAATCGGTGTTAGACCTATTAGGCTTTCCAGACAGTCTCACACACACACACACACACACACACACACACACGTTGTTTCCATGTTTTATGTGGACATTCCATAAGCGTAATGGTTTTTATACTGTACAAACCGTATTTTCTAATGCCCTACACCTACCATACACCTAAACCTAGCCCCTCACAGGAGACTGTGCACACTTTTACTTTCTCAAAACTCATTCTGCATGATTTACAAGCCTGTTTTCTCATGGGGACCTCACAAATGTCCCCACAAGGTCAAAATTTACTGGTATTACTATCCTTGTGGAGACATTTGGTCCCCATAACATGATAAATACCAGGTAAACACACACACACACACACACACACACACAAACAATCCAACTGTGCAAAAGCAGAATAACAATAATAACATATGATGTGATACATCAAAAACTTCTTTTTGAGAATATAGCTGTGGTGTTTAATGAGTAAAAAATAAACGTAACAGCTCATTTTCCTCTGTTGTAAATGTTAAACATTTATTTTTAAAAAACAATTTTCTTAAGTAACACAACATACAGTAAACATGTAATGCACAAACATAACCATTACCATTCTGTGTAAATGTTGAGGCTTTATATAATAAAATATAATAAATAAAAAAGGCCACAATTTAAAAAAAAAAAAATGATCAGGATATTCTTCTCTTCTACAATCAAATATCAGTCTTTAGTAGCTCTAGGACAGAAATCAAGATGTAAGAGCAGAGAACAAGAGGACACAGTATATCACTTAACAGTTTAAGTTTATATTTGAAGAATTCAGATCCAAAACCAGCTATTGAGTGAATGCTCCTGACTCATAGTATACATCCATCAAATACTTTTACTTCAAACTCACAAAATTTCAGCCTCAGCCCAATCAGTAGTACCAGTACTTACATAGAAACCTATACAAAGTAGCCAGAAAGAAATGCTCATTTTAAAGAAATATGTCAGATGGATTTAGAGGCTTTTGCATCTGAACTCTTCATTTCAAGAGTTAATGATGTCTTTTCATTTACTTACCTCTATAATCTCATATATCCAACCTAAAAACTCTGCCACTTTGGTATAAACTCCTGGATGGTTTGGCTCAGCACAGCCTGTTCCCCAGCTAACAACACCAACCAGTCTCCAGACGTTATCATCCTGGCAAACCAGAGGGCCTCCACTGTCCCCCTAAGAAAATTAAGATTCATTACTATTTCTTCTCACAAATTTATTATATTAATGTCATATATTTTTGAAAAACATTTTGAGTAGCAAGGAACTCACCTGACACGCATCTACTTTTCCTTCTGTATATCCTGCACAGAGCATACGAGGGGTGATCTCTCCATTGTACATGCAAGAGCTATTGCATTTCTTTGTGCTTATTAAAGGTACAGTTGCCTCTTTGAGAACCTCTGGTATATGAACTGCAAAAAAGAATGGATAATTTTCATTTACATACAGTACAATATCTATATTACTGATATTTAAATAATACGTATTTGTTTTAAATATCCATGCATTTACATTTGTAGAAAAACAGTACCATCATCTGGCTGTGTATATCCCCAACCAGAGATCCAGCACTGGGTTCCTCCTGGTAGATCATGGTCATACTGAGGTAGACACACGGGCCTGATGGTGTCTGGGTGTGTAAAGCAAGTTTAAAACCTGAAGTAACTCATAGATATTATGAAACACGTCACACACAGTGACACATTTACTAAAAATTGGTCACCTGAGAAATTCAAAGAAGCTCTTAATTTCACCAAAGCGATATCATTGTCGTGAGTCCTGTGGTTGTAATTCTTGTTGTAGACGATCCTCTCCACAGCTAAGCCTTGGTATTGAGCCAGTTTAGCTGAGTTGCTGGTTACAATACCAGCGTAAACCACCCAACTGGACACTTGAGGTAGTCTGTAGCTTCAATAAGCAAGCAAATCAGATGATATACACATTTATAATACATTTGTTTACAGAGCCCAGTTGGAAACTCTAGTGGCATTATGCATTATGTTGCAGTGCCTGTCATCTGTTTAATCCTGGACCTTTTGTATTCACCACGCCACATTCCAACACTATTGTTAACAACTACAGAGCTCCAATGGGTGAGTTGCACAAAAACATAGGAAACAGTTCACCCAAAAAAATGAAAATTTGCTGAAAATTTACTCAACCTGAGGCCATCCAAGTAGATCAGTTTGCTTCTTCATTGGAACAGGAAATTTAGCATTACATCACTTGCTTAGAATTGGATTATCTGCAGTGAATGGGTGCCGTCAGAATGAGAGTTCACACAGCTGATATCACAATAATCCACAAGTAATCCATACATCTCCAGTCCATCAGTTAACACCTTGTGAAGTAAAAAGCTGCATGTTTCTCAAAAACAAATCCATGATTATAATGTTTTAAACTTAAAGGGATGCTAAATTCACTTTTACATGTTGTTTGAACATTAATATGTGTTGGCAGTGTATGTATAAATTTACCCTATAATGATAAAAATCCATGCAGTGGTTTTTAATTAAGCTGTAAAAATAATATTCACTTTTTCAAATTGAGCCGTTCTCAGATGCCTGTCGCTGTAGTGTCTCACCGACAGAGGCCGCTCCCACGATAGTTGATTGACATGAGCGTCTTACCTTAGATCAGTTGTAACAGTCCAACCTCCATGTTTTGATGCCAGAGCAGGGATGTAAGGTAGACAAGAATTGAGCGATTGAGGTGTTGTGTTGCTGGATGTAATTATGAACGTAGTGGTCATCATTTACTCCCGACATCTGAGCTGCTGAAGATGCAGTGGATTATGTTTGTTTGTGAAGGGAATGCACCTCCCGATCTACATATATCCATCTATGTTCGCACGAATCATTAGTGATTCAGCTTCACTTACAGCAGAAGTGAGTATAATGTTTTTTTTATGAATCTTTGTGATCGCCTTTCCTAATAATGTGCTAGTTAGCAAGTTTAGCGGCTAAACACAGCTAAATGCGGCTAAAGTAAACATGCTCGTCACTCCACAGAGAGAAAAGAGCGGCGGGGCGAGCAGAGCTCATTTTCATTTAAAGCAGCCTCGACCAGAATGAGATGATTTTTGCAGAGCTGATTTTGACAGGGTAAAAAGGGTGTTGTTTTACACAACCATTGAGAATTTTTAACTAAAGTATATTATAGACTTTTCATTAAGACCCTAAAGAATCATATCAACTTATATCATATCAACAAAATGAGCATCCGATGACCCCTTTAAAGCCTTGTTTTCGGCTAAAATCCTCTATCAAGTCACCTCTTCTAAATCAGGAGAGAAATATGCACTGATCAAATGCTGTTTACAAGTGAAAACAGTCCAAAACAGTTCTAAACAAATATTTTGATGGATTTTGATGTGAGAGGACAACAGGGGATAGACTTTTTCACAAGAGGTATAGTGTTATTATGGATTATGGACTATTCTGGTGGTTCAAATACCTTAATGATTATTTATTACAAACAAGTAGTTTTTCACTTCATGATGTTAATTGATGGACTGGAGTCATGTGGATTATTGTGGTGTTTTAATCAACTTTT
Organism: Labeo catla; assembly: GCA_012976165.1. Classification (NCBI taxonomy): domain Eukaryota; kingdom Metazoa; phylum Chordata; class Actinopteri; order Cypriniformes; family Cyprinidae; genus Labeo; species Labeo catla. The sequence goes on from VONZ01000214.1 coordinate 990,910, forward strand.
TGGACTCTCATTCTGACAGCACCCATTCACTGCAGAGTGCTGTTGAGCAAGTGATGCTAAATTTCCCTGAATCTGTTCTGATATGGACACAAATTCATTTATATCTGGGATGGCCTAAGGGTGAGTATATTATCATCTAATTTTGGATAAACTATTCCTTTAAAATATTTAATCTTATTATTTCATTTTAATTTGGGATTACCTGTTTAGATTTTTGACATTTTCATAGTTATTATAGAATAGTTAATGTAGAATCTTACTTGTGGACACAGTGAGCAGCTGTAACTATCCATTGGTTGGTGATGATGGATCCTCCACAGATGTGGCGGTTACTGTAATAAAGACTCACTTGCCAGGGCCATCTGCCAAGAGAGGCTTCCACTCCTCCAACAATCCTAGGTAACTTTGCTCTGGTCCCGCACTCTACGATGAAGCAAAAAACAAGTGCTCAGCCTCAAACAGACAGTGTACATGGATAGCATGTATTATTTCAGACTTCTATATTAAATTTATACTCACCAAAACATTTCAGTGCTATAACTTTTCCCGTACTACAGCTTCCCCTGTGACAAAAAAAACACGTGAAAGGTGTAGTTCTGGAAGCTTATGCCAATTAAAATGATTAGTATTATCTTGAATACCTGAAGCGCCATAAACTCTCTAAATTGCTTTTGTATTCTGCAGTGATTTGGACAAATCCATCTGTGTAGTTCGGCCCAATATCAGTCAAATTCACCCCTTTGTGTTTTGATAATCTGAAGGAAGACAATATTTGACAAAACTCATCACTCACAAAACTCAATTATTAAAACAGTTCATCTGAAAATTTGTTTTAACATCATTCTCACTTTACAACACTTTCACTGAGCTTTTTCATCCTTTTTGGAGAGTGATGGCACTTTTCACTTTGATTTTATGGAAAAAGCTCCATAATTCTGCAAAATATCTTAGCAGTAGAAACCATACAGGAGAGTTGACAGAATTTTAATTTGTGGGTGAACCATCTTTTAATATTCCTTGATGTATCTGTATGCTGCACACGTCACGTTTTGAATTAGAAGTGAACGTGACTTCAAAGTATATTTCAACACTGCTGTCACTCTATGAATGGATGACCTACAGAAAACAGCCACAGCTGGTAGTCAAGTGAAAGGTGCTGAGAGCTGCAAGTGTGTGTGTGTGTGATTCCGCTGTCAGCATGCTCACCTCAGATAGCCCAGCTGTCGACATACAAGCGTTCCCAGAGAAGAGTTCCACCTCTCGTAACATACGGGAAGCCACGTCTGTACCTTCTCCAGCTGGATCTCCAGAATAGAGTTATCAGCACTGATCCTGTAAAACACTGAGCCCCATTCAGTCAAAATCACTCCTAAAACAACATACTGTAGCACAGTTGACAGGACTGTGATTATATGATATTTTGTTTTGATTTATTTAGAGGATATATTTCAAATAAAAGTATTTGTGTTAAAACTGCAAGTGCAAAATATAGCTGCAAGCAGCGATTACCAGCGTTCAAGCGCTTTTAAGCACATATGAAAAAAGACATTATTTAGTAAGCCTGTAACCACCTAAATCAATGATTTAAAAAAAAAAGCATTTTTGGGAAATCCAGGTAAATTACCACAGAAATATTATGTTTTTGAACAGTTATGACTGTTATTGCGCCAACTGTGGTCCGATCTCCTTAAAACTGTGCATGCATGTTTAGAATCACCTGTTGCATGTACTCTCCAGGTTTTGTGAAGTTTTTGAGTTTTCCTTTAGGCTTTATAGGATTCGGGGTAAATTTGGACAGGCCCCTTTTCTTAACAACCCCGTTATAGCTTCCCAAAGGGTAACATTCCCAGACATTCCCAAAGGGTCAATTTCAACATTTTTTGATAAATATTGACCTAGAGAGTCCAGAGAATTGTACTGCAATGTTTTTTTTTTCCAGACTGAGCAAAAAACCTAGGATTAGTTAGCAAAAGTAGCGTTTTTTACATCTTCTCAATCATTTAACAAACGATTTGATTGACTGCAGTGGCTCTAGAGGCAAAGTTGTCCAGAATGAGGAGTTCTATATCATGTGTATGTGCGAAAAAATGCGCAGTGTACAATAGTTTACGCCCTTGAAAAATGCGATAACGCCCCCCAGTTGCTGATTTCTTTCAAATTTCTCAAACAGTCAAACAGGCCCAGTGAGTTTCATTCCAATTGGCCTCCGGTAACCTTGTCTAATAGGTGCTCAAACTTCATTGATCATGTTCATGTTTTTTTTTTAAATATGCAAATGTCCTTATAGACACGTGTGGCACTTTGGACCACCCCGTGCATAGCGATTTTCATGCTGATAGGACAAACAGTTGCGTAGTTATAGCCATTTTTATGTTTTTTCCATTTTATACCGCCACCACGTAGCCAAGCTCCACGATTTTGTTTCTGTAACCTCAGATTGAGCTCTTATGTACGTGTTCTGAGTGTGGCGAAGATATCTCATTCTGTTTAGGAGATACAGGCATTTTACTAAAAGTGGCCCTGCGCCTTTCAAACGTTTTGGCACCCCTTTGCGATGGTGAGTTGAACGTTTAACTTTGTTTTGATAATTATTGATATCCACTCTCCAGAGAATCTTCCTGCACTGATTTGGTTCCAACCTAGGACTACTTCACAAAAGTAGATTTTTCAAAAAAATTCAAAACAATCAAAAATTTGAGGCATCTGAGGCATTTGTTTTGTCCAGCGTGAGTCAAGGATTCCAACAATATAAGACACTTGAGTGACTGACGGTTTAGAAATTATGAGCAATTTCTTACTTTTGTTTGCTGTACCACTTCCGTCAGGCCGATTGGGGCAAACCTTGGTGAAGTTGTCAGCGGTGTTAGTACCATCCCTCCAAATTTTAAGGCTGTACGAATTACAGTTTGGTCTGCACAGTCAGTTTTACGTGTAGATCGCTGCATCTTGGCCATTCTAACAATTGAATGGCCCAGGGGCGTCGCTAGGGCTAATCATTCGGGGCTCGAGCCCCGAAAGTTTTACTCCAGCCCCGAATGTTTTTTTGTATGGCCCTCTGATTTCCACGGAATTTGTCAAAGTTTGAATTAATCAATCAAAAGTTGGTCATTAAACTTAAATCAAGTCGCGATATGGACTAGTATCTGTAAATATTATGCCGCAAAAGACTATTTAAATATGAATCCTGCATGTTCTACGTGTCTTTTTATGAATGAACGGCGCCGATGCGCGGTTTCGATTTCTACACATGTAATACTCGCACGCGCAGTGATTTCAGCGTCTGCCGTTTCACTAAATGAGGGTATAAATATATTAGTCACTTAATGAACATTTCACTGTTTCATTTGAGTAAAACAAGCATCAAATATATACACATAAATGTAAAGGTATTCACGGCAAGTCGGCAACCTGTCAAAATAAAAGTTCGGGTTCATCATTCAGTATAATGTACGTGCCTACTACTACTATTAATTAATAAAAATGTATGAATTTGTTTCACACAATATTTCTTCCATGTTTTACATCTTATAGTAAATTCCCTTTATTTGCCAAAGATAAAATAGAATTTTCATTAAAAGATCAATTAAATCAATATTTTATACCTTCATCTGCTAACCAGAAAAATATACAAGGCTATTGTAAAAATAAATAAAAGCTGTTTTTATGCATTCAAATAAACAGACATGCTAAAACATATTTGGTAACAATAAAACGTAAAGTGAGAAAGAATAAAACATTTCATAGGGTCCCAAACATGTACATCATGTACAACTTTTGATAAATTGACGGTAAATTGTATAAGATTCATGGTTTTAATTAATTATACACGTGATTAATTACATTTTGATTAATAAAATTAAATTTAACCATTAAAAAGAAGACCAGAAAAATGAAAACAGAAAACAGAATTTGAAAAAAATAAAATAAAACGGAATTTGGGAAATAGGGCCCTATTTTTGCATGCAGCTATATATTTGTTACAGTTATAAATACATTTCCAAATGAATTATTTTATTTGTCTAACATATTTTTGTAATGTAATAATTTTGTTATAATACTTTGATATATTTGCTATTTGCAGTGATTACTATTTACTATTGTTAATAGTGTGACAAGGTCTTTAACCCCTGGTTTAATGCCCCCGGACCCACCTAGAAGGATCCAAGTCCAACCACTTGTGTCTAACAAAATCTTATGTGAGCATGATGTGAGCTCCCACCCAACACCACTAGCCCCTGATGTTTTGGCACCAGCCCCAGATGTTTTAAAATCCTAGAAACTTCCCTTATTATTCAACTGTGTTACAAAGGAGACTTGAACAGGTCAGTTTTTAATCTTGTCATATGCAGGATCTGAATGAACAGATTCACTGAAATGAATCTGACTTTCCAACATTTGCTACATGTACTACGCTATTTGTTGAACTATAGTCATGCTACTGAAAAATGTAGTCAAGCTAGTATACTAATGGCGTTGCTTGTCCACTTCATTTTACTTTCTCTCCTTTTTGTTAGCTTCTGTTGTTAATGTGTTTGTTACAGCTTTCACTGGGCATTATGGGCTGTTTATGTCACTTTGTTTATCGTGCCAGTGAGTTTGGATGAATGTCCACTGTGCTGTTTACCTGTTGGGTCTCTGTTGTTTTCACAGATAAAGGGACAAATACCTTTCCTGGGGTCTGTCACAGAGATGTCCTCGGTTATGTTACAGAAGGATGTGTCTTTGGTGTCTCCTACACTTGCAGGGCTATGAGATGAGTTTGGCTTTAAAAGAATTTTCACTGCAAAGACATTAAATGCAGAAATATTTCATCTAAGCACTCTGTGTTTCTACGTTATATGTGCACGAATTTAACCAAAGCTTTTAAATGATTTAACTTATTACCTATAAACCAAACTCCAATGACAACACCTCCCAGCAGACACAGTACACAGAGAGCTGCAAACACTCTCACCAGTTTATGGGCTGACACTTTGCCAGACACTGTATGAAATAAGTAATAATATCCAAAATCCAAAAAGCAAAACAACACTGACTTATAGTTATAGGTTTTCATTTTTTAGGTAATCTTAATGACCTTCGCAAATGCTTTTAAAGGATCAGATGTCGCCTCAGGTGTGTGTTAATAACAGACTTGCCTGGATGGAGAAACTGCAGCTCTCTGATCCAGGTGGGATTATTCTGGCCCGTCTCAATCCTATCCACCTGCAGATGATCTGAATGGAAAGACTGTCTGACCACTACTGGATTCTCAATCACTGCCACAGCATCTCTACTGAGACTCTGTAATACAACCACTGATATGATCAATCCCAGTGTCATATCTATAAGAGTAAGCCATGATAAGAGATCTGATGTACTGTTCTGATGTCAGTAAATGGGCCAATATTGACTTAACCCTTTGAGCGGTACGGTCCACATTCTGTGCCCCTGGGAGTACGGTCCCACATATGGGATTTAGAACGTTCGGTAACGTCACGCAACTGCCAAATTCAAACTGCGTTTTCGCTCGTTGGCTGGCGCTGCGCTTGTCATATAATCACAATTATGCAGTGTTTTCAACGACATAACGTTTATTTTAGGTTTCAGACATTTAAATACACATAGGTGCTAGTAAAATAATACATTTAGAGTTAGTAAAATACGCACGGATGTCAATGGAAGCAGCAATAACAATCTATTCAAGTATAATTTGCCAACGTGTTTTATTCATATCAGATACACATAGTGTAAGTAACGATATAATTCACTCTATTCCTTCCCCAGTTCACCAGATCCAGAATAAAGGTTTTAAAATGGCAAAATACACTTACAAACACAATTCAATTAAAATGCATTACAGATGCATTGGAGGTTGTTGGTCATGTGATAAATTTTCAGTTTTAATAGGTTTATTTACAGTAAACCCTGGTGAAAAAAACAGCATATGCTGGTAGGTATGTTTTGATGGTGGAATGCTGGTTAGGTAGGTTTTGATGCTGGTTTAAGCTAGTCCTTAGCTGGTTTATGCTGGTCCTTGACCAGCAACATGACCAGCAAAAACCAGCAAAGGACCAGCTTAAACCAGCTAAGGACCAGCATAAACCAGCAAGGGACCATCTTAAACCAGCATCAAAACCTACCTAACCAGCATTCCAGCATCAAAACATACCTACCAGCATATGCTGTTTTTTTTTCACCAGGGAACTAGCAAGGAGCACAACAACACTGGTAAATGTGGTACATTTTTGTTGTGAATATCCTTTTGCTTTTGATCTAGTGATGAACTACACAGTAGTAATAAGTTAATGCTATAAAATTTTCAGATATTATTGTAAAAAACAAAAACTTAGCAGTGTAAAGATACTTAATGTGATGAGTTGATTTTAGAAATGCTTCTTCTTCTTTTTTCTTTTTTTGTTTTAAGTCAAATAACATCACTAAATTAAAATAATTCATTCATTCTCACAAAAGATTTGAAATTTTCCTGTAAACAATGGAATATATATTTTCATAATGATAAATCATACTCATTTCAGTGTAAATAAAGAGCTCCTAAAGTACAAACAGGTGCTTGTTTAAAAAAACAAAAAAAAAAAACATTTTGAGAAGCCTCACCTACAAATATAATCATTCTAGCATCAAATTCTCATACACTGACAGAAAAAAGGTACAGTTCTGTCACCGGGACGGTACCCTAAGGTACAAAAGTGAAAAGGTACATATTTGTACCTTACCTACTCCTAAACGCTACATATTAGTACCTTAAAGGTACATATTAGTACTTTAAAAGTACATATTTGTACCTTATCACTTTTTACCTTAGGGTACTGCTCCAGTGACAGAACTGTACCTTTTTTTCTGAGAGTGTATATACTGAAAATATAATGCAAACATCATCTTAATCTGGCCAAATATAGCACATACTGCTAAAAAAAGAAGCATATTTATAGGGAAGCTTCTGTATTTGAGCATGATGGGAATAACTCACCATATTTCCTTTGTTTAAATCCCAGAGTTTCCTGGTGGCAGCTGCTCGGACTCTTTCTCTCATCCACTCACCTCCATCACAGCAGAGATGCTGCACAGCAGCAGCTGTTTAACCACTGAGCAGAATGCAACTCTGGATTTTCACTTCACAAAGAGACAATGAGGTCAGCAGCGGAGCAAAGAATGAACCCGTTGTGTTACCAAGGGGGTCATGGGGCCTATCCTGACTGCCTGAACCAGCCCTTTGTAGGGCCAAACATCTCCAAAGATATCCACCTGTCACTGATAGGATAGAGGCTGAGTAGCACCACCTTCACCTGTGCCAGCGTGGACACACTGTGCTACAAGTTTATTACCTGACAATTCACAGCTTCAGGGAATAGGCTTGTAATGACAGTTTGTTGAAAAGTCTCTTAGAAGGAATTTCAAACAACTGATATCAGCTGTCTATCAGTGATTGTGTCTCTACTCTGAAGGTTATTTTAAACAGTTACAAATAATAATAGGTTACAATTGTTCAGTGGCAACCCCCTGTATGGAAAATATTACTGCCATTATTTTGTGTAAACCTTCAGTTAAAACATATATTTAATAACTCGTGTTATGTCTAAAATGTCTTGTGTGTTTTGAAAGTGATAGTCATATAATCTCTGCCTTCAACTTAAGTTATAGAAATAATGGTCTTTATTAAGATGTTTGTTTAGATACAACATTTCACATGTAATGTAACGTTCACAGCTGAAACAGAAAAAAAGAAAATGGACTGAAAAAAAATCAACAAAATTATATCAAATACAATTTTATTTGTAACAGCTGTTTCAGCAGATTTTTAAAGCAGGAAAATAGATAGGCTACTAAATGAGATGAATAAATGTGTATGTATAGGCATCTAGGCATAAATGTCACACAAATGTCACATTAATGTCATGCCCATTTTTTCACAGAATTCGTCAAATTTGTTAATGCACTACATGAAAACAGTTAGGTATATCAAAATGTAACCAATTTTGGTGAAAATTGGACAAACCATCTACACTGTAAAAAATGAAAAACACAATTTGTTGAGTCAGCTTAAAATAATTTATTACCCTGCTGTCTTAAAATTTTAAGTTCAGTCAACTAAAATAAGTTTAGTCAACCTGAAATGTTAAGTTGTACTAAGTAACAACTTAGATATTTGTGTTTGCTAAACTTAACAGATGGGTAAGTAACCCAGCTGCCTTAAAATTTTAAGTTGATTCAACTCAAATATCTAAGTTGTCACTTAGTATAATTGAACATTTCAAGTTGAATAAACTTTTTTTGAGTTGACTGAACTTAAAATTTTAAGGCAGCCAGTTTACAAATTATTTTAAGTTGACTCAGCAAATTGTTTTTCAGTGTAGTATGAGTTAAAAAAAAAAGTATATTTTTCAGAAAATTCTAAACCTGTAGAAATGTAAATACTGGTATTTGACTCGATATTAGCCTGTTCATGGCACTAGAGAGTTTGAATTAGTGACTCCAAACTTGCTGTGGTTAATGATGAGACTGTCCTCCATCTGTATACCAAATGTCATAACTTTCCTGCAAGCGGTTCTATAAGATTCACAAGATTCATAACAGTATGTTAAAGTGTCTGTAAAATACAGCATTTTACTACAAAATTTAAAATGGTCCACACTCAAAATAGCTGACAAAACTGGGTATCGTTTGATTCGGTATGCCACTCCAAATCTAACAAAATCAGTCTTATGATTATTGGTCAAACTGTTCAGAAATTATAAACAAAATTTTTTTTTTTAATATCTTTTTGCCAGTAGATGTGTGCCCTCATGTCATGCTTGGTATAACATTTACCAAATTTAGTCAGAATCCGCTAAAGCATTATATAGCCACATGTATATTTTTGCACAAATTCGTTAACGTGCATTACAAGAACTGTTTGAAACTTTTATACCTTTTTGCCAGCATTGTCTAAAGATGATTTAAGCCAGTTTTGGTGAAAATCAGACAAACTGTCTAGAACTAGTTTAAAAAAGTAATTCAAAACTGTAAAAAATCTTGACCAGTATAAATGTAAATGTTATGCATTCGCCAAGGAATCAGAGGAAAATAGAATTTTGCTTCTAGACATTACGGTTCAAAAGTTATTAGCAGAATAATGATTGAAAATTTGGCCTTTTGGTGGCACTACAAATTTGTTATGGTCAATATTGAGACTGTCATCTATCAGTGTGCCAAATTTCATAACTTTCTCACAAACGGTTCTAAGGGCTGCCACAGACTTGAAAAAAAATGAGGAGGAAAACTAATGGATACAATAGGTGCCCAAGCACCTATTGCTTGACCCCTAATTAGCTTAAGCTGTTACACATACATACATTTAGCCCATGCATGTGCTCAAGTTGAATACCATTCAAAGAATTTGTATAGACCTGTGAAGTTCTGAAAGAATGTTTCAAAGAGCATAGAGAACACACCCGTTTTTTTGAGGAACCATGGATCAGTGGTATATCTGGTCCAAATATAGCTAGGCATATGAGCAAAAAAAAACCATCCTCATGGTCAAACAAGGAGGTGGACCAGTCTTTTTATGGAGGTGATTTGCTGCTTCCGGAAGTGGAAATGAAGAGTTCAGATGCAAAACCAGCCATCTCGGTCAAAAATGAGATAATGATACTGAGTGAATGCTTTTGACACATATTATACATCCATCAAATACTTTTTCTTCAAATTCGCTAAAATACCAGCCTCAGCGCAAAGGCATCTCAAAGTACACTCTACAAAATATGACTTTTAGGGGTTCAGTAATGAAAGATTAGATTTTTTTTAATCTACTTTACATCTTCAGAATCACTCAGTGGTGTACTAATAAGCTTTCTATAATAGATTATTAATTCTGAGGTTTAATATTTTTCATAAACTTTAATTCATGGCAGCAGAAAGTCTCGGTCAGTAAGTTTGATTGCAACTGCAGCATTAAAACATTATTTTCTGACATTTAGGATGATCAGTGGTGCTGCATTTTTACCTTCTTGTTTAGTACCAGGACTAAAGTATGGGAAGAGTTTCTCAGTGAAAGACTGACCAGTGAAAGAATAAATGAGAGATCTGGACTCCACATCATAAAAGGACACCAGACCCCCCTCATAATCCACAAACACACCTACAAACTGAGGCTTCGCTCTCACAAACAGAGAGACAAAGGGAGATTCACGAGCCATGTACTGATTCCCATTTCTCAGAACTATAATCCAGTATCCATTTTCAGGACTCCCTTTGATTACACCTTTTCTGGTAATGGATTCTTTAGCTATTCCTAAATCCCAATCAGTCTTTCCTTTCACCTGCACCTCAAAATAAAACCTCCCTGATGCGACTCCCTCTTTTGCCAGGACAGAACAACAACTGTCAAACCTCTCTGGGTTGTCTGGGAGTTCACGTCTAGTGTCTCCATATGTTACTTGTTTTCCATCATCAGACAGGATGAGTTTTGGATAACATGTATCAGGATCCAGAGTCACATCCACTGGAAGAGAGATCAGATATGAATGTTCAAATTATACTTCACAGTACAAGTTTTTCATGTGTTTTGGCATATGATTTTAAACTCTTAGAGTGTCAACATGCACATCACAGATTGTACCTGCATGTTGCTGCATCCTCTTCAGAACTGTGGAGACAAATGACAATAAATGTGAGAGAAGTTTTAAAACAATACAAGAAACAAACTCAGAAACAGGAAAACAAGGAGCGGTGAAGCAGATTTCAAGGAAGCTACAGCAGATGCAACTACATCAAGGGAAACAGAACAAGATAGGTCCAGGACCACTGGACTAAGGATCTCTGTAACCACGGGAGAAGGGCCACCAACTTTGGAAGCTATTGCATGCCTGATCATTGGCTTTTTTCATTTGCAGGTGTGTGTTTTTACTTTACTGTCAAAATGAAGTCTGATATTTTCTTACCAGATTTGCTGAGCTTCTCATCAAGAGTGTTCTGTAGTTGAGTCAGAGATCTAATCAGAGGCCCCACATTAGTGTCACTAATACTGATCTCAGTGCAGCTGGTGGTGGGTAGAGGTCTGATCAGCGATGGGTAAATCTACAGCAGGAGAGAGCAAAAATCCCTCAGCATTGGGAGTGTTGTGCTGTGCTGTGAGCAGACAGAAGGACACTGACCTGTAGGAGGTGCAGGTGATCCTCAGTGTGTGAGAGCTGCTCCAGCTCAGTGTCTCTCCTCTTTAGCTCAGTGATCTCCTGCTCCAGCTTTTTAATCAGCTCATCAGTCTGCTTCTCTGCTGCTTTCTGCTTCTGCTCCATCATCTCCAGCAGCTCAGACTGACATCTCTCAATGGAGCGCATCAGATCAGTGAAGAGCTCAATACTGTCTGCTTTCTCTTTCTCTGATGTTTTCTGATAAATTAATAAACAACATTGTAGGACACAAATCTGCAGGACAATAGCTCTCCAGTAGCAAGGTTGGAGACCCTTGTCTTAAGGGATGCACAGAATTTCTTAAAGCACATGAGACTAAAAAAATGTGTTAAAAGCTTTCCTGTGAGTACTCACTTTTCTGATTTCTGCTGAGTGTTTGAGTTCATGAATTCTCTTAATTTTGTCCTGGATCGTCTGCTGCACATCTGACTGCATCTTCAACAGCTGAGGCTATTAGACAGAACAGAACACACAGATACTGAACAAATTCAACACCATTCAACACAAATCTCATTTTAAAACCTGCACTGCTGTTGTTACCTTCCTTGCGCAGCTCTCCTCCTCTACAGCAACAGTGTTGTGATTCCTGTGGTTTGTTACAGCACAAAGCAAACACACACATGTCTGATCATCTCTACAGAACAGCTCCAGAGGTTTGTCATGCTTCTGACAGACATATGTCTCAAGATTCACCACAGGATCGATTAGTTTGTGTTTCTTTAACTTTTCAACTCTGTAATGAGGCTTCAAGTGAGTTTGACAGTACGAGCTTTGACAGACCAGGCACATCTTCAGCGCTTTCATCTGTTTATCATCGCAGATGTCACAGAGAACCTCAGATTTTGTATCACAAAGCTGTTCCTTAAAGAGCTGCGCAACCTGCCGGAGTCCTGCGTTGATCTTGAGGTCGGGTCTCTTATTGAATGTTTCTTTACAGAATGGACAGTTGTATTTCTGACTGTTGTTCCAGCACTGGTTCAGGCAGCTCTTACAGAAGTTGTGTCCACATGGAGTGCTGACTGGATCAGTGAACACATCCAGACAGATCGAGCACTTGAGCTCCTCTGACATAGCTGAAGAGAAAGAAGCACCATACCATCTACATGTTGTGTTTATGTATACATATACAGGAATATTATCAGGTTAAAAATGTACAATCAGCTACTAGTGTTTCTTTCAAGCAATAAGAATTATTATGTCCTCACATTGTTTTGGTGATTTTGAAGATTCTGCCATCATTGTTTGTTCATCAAGTCCTCTTGAAACCTATTCAGGAAAAAGTCCCCACACACAACATGTATTATTTCACAGTATGAAACCTGACAAACAGCTGAAACATTCAATCATGTTTCTTAATGATGAAGTATGTAAGATTCTGCATGCCCAAATACTCTCTCATAACTAATACTTTGTACATAGACAGCTGTACTGTAAGTAATCTGTTAGTAGGTTGGTTTCATTTGTCAAAACATTGATCTGCTTGTTTGAGTATAGCACAACCTGCCCAACCACCCTGACACAGCAACAATTATGGAAGCAGCTATAGGGACTATGTGAAACAATGGCAGATTGAAGTTCATGAAATCAGTCTGAAAACATTTTAAGTGCAGTTTATGAAAATCATCAAACATAAAACAGGATCAAAACCATAGATATGTACAACTGTGTAACGTTATGAAATAAAATGTCGATCCATGAAGAGGTAATAATGACTGTCATGATTTGGGGTGTTGATCATCTACGTTTTGATTTATCATAATTAGTATTTTGTTTTTAGCGTTTTGTTCAAAATGTTTATTTATTTTTTTATTAATGAAACTTTACCCACATTCAAATGTCTATAAAAAATGAATGCATGAAACTAGAATAAAATGTTTTTGTTTACAAGTGGCTACCCTGTACTTTCTTTTGATGTTTTGTATGTTCAGATAATTATATAACAAAATCTATACAAATTAATACCTAAAAAGGGACATAGTAGTACACTTGATGTAAAGTTCACTTAAAGAAAATTTACGAGTATACCTGCAGTATAAAACCATTAAAACAGTAGTTTACTGAGACTATACTAAAAGTATTTAATTAGTAAACTATCAGTATACCTATAAGTTCACTTTTAGTATACTTACAGTACAAACTAAAAAAATAGATGTAAACTAGTTGTGTACTCAAAGTTTACTTCTGTTATACTTAAAAGTATACTTTTATATACTAGAAAGTGGGCCAATTTAGTCGCAAGGAGTATAGAAGTAGTACACTTAAAAGTATACTACTAGTACACTGATATTTGTATACTTACTAGTATACTTAAAAATATACTTGAATTTTACTTTAGTATACTTAATAAAATAAACTTGAAGTATACTTTGTTAAGGGGTATCTTGGTTAAAAATGTTATTTAACATATAATTAGAATTTCATGTTCAGATTTCACCTTGTCTCCAGTTGCTTCCTGATTTCCTGAGCGAAGTTTTCACAGCACACGCCACTTTCTTTACAACCAAACAAAGCTGTGTATTTGACGTATGCATAAACCTGGTATTGCACAACAATTTATATATTAGGCTACACAGTGGTTTAGTAAACGTTACTATCATTTACCTGAATTATTAGCTGTGGTCTTAGATTACCTCAATCAATATTTTGCTTGTTTCCTTAGTTGAGCGGTTTTCAGATCAGTTTAGTTTCATTTTCACTTACGGCAGTGATGTCAGAGACACTCCCATCTTTTTTTTTCTTCCCTTTTTATTTGTTATAAGATATAAAAAATAGGTGAATACAACCCGTGTTTACATATTTTTGACGTGACGAGTCACAGTTGTGTAGCAGATGACAGTCGTGTTTTGTGCAACGTTTTTCAACAGTTAATAAATTGGTTTATGATATTTTATTAAAATTATGTTAAGGACTTTACAATATAATACAATTAACGAAAAACACAGAAAAAATGGATTTACAATGTGACTACACAGAAAAAAAAGTATTTATAAAGAATATAAGAAACTAAGAAGTTTTTCCCATTACTTGAAATCAGTAACTTATTTTTTATATTCAGGTTTAGGGTTTAAATTAATTTATTTTATCTGACGTGAGATGATCCGTACATTTCTACCTTCTTTATTATCATTAAGGCTAAATGGAAAGTGTTTCAAAGACTGACCACTGAAAGAATAAACATGAAATTTGGACACCTCAAAATAAAATCTACATTTACATTGAATCATTTAGCAGACGCTTTTATCCAAAGTGACTTACAAATGATGAAAACAATAGAAGCAATCAAACCAACAAGAGAGCAACAGTATACAAATTTAGTGACAAGTCTCAGTCTAGCGTAGTACACATAGTAAAGTTTTAATGAGTTAGAAAAAAAATGAATAGAACGCAAGCTTCAGGGCACATAACTCTGAACTAGTGAGTTTGGGTATATTCGAGTACCTTGAATTTGATGCGAGTGGCTATTGGCAGCTGGTGCAAACTGATAAAGAAAGCTTGACGACCGCAGTAAAGATAGTTTGCGGTTTGATATTCG
>VONZ01000215.1:0-270000 GCA_012976165.1 Labeo catla
TAAAGCGAAACTGAAAGTAAAGTTGGGCTTATGTAGACTACCTCTCTGGCCACAAATACAAATGTTTCCATATCTGCAATGTATTTGAAGCGAAAATATTATGCATTGGGTAAGCTTTGTACTTCATGCACGTTGACGGGAAATATCATGATGAGCAAAAATGTGCCATGGGACCGGTGCTCACGCTGAACTGCACGTAACACACACTATTTAAATTGACTAGTGTAACTTTTGGGTGACTGTGTTTTATTTTTCAAATGAACAGGCTGCAGTGATAGTGCGCGATCAAACAGCTGAATCGCATATTCCGGCATTTTGGTCATAGTAAAGGCATAATTCGATACTGCAAAGTCTAAAGCAGTTTGAAGTGTCAAGAATATTAGCAAAGCTTATTATAATTCGTTTAGACTAGAACACTGTTTAATTCTTATTTCGCTATGGAACCTGATCATTTTTTGTTGTTGTTGTTGTTGTTTGTTTGTTTTTTGCTAAGAACGAACCGAAACATTTTGCCTTTCGCCATGAATTTGACAACCCACACCCACCCACTCCCCATCTCGTTCTTCTGAGTTTGAGATCTTCCCAGAGCACTAGCCTGCTTCAAAGACTAAAATCAAGGCGCCCACCACTAGTTCAAGTTTTTTTTCTCAATACCGCTTCAATAGAGGCAGTACGTGCATTGCATTCACGCGTTTGCATTGCAGATTATACAGTTTTATGTTGCTACGTGGGCGCTCAGTTTTTTTCTGACATTTAGCTAAAATATAAAGATTCAGAGCTTCACATAAGCAATTTGGTTGTCTCGACATTAGATGCTAGACTAAGACACACTTTTCTCATCTCCTCGAATGCAAAAAAAACATTAGCCTTTATAAATACAGTGTTGTATTATAAATACAAAAAACATGTACTTTTTCAATCAACACTTCTTTATTTACCTCAAGTCTGTAAACACGCTGAGATGCTTCAAACTGCGCGCCGCACTTCATTCACGAGAGAGGCGGGATGAATAATACGGTTTAATGAGCCAATGGCGTCACGAGGTTTAGTGGCGGTGACGTCGCTTACTGACCCAGGATCAGTGATCCGTAGCAGTTATATTTCCGATTTGATCTTAAAGTATAGAAAAATATATAGCTTTTAGCTTTTGTTGACGCTACCGCGCTACTTGATCAAAATAAGAGCTTAGCTACTGAAAAGCTATTTGATTCAGAAAACAGCGACGCTACCACCACGCTACTGAGAAATGTAGTTAAACTAGTAGCGTCACTACTTGTAGCGACGCTACTGCCCAACACTGACAATACTGTGCAAAAGTCTTAGGCCACTAGTATTTTCATCAGCTAAAAAATGGTTTAAAGTCAGTTAGAGTCGGTCTTTTGCTGTAGTGTGTCAGTAGGAAATATCAGATTACATTTCCAAACATTCATTTTGCCATTAATCGTAATAATCCCGTTAGATTTTTGTTTGCACAAGGAGTCTGACAACAGCGAGTGCTCTGCACAGAGATCTGATCTCACCATCATCCAGTCTGTCTCTGGAATGACATGAAGAAACAGAACAAACTCAGACAGACTAAATCCAGAAGAACTGTGACAAAGTCTCCAGGATGCTTCAAGAGACCTACCTGCAAAGCTGCAGCACTGTTAAAAGTAAATCAATTACCTTCTATTAACTAAATGAAATCAACATTTGGTGCGACCATTCTTTGCGTTTACAGCAGCTTTTGCCCTAGGTGCACTTGTGCAAAATTTTTCAGGTGGCTTTGCAGGTGTAATGAGGGGTAAAGAACGAGAGGCGAGCGGATCCACTTGCGAGCCTTTATTATTGGGACGAGACAGATACATGGTCGTACAGGCAGGGTCAAATCAACAGTAACAGGAGTGTCAGAGGCGAGACGAGAGAATAGTCCTTGATAATGAGCGATAATCCGAAGGCAGGAGGTGAACAGTCGAAAATGGGGAGCCAGGAGAGGGAATCAAACTCAAGGAACAAGAAACAAGAGAACGCTAATCAATGGGAAAACACTAACAACAATCCGTGACTAGCATGGGGAAAGACCGGGGCTTTTATGGTGCTGCTGATTGGTCACATGTGTTGACGCAATCAGCGTGATGCATGACGGGAGATGTAGTCCGGGGTGTGGTACAACAGTCAGAGTGTGATGATGAGGTGAGAGTGACATCTGGTGGTGAGAGGACAGCGGGACACCGACCAGATTCATGACAGCAGGTAGGTCTCTTGAAGCATCTTGAAGACGTTGTAACAGTTCTTCTGGATTTACTTTGTTTCAGTTTGTTCTGCCTCTTCATGTCATTCCAGAGACAGACTGTATGATGGTGAGATCAGATCTCTGTGTGGAGCACTGGCTGTTGTCAGACTCCTTGTGCAAAGACTTCATCTACGTCTGTAGCCGTAGATGAAGTCGAACACACCTTATGTTTAGGGGGTGATAGTGTTGCCACAGTGAAGCATAATTCCGAGTCTGAGGACGGAAAGAGCTCAGAGTAGAACGTCACATGTTGTCATCTCGAAATTACGGTAATTACGCTATGGCGTGAACGCAGCAATAGATGTGATCACCTGATGCGAGCTTGACTCATGTGACCTACCAGGACTAACGCTATATGCTTAATATTTTAGATAAACTGCACCAACTAAACTAACAGTGAACTTGTAATCATATTGCAGCAAACATTCATACAGAGGAAAAAGTTGAGAAATTCAGTTGTAGAAATAGTTAAAGAAGAGGAACTCTGATCTGATTGTGTGACAATTCCGAGACAAAACCAAGTAACACAAGACAAAACAGAACACAATCCTGACAGGTGTTTACAGAATGACTGCAGGTTAAAACTGCCTGAACTGATCTCAGTTCTCACACTTCTCCATTATGACTGACATTGTGTCACTAAATAGCAGCATTTAAACACTCAGTCAGATCAGAGGAAGTGAACAAACACAGGAAGGGTGGATAGTTTTTAAAGAAAGAGTTGTGAGCATATAATGAAGAGGAAGACTGACAGAAAGAGAAAATGGCTGATAAGTGTCATTTGTGTCTGCTGGGACTGATCATTCTCTCTTCACTTCTCACAGGTAAACACATTTCTACATGCTCTTTAAATTCATGTGAAAAAGTTCAGTTTATATCCTCATACAAAAGTTTATATAAAATTTATATATGAAAAACAAATGTTTCATATGAATATATCACAATGGTCATTAAAATGTTCTTGTGTTTCAGGTACCAGTGGAGTGGATGATGCTCATGTGTTCATCAGTTCTGGTGAAAATGTCCGTCTGCCCTGTAATAATGATCTTCATGACTGCAAATCAACTACGTGGAATTATAACAGATTCAGACATTCAGCAGCAGTTGAACTGATTGGTTTAGGGATAAAGAAGAATAACACAGAGAGTCATGAGAGACTGAGTCTGGGGTCTGACTGCTCTCTGAACATCACGAACGTCACAAAAGAAGATTATGGATTTTACAGCTGCCAACAATGGTCAGATGTGAATGGACAACACCAAAAACAAGGAACTGATATATGTGTTCATCTACATGTTCTTTATGGTAAGCAAATTCTTAATTTAAACTCTCATGATGATTGTAATTGTAAATTGTGTGATTTGTGTGTTATTTTGTGTTTCAGTCTCTTCATCATCCTCACAGACTGAGATCAGTGCAGGCAGCTCTGTGACTCTCTCCTGTCAGTTGTATTCATATTCACATAGTATACTCTCTTGTGATAATTGGATCCGTTCTAAGGGAATTCAGCTGTTCTGGGTGAATCAGACTGGTGTTAAACTGACAATATCAGACTCCAGATATCAGGAATCAGTTCCAGGCTACTGTATCATCACTCTGACTACAACACTCCTGAATGAAGATGACAACAGAGAGTGGAGATGTGAAGTTACTCACAGAAATCAAGTCAAGACCTCAGTCACATATACTGTCAAGAGTTCAGGTGAGAAAACAATCCCATCAATCAGTTTTAGACCCTTATAATATCACTCACACTAAGGACTATTAATATTGTTCAAGTAGAACAAACCAAGGTATACAATCTTCTTTCAGTCTGACAGAAGAGAAACTCAAAGCCCTGCTGCAAACTAATGTATACTGCAGTCAAGTGTAACAGTCCAATGAACATTCAGTGATGATCAAAGTTAAAATATGATGGCCATATTCTACAGCAGGTCTTATAATATGACCATTCAAGCTAACTGTGATGACGAGTAAGACACGTGAGGATCCATCTGCAGCTTCTTTACTGAGCAAGCACACAGTATAGCGAATTCTCAAAAACACAGGCAGAGTGAATGGAGGCAAGCGGCTAGATTCAGAGTCTGTGTAACTGGCGAAAGGGTCGAGGCAGGCGGAGAGAATCAAAGTCCATGTAACAGGCAAGAGGGACGGGGCCGGCGGCTAGAATCCAAAACAAGTTAAACAGTCCAGGTAATAACAAAAGGGCTATGCAGAGAAAAATGTTCAGAAATGATCACTGTGGCAAATCAAGACTTCGAACAATGAACATGAAACAGGCCCCTTTTAAAGGGTGTGTGATTGGCTGCAGGTGAACGTGATCAATCCTAGGTAAGAGGTCTATGGGAAATGGAGTCGGAATGAAAACTAGTACTCGGGTGAAGGCTCCCTCTGGTGGTGCAAGAGAGATGGTGCGGGAGCATAATTTGTAACAGAGCCCCCACCCTGCGAGTGGTCAGTCTCTCCGCATGTGTCCTATGGAATGCTTCCTTGAGCGAGGAATGTGGGAGAAATGCAATAATTAGCGAGTAAATCTAACCTGTAAGAAACTGGAGTAATTTGTCTGATAATTTTGAATGGAACAACATACCTAGGACTGAGCTTCTTGCAGGGAAGTCTGAGGCGCATGTCTCTGGAGGAAAGCCATACTCACTGGCCAGGGAAGTATTCGGGACCTGGATGGCAACGGCGGTTGGCCTGTTCCTCCTGTCATCTCACGGCTCGTTGTAGATGGACATGTGGTCTGTTCCAAGTCTCTTCGCTGCGTCGTAACCATTCTGTGACCGATGGTAGGTCGGACAGCTCTCCCGTCCTCTCCTTTGAGCATATTCTGCCCACATCAAGTACCTGCTCCAATCTGTTCTGACAGTAGGTTCTGAGGAATCGTGTGAGTTCCTGATTTAGCCTCTCTGTCTGTCCGTTGGACTGAGGGTGGTAACCTGAGGTGAGGCTGACATTAATATTGAGGAGACCAAAGAAGGCTGACCAAACTCGGGATGTGAACTGAGGACCCCGGTCGGGTACAATGTCCTCAGTTAAACCATAGAACCGGAATACATAATTGCAAAGCGTTTCGGTGGTTTCAAGGGCTGAAGGCAACTTTGGTAAAGGGATGAGCCTGCAAGATTTGGAGAAGCGATCTATAATGGTCAGAATAGTGATGTTACCTGGATGTCCAGAGCTTGGGTTGGTGTGGACATGATGCAGGAGCTGTCTTCTATAGTGTTCGGGAACATATGTGAGTTGTGGAGGGCATTCGGCAGGTGGTGGACGTTCAGTGTTAGCTAGGTTGATTTTGGTCATTATGTCCCACTGGACTGGTGCGATGAGCAGGCTTTCGGGGATGATGTTCTCTTCTGTGTAGGTGTGATTGGTCCCCTCAGATAGACGTGACAGAGAATCGGCTTTTGTGTTCTTGGTTCCAGGTCAGTAGGTCACTGTGAAGTTGAAGCGAGTAAAAAACAAAGCCCATCTTGCCTGCCGTGGGTTCAGTCGTTTAGCTGATCTGAGATATTCTAAGTTCTTAGGATCTGTTAAGACTCTGAATGTGTGTTGAGTTCCTTCTAGCCAGTGACGCCATTCCTCTATTGCCGACTTCATGGCTAACAGCTCCCTGTTTCCTACATCCTAATTTCATTCGGAAGGTGACAGTTTCCTGGAGAAGAAGGTGCATGAGAACATTTTAGCAGGTGAGCCGTGGCGCTGAGAAAGCAAATTAGCGAAGCCGAGGAAGCGCTGCAGTTCCTTTACTGTGCGGGGTTGTGGCCACGCAGTTACTGCCCTGACCTTGTTGTCGTCCATTGCTACCCTCTGGACTGATGATGTAGCTGAGGAAGGACGTTTTGGTTTGATGAAACTCCCATTTTTCCGCCTTGGCATATAGTTGAAATTGAATTAGGCATTTGAGGACAGAGCGGACATGTTCGTGGAGAGAGTTTGAGTAAATAAGAATATTGTTAATGTATACGATTACCCAACGATCCAGCATATCCCTGAAGACGTAATTTATGAATGATTGAAACACAGACAGACTGTTGGCAAGGCCGAAAGGCATAACAGAGTATTCATAGTGCCCAGTGGACGTTGAAAAGGCTGTCTTCCATTCGTCGTCCTCCCTGATCCAAATCAGATTGTATGCAGAACGCAGGTCTAGTTTTGTAAAGAATTTTGCTTGACGTAGCTGTTCTAAGGCAGCGGGAACCAAAGAAAGTGGGTACCTGAACTTTATGGTGATGTCGTTGAGACCATGGTGGTCAATGCAAGGTCTGAGGCTTCCATCCTTCTTCTTCACGAAGAAGAACCCGGCTGCTGCAGGCGAGGTTGAAGGTCTAATGACACTCCTCCTCAATGTACTTCTTCATGGCTTCCGACTTCGGCTGAGACAGTGGAAAAATGCTGCCCCTGGGTGGTGTGCTGCCTGGGATCAGTTCAATGGCGCAATCATTAGCACGATGCGGTGGAAGTTGTAAAGCCTTCACCTTGCTGAATGCTTCGGAAAGGTCATAATATTCGGCGGGTAGCCCGTGAATTTTAGGTTGCTCTTCTGTGCAGGAGACGGTGTGGACGGGTACGATGGGTTTATGAGATAGACAGTGCTTGTGACAGGTCTAACTCCACTGTATGATTTTACCTTTTCTCCAGGAGATGTATGGATCGTGTCTGCGTAGACAAGGTAATCCGAGAACGAGAGGGTGATTAGGAGAATGGATGACATAGAACTTGAGAGACTCTAAATGCAACATGCCGATCTGCATACGCAGTTCCTCAGTGATGGTGGTTATTCTTCTCTCTCCAAGAGGTCGGCCGTCTAACGCCTCCACTGCCAAACGAGAAGTGTATGGGGTTAGGAAAAGATTGTGTTCACGAGCAAAGTCACTAGACATAAAATTTCCCACTGCCCCAGAGTCTAGTAAAGCTTCTACGCTTACAGACTTATGACCTATAAACAACTGTACGGGAATCTTGACACATGTAGTGGGGTATTGGTGTTGGGAACCAGAACTCACCGCACGAGGGGTAGAAGGGTTGGGTCGCACAGGGCATGAAGACTTAAGATGACCAGACTGACCACAGTACATGCACAGATGCAACTGAATTCGACGTTCTCATTCTTCTGGAGTCAGGTGTGTGTAGCTCAGTCGCATGGGTTCAATGCCAGAAGCAGCCGAGGGAGAGGTGAACGATGTCGACCGGACAGGTCGGTATGAGCGAATCAAGTTGTCGATTTGTATTGTTAACGCGATGAACGCATTTATATTCTTCACCTCATCATGGCATGTAAGCTCAGCTTGTAAATCAGTGCTCAATCCATGCCGAAATAGCAGTTTGAGGGTGTCTTCTACCCACCCGGTTTGTACGGCGAGTGTTCGAAAGGTAAGCGCAAATTCGGCGGCCGTTCCTCTCTCCTGAGTCAGAGCTAGCAGTTGTTCCCTGGCGCTCTTTCCACCAGCTGGATAATCAAATGCCCCCCATAAGAAAATTTTGTTTATTTTAAATTTAAATGCAAAAATCTAGTGCATTTTGAGAGCGCAATCATGTGACTAGATCAAATGAAGAAACGTGCTCTTGTAAACAATTTTGTGCTCTAGTAGTAATTTATTTATTGGTTGCATAGATGTAAATGTGATGGTACGGCACAATTTTCACCACATAAATTCTTATAAAAAGCTACAAATGCTATTCTGTCAAGCAGTGTTCGAATTGTGTGTAAGCTCTTGGGGGGTCCCCCTAACCAGGTACTTTAAATGTGGAATTACAACCGCAAGTAGGTGTCAGTAAGGCACAGTTAATAAGTGAGTCATTGCGACTGAACCGAATCATTTAAACGCTTGATTCATTCAGGAACGAAACACCATCATGTTGTTTAGAGACACAAAACAGTGCAGTGGCTGTGTTTGGAATTATTTTTGTTGGCGAAATAGAGCAAAAATAGGCAATATGGTGTTTATAATGTAGGTCTCTTAATAATATCTTCTGGTTTATTGAACTGTTGTATACAATCAGTATTTGTGAACATTTGTGATTTTTGCAAAAATAAAAATAAAATTAAAAAAAGCACTTTTCGTGTGATACTGATTAACTATATGAAATGATATAAATATACATTTTCTGCCCCCATATCCTGAATTTTGGGAAAAATACATTTTATTAGACTGAATCACGCAGTGAAAGAACACACTCTAAATAAGCACAGTCAGTCTAGCACTCAAAACTCCTCCTACAAACAATGAAGAAGTCCATACACTGTATGATAAATAAATCTTTTACTTACATAGTTCGTACATCTGCACTTTGTTGCTTATGATGAGAGAATTTGCGAGTTCAATCTGAACAAAACTCCAGGTTTCAGCAATGACTGTTCTGAATGCCTCTGATTCGTAAAAGTCTAAACTCGTAAAAGTCGTGTGTGATTTTTTTAATAACGCGTAGAAATAAAATATTATTTAGCATGAGCAGGTCTAAATTTTATTACAGCAATCAAATCTTTTCATTTAATTTCCATTTTAAATAGTTTTATGTTTAAAGTATTGCATTTTTATTGAAAAACCAGGGGACCCCCAGGTATATTTTTTGGGTGTTATGGGGGGTCTCTTAATGCTTATGGGAGGTCCAGGACCCCCCAGCCCCCCAGCCCCCCAGCCCCCCAGTTCGAACACTGCTGTCAATAGCAGGGAGTGACTTTCTCCTCATCTTTTGTTGTTCGATTACAGGGGGCCCCTGTGTATATGCTATATCTCTACATTGATTTACAGTTGGTTCGATTCCTTTAGCTGAAGTTGTGTTCAAGATTAATGGTTCAGTACTGAACCATTAATCTGAAAAACAAGCCTTGTGTATTTTAGGGAATAATATTCTAAGATTTTTACATTTAATTTAATACCTTTATCTTAAATGGTGGCAGAGTTGAATGAATTTAAGTAGATACAGCACATTAAACATATCAGAAATATGGTTTCAGTACTAAAGGGTCAGGGGTGTGCAGATCCATTTGCAGCTTTTATTAAAAACAAACTCAAGGTCAGACAGGCGGGGATCAAAAACAGCGTAAGGAACAACAGAGATAATCAAAAAGAGTAAACCGTGTGCGGGCAATGGTCGGGGCAGGCGGCAGGCAGAGTAAACAATAGTCCAGAGAAACAAAGCAAGAGGTCCAATGGCAGGCGGCAGGGAATCAGAGATCTAAACAGTCCAGGTCAAACAAGGTAAACACTTGTCACAGTAACAAACAAGACTTCGCAGGGAGTGAGAGTCCAGAAGCCGTTCATAAAGGATGGCTGATGGGAGGCACCTGTGCAGGTGATCAGGCCCAGGCACGGGGTGTTATGGGAGATGAAGTCCGAATTGGCTAGTACTCAGAAGAGGGTGCCCTCCGGTGGCGATCAGAGGAAGCTACAGAGGCCAGATTCATGACAATGTACAGTATATATGTTTTTTCGGAACATTTTCGTATTGGTTTCATAGTACAGGGTGGGCCATTTATATGGATACATCACACATCAAACTTATTGGGAATTTCACAAGAAAAACAATGGTGTGCTTGGTTTTAACGTAACTTTATTCTTTCATGAGTTATTTACAAGTTTCTGACCACTTATAATGTGCCACAAACAGGAAGTTAATATCACCAACCATTCCCATTTTATTAAGGTGTATCCATATAAATGGCCCACCCTGTATAATGTCATGTAGTTAAATTGTTTAATTCATATAGTTAATTATTATTATTATTTTTTTTTTTTCTTCTTCTTGAAATTAAGCCTTGTGCACCGTGAAGGGCAAATATTTCTGAGTTAGTTTGGGCTCAGAACATAACAGGAACAAAGTGTTTAATTGGTATAAAACTGAATGTCTAATGAATGTTAAATGTCAAACTAAATTTACAGTTAACTTTAAAGTAAGCGAATCTGAAACTGCTCACAGACATCTCATTCCAAATGAATCATGTTCATGAATAAATCGTTAGTTGCTGTGGAACATTTTTTTTTTTTTTTATTATGTAAAGAGAGCTTCATACTTCTCTTGTTTCCTGATGTCCTTAAAGCAGCAACACATCTACATAAAACATTTTCAGAAACAACAGACAAATTAAACTGAGTAACAGAGGTGTCCTAAAATATATCTAGAAACGTTGAAGTATATATATATAGGTGCATCTCAATAAAATAGAATTTTGTGTAAAAGTTCATTTATTTCAGTAATTTAACTCAAACTGTGAAACTCGTGTATTAAATAAATTCAATGAACACAGACTGAAGTAGTTTAAGTCTTTAGTTCTTTTAATTGTGATGATTTTAACTCACATTTAACAAAAACCAACCAATTCACTATCTCAACAAATTAGAATACTTCATAAGATCAATTAAAAAAACAAACAAACAAACAAACAAAAAAAAAACATTTTTAGTGAATTGTTGGCTTTCTGGAAAGTATGTTCATTTACTGTACATGTACTCAATACATGGCAGGGGCTCCTTTTGCTTTACTTACTGCCTCAATTCGGTGTGGCATGGAGGTGATCAGTCTGTGGCACTGCTGAGGTGGTATGGAAGCCCAGGTTTCTTTGACAGTGGCCTTCAGCTTATCTGCTTTTTCTAGTCTCTTGTTTCTCATTTTCCTCTTGACAATACCCCATAGATTCTCTATAGGGTTCAGGTCTGGTGAGTTTGCTGGCCAGTCAAGCACACCAACACCATGGTCATTTAACCAACTTTTGGTGCTTTTGGCAGTGTGGGCTATTTGACATTAAGTGCATTATATGAGTTACTTTGGATATAAATTAAAGCAGTTTCAGATCATTTCAGATGATAAAAAAACGTGACTTGTAGCCCTGAAAATACGGTATAGCAAATTATTTCTCTGACACTTTGAAAACCCCTGTTCTCATAATACATCTGAACTAATCCATGTTTTACAGCTCAAGATAAAACAACGACAGCAGTGATTTCAGGAACTACAGATCAAGGTGCTACTGATTAAACCATGATGATGTTAACGGTGATGCTTTAATTTTGACTCTAATAATCATCAATCCCTGACTGTGACTATCTCTTCTTTAGTGACAGTGATTTCTGTTTCTGTCGCTGCATTTGCTGTTTTTCTTCTTGTTGTTCTCTGGCTGATCTGCAGAAAAAGAGCTGGTGAGTTTCAGATTTCCTCCTTTCTAAAAATTAAAAACAGTTTAGATCTCACTTTAATGAAGAGCAAACAAGCACATCAAGTTTAGATTGTGTGTATCATATAATGTGAATTATGTGACAATGAAATTCTCAAACAGAAGTTTATTCCTGTAATGTCAATCTCAAAAAGTGTTTAAGTCAAAGAACAATCGTTTCTATTATTCATTTGAATGGTCTTGTAATCTGAATGTCATTAGCATTGTTAGCATCCAGTGTTTTGCAAATGTGTTTTATCATAAATACTCATATGAGGCCCATTATTTTATTTATTGATTTATTTTCCTCAGATAATAAAAGGGGGACTTATGAGTCAGTGGTGAGTTCAGTAATGCCTTTAAAACTCTTTAAAGCTCAATAAAGTGTTATTTTTGCAGTTTTAACTGTTTGTTGTCTGAAGGTCAAAGGTGAGAATGAAGATAAAGTGACGTATGAAACAATCAACATGTCCATTCCTGCTGCTGCTAGAGACAATGTGAGTCAACTAAACATTCAACATTCATTTCACTGTCTGTTCTAGAATGTGATTTACTGAAAGCTGTTGTATTATTGTACATATTACAATGAGATATAATTCTGATCTGTGTTTTAAACGTTGTTCGCTGCACGTTTGCATGTATGTTTAGGAGCAGACAGATGATGTGACTTATTCTGAAGTCTCTTCTTCCAGTAAAAAGCCAGTAAAATCACTCAATGTGAGTAGCAACACATTCCCTTATTCTTCATCACAGCAGCTTCTCTCATCTATATGCTGCTGAAATGTAGTTCTGAATCTCAATCTCAGACAAATGAAGCTCATGCGCTAATAATAATGACATTGATGGAGAAAATCTGTGCTGTTCTTTCAGGATCATAATGATACAGTGACTTACGCTGCCATCAGAGGAACAGAAAATGAGCCGCGGGATGAACTTTACACCTCTGTGAACAAGAACAAATAAACATTCACAACTGTGGTGTTTGGAAGAATTAGACAATTGTGTGAACAAATAGAACTTTTTTTGTAATATTATGATATTGTGTTATAATATCTGATATTATGTTAATGTACCAATCTATGAAAGTACTGAAATCTGTTTTGTATCTTTATAATACACTGATAACCACCAGAAGCAGGTGATAATGAGAAAATCACTTGATGAACCAAAACCACAAGCAGCTTTAAATGCGAACAAATATAGAAAGTGTATACAAATATAGAAACAATATCCAAAACAGACCCATATGATAGAAGTAATGAGTTTTGTCGTGTCAGCAGTGTTGCCAAGTCAGTTGTTTTTGATGTCCGCGGGTTGAAGCGACCCCAATAATGTCAAATTTAGCCCCTAAAATACGAATTTACCAGGGGAACCCGACAAAAAAACGTATATTTTATCCCCCAGAATGCGATTTTTAACAGGGGAACCCCCTCAAAATGCGATTGGGGCTACTTTTGAGGAGCAATTGGGCAGGTTTAGTTGTGAAAACCTGGCAACCCTGCATGCCAGTAAACCCTAAAATGGTCAAAGTCATCCGCTATCACTGTAGCTAAACTGAATAACAAACATAAACCTTAACTCATGAAACATTCAGTCATTAAAGGATTGCGACAATATATGGTTTATGTGTGTTTTCAAGTCTTCTTCAGTTAATAATTAAAGTATATGAATGATACCGTGATAATTGACATAGCATTAATTTCATTATTATTATTATTATTATTATTATTACATTTGACATTTCTGTCCTCCTCACTGACAGACAATATCCTGTAACATAACTGAATATAAAACTTTAGTTATATGTGTTATCTTTATTTGGTGAAATATTTTGTGGCTCCACATGAATTTATTTGGTGGGAAAGGGGCCAAAATGGCTCTTTTGGTGTTGAAGGTTGCAGACCCCTGAAATAATGCAATAATAGTTAATTTAATAATTTAATATTAAAGCAGTAATGTCATATCTACCTATATAATGAAGGTAACACCAGTGACAATTTTCAGTGACGTCAACTTAAACCTTCATATGAAATAATGAGATAAATGAGAAAATTGCTGACAACTAAAAAAAGCCAAAGAACCACCACTTACCATGGTCCTTTCTTCATAGATCTTCATAGAAAGGGGAAAAGTAAGTCAAGTGATGTCACCAGTGTGATTTTTATTTCAAAATTTCAAAAAAAGATTTTTGTTAAACAGTAACGTCAGTGACACAATTCCAGGGTCCATTACTTTCATTATATATTTTCTAATATTTATTCAGATTTTTTTAAATGTCATTTACACCATATATTTGATAGTTATGAATTCATTATTGTATTTTAAATGGTAGAAAAACCTGCACTAAAGCACTTTCCCTCTCTACATGGCTGTGGGGACGAGTGGTTTTGTGGTGCTTTGAATTCAAAATAATTAATAATAAAAATATATATATATTGCCACATTAATGGCACAATAATGTGTAATTGTTCAAATAACTTTTTTTTTCTTTTTAAAATATAAATAAATTGCAACCCTAAAATATTTTTGATGTGTAATATTTCTGTAAAGGCTACAGGGACAGAAAAATGGACATTTCCATAGAATGAGTCAGTTATCTATTAGTGCACGTGATCATTTCACAGCAAGTGCTTTTAGTGTCTGTGTGTGTGTGTGTGTGTGTGTGTGTGTGTGTGTGTGTGTGTGTGTGTGTTTGCGAGAAACTACAATGACGCTACCAAATCAGTTTTGTAATGAGAAATTATATTTTGCATTAGAAAATAAATCCTGCTTTAGACCCATCTTGACATCATTGAATTTCAGAGTTGTGCAATAATCAATTACCATTTACTGATACCATAGGAATGAATGAAAAGTGCAGTAAGTGAAATCACACCTGTCACTAAAAATCAGTGACTTCTCTTATAAAACATTTTAAACATTTTTTTTTCTCTAAAAACCTGTTTATTCAGTGTAGTGAAGCCTCTCCTCCACTGACATCCATTCAAAAAAAAAAAAAAAACAACTTTCTCATGTACTGCCAGACCGGAAGTGTTAGCATTAGCCAGCTTTTTCGGCTAATGGTTGCAGACTTGCCTTCTAGTGGCTTTACAATTTGTTCCTTTAGTCCATGTTAGTGAAGGCCGCTTTTGAAACACTGATTCATGAAACTTCAAAACTTTTATGAATCTTTTGTTTCGAATCACTGGTTCGGAGCGCGTATCAAATTGGGAAAGTCACGTGATTTCAGCAGATTTTTAGATTTCAGATTTTATGTCATAACTGTTTCGAAATTTCAATGGTTCACCGCTGGGGGGCGATCTGTGTAAACTCTCTGTAAACTCTCTGTAAGTTCATTGAGATCGAAATATTAAACCAGCGGCAAAATATTATATTATATATCATATTCTCTTTACACTGGTTCATTCATAAAAAAAAACGAGAGGAACACACTGTGACTGTTGATCGTCTCTTTTAATACTGCAACACAAACTCAGACAGACAGGATGAACTTCATCAACAACATAACACTGTCCTCTAGTGGAGCACTGAAGAAACTCACATCAATACTCAGTTACTAACATCAGACTATTCAACTGCATATACTACATCATACAGACACTTCATATTTATTAGTATTTTATTATTTGTATTGTATTTAACGTAGTATACTTTCAATAAAACATTTGCAATGGGTTTTAAAATCTGTTTTATGCATATTTTAGAGTTTTTGTTGCATTTACACATTTTTGACCAGCAGGTGTCACCAGTGTGTGGAGTTTCGAGCGCTTCAAAACAATGAATCATTTTCCAAAGCAATTAGTTCAGTTGATTCAAAGCTTTGAAAAACTTTTCCTGCATTACAATGTTCATATTATCCATCCTCATTAGTATTTTAGTATGTATCCTGTTCATTTGTTCTGTCTTGTCATTGGTTGCTTTCTATCATGTGTTCCCTATAGTTTTATGTTTGCTTTGCTTCTTTGTTGTGCAATATGTTTGTGTCATGTTAACTTCATGTTTTGTCAAGCCATGCTAAGCCTGTAAAAAATTGTAAAAATTGTAAAAGTAAAGTTTGTTTGAGAATAAAGACACTTGCTCACACTGTGTGTTAATACAATATAACACTACAGTAAACACTATACAGACAAAGTCTGATGCCCATTTAATTCAGGCCAAGTCCCGCCCATTCAGACACAAACGGACCAATGGAAGCTGCATTTAGTGAACAGCCAGTCAGGTTGGACTGATGTCATCTCCACCCACTATATATAACCAACAGAGTGTGTGTTCTGCTGTCTGAAGATGAGACTAGTAACACTGTGACTGTCAAGTCAAGTCAAGTCACCTTTATTTATATACCGCCTTTAACAATACAGTATTGTGACAAGGCGGCTGTACAGTATTAAATAGGAAACAGTACATCAACAATGCCAAAGGCAACAGTAAACACTCACATTTTAGGTAAAGGTAGTTAATCAAAAATAATAAAATAAAATGCAATATTGTGTTAAGAGAAATTGTCCCCAACTAAGCAAGCCAGAGGCGACAGCGGCAAGGAACCAAAACTCCATCGGTGACAAATGGAGAAAAAAACCTTGGGAGAAACCAGGCTCAGTCGGGGGGCCAGTTCTCCTCTGGCCAAAAGTTCCCGTGGTCTTGTGCCGACAGCGGTCTAGGTGATGTGGTCTTCACTGTGGATCCGTCTCTGGGGCTCATCTAGTTGATGTGGACTCCGCTGACATTCAGGGCTGTAGAGGTCATCATGTAGATGAATTAATAATATTTAGCAGAGGATCTATGAGATCTGGAAGCAAGTCTTTTAGTAGCCTAGATGGAATAGGGTCTAGCATACAAGTTGTTGATTTAGATGATTTAACAAGTTTATACAATTCTTCCTGACCTATAGTAGAGAATGAGTTGAATTGTTCCCCAGGAGATCTATAGCGCACTATCTGATGCGACACTGTAATTGACGGCTGCATAGTGACAATTTTGTCTCTAATTGTATCGATCTTAGAAGTAAAGTAGTTCATGAAGTGACATTCACACACAAACACACTCTTGAAAATATTCTTCCAGAAGTTTGTTTTTGTTGATTCATTTCTCTGGGATCTTAAAAGCAGATTCCCCTTCAGTCATTATTTCATTACTAATTATTTTACTGCTTTGAGCCCTGAACCTTTTGAAGCTCTCAGATATTTGGTTGTGAAATAATATAAATCCATTATATAAAATTAGTGAACAGAATAAAATAAGATTTGAAAGAAGGACTTGTGGAAGTTAAAGTAATCTGCTTACACACTGTATATTAATTAAGTTTATTAACTGTCTGAACTTTATTCCATTGTTTACTGAAAGGAGTTATAGAGTAGCAGTAGCAGCTTCTGAAAGAAACAGAGGAAATGTGTCAGAATTATTCAGATTCACAGCATCATCAGTCTAATCTGGGTTCAGAGATGATCTCTGCTCTACTGCTCTAACAGCAATAGCATGTTTCCAAACCTCAACAGTGAGATCACAGTTCTGAAACACTAAAACTGCTATAAATAATACAGTATTTTAGTTATGAAAGTGCAGCCATCTTTAGATTGTAAGAAGGTCTTGACTCTGGAATCGATGCAAAACATCACTGTAAAACTTCATATGGAATATGATGATTCCATAATTACTGTTAGTCTTCACTGAGAGTCTTAAGTATTGTGAGAAGTTGGTCATCCTCATATAGGATGTGCTCATTTTCATCAGATGGTCAGTTTGATGGATTTAGAGCAGCTGCAGCAGAAATAATTCTGTTCTCATCAGTCTGCACTCAATGTTGTTGGTCAGAGAAATGAAAAAGTGTTCATGAAATACCTCGACCTTCTGATGGTCTCCGTCACATGCATGAGACACATTTACAGCCTTGAACAAGTGGAAACTTTCAAGTTCCTCGTTCGTGCATCTTTCATTTACACTTGTCACAGTGTCGTCAGAATCAGCACTGACAGTTTCAGCGTCTCCTTTTGCAGAAACAGGCGTAAGGCCTGCAGGGTCATCCACATCTCTACTAAAAACACTCTCATTTTAGCATGAATGCCCCTACATCTGACCCTTTATGTGGCAGATCTTTTTTACTTCCTTTTACTTCCTGTCACATGCAAGTGCTCAAAACTGCAAGTGTGGATACTGAGACAAATTAAATTTTGGTGTCAATGGCAGAGATAAAATGATGTTTTCATCATGACATTAAATTTGTTTAATGGACCAATGACTTCGGAGGAGTTTGAAAAATTAGGGTTTCAAATATTTTTCAAAATGGCATTATTGATATTATTGTTATTAGTGCGACTCAAGGAAGGAAGTCAGTGATAGTGAATAACTTTTTAGTAACAAACCAGTTTTATCACTAATATTTTAATGATTTTATTTCTTGAATTTAAAAGAAAACTGATAAAAGAAAGAATTGAAACTAACAGTAATGTAAAGAATTATAGCAAATGTGGTTTGATCAACAATATTTAGTTCTCACACTGAAGAACATGTTTCACAGCCGCTGTTGTCTGGTTAGTGGTTATGGTTTGGCAGTTCATAGGAAATACAGAAGAAACAGATTTCAACACAACACCAGTAACAATCTGTGCTCAGCTCTCGAGGGAAGATTCAACAGATTGAGGTGTTTACAGAATCACTGCAGGTTAAAACTGCCTGAACTGATCTCAGTTCTCACACTTCTCCATTATGACTGACATTGTGTCACTAAATAACAGCATTTAAACCAAGCCCGGATTAACCATACGGGCAACTGGGCAATTGCCCAGGGGCCCACGACATCTAAAGGGCCCAGGACAGCAAGGGCACGAGCAAAATACTGTATCTGTAATCTCCCACTTTATATTTAACAAAGTGTCCACCCGGGCTTTTGCGCTGCACAGAGATATGCTGCGCTGCCTATGACTTTGAACGTGAGTTGAGAGCGGTTGAGGGTCAGTCTCATGCGGACTGACCAATGAAGAGAGGGCCTCAAGTTAAGACCCTCTCCTCATTGGTCAGTCCGCATGAGGTGGGTCAAAGCTTACGCCGAGCCCGAGCGCGTTACGTGACGTCAGGCGTTGCTACAACAGAAAAAAAAATCAGACACAATGGAGAAGCTAAGTGGGAGCGCGAAGCGAAAATTAAAAAAGGAAAAGGACATCAGAAACGCTGAAAATTTAAAGTATATACCTAAAATAGTGGTTGCTTATCTATTCATTTTTTTGTGAAAATGGAGGATACTTTAATCCGTGTATCATTCGTCCATTCGTTTTTTGATTTAATATTGAAAGAAGAAACATGAGAAAATGGCTTCTTTTCCGTTTTTTCATTTTTCCGGAAAAACGAAAAACAAGAATTCAGCTTGATTTTTCGTTTTTCGTTCAGGGGTGGAAAAATGAATAAACGGCTTGAATATTCGATTTCTACAAGTGGGCGAAACGAAACGCCCCTTTCTGCTGATTGGTCAGCCGAAGATCAACCGTGCCACTGTCAGTTCTTCCGCACCACGTTTTTTTATCATGAAACATGCTGTGATTTATTCCAAAGTAACTTCAATAAAAATAAAAATTAATAATGCATTTAAAGTCAACTAACCTAAATGTATCATGTTAAAAGTACACGGGTCAGCTGTGTTATGGTTCGTGTTTGTGGCATACGCCAGAAAGATGTTCAAGCCCTGGTGAAAAAAACAGCATATGCTGGTAGGTATGTTTTGATGCTGGGATGCTGGTTAGGTAGGTTTTGATGCTGGTTTAAGCTGGTCCTTTGCTGGTTTTTGCTGGTCATGTTGCTGGTCAAGGACCAGCATGAACCAGCAAAGGACCAGCTTAAACCAGCACCAAAACATACCTACCAGCATATGCCGTTTTTTCACCAGGGAGGAAAGCATCGCATTCTATTGTTTTCTTTATTGTTCAAAGGGATGCATTTTGCTGTCATTTTGAATTTACACAAATAAAAAGACATTTTTTTCCATTTCGAATGATGTCCTGCCTATCTGTATGACTGTAAATGACAGAGTATAAAGTTATTTCCGCTGCTGAGGAAAGAAATTCAAGTGATGGCGATGGCGATGGCGCTGGTGCCTCGCGCGCTCACACAACGTACCAATGCACTGTTCATTATCAAAGTAAAGCACCGTCAACCAAACATATAAAAAGTTATTACGCTTAATTAAACGTGTCTGTTGTACAATAGCCTATAGGCTAAATGTAACTTGTATAGTTGCTGACTGTTATTTTGCTTGCAAATTGGGACCCGATTGAAGAAGCCTTCTTTACAAAAATATTTTAGCAGGTAAATCGCAAAGAGGCTATGGAAACTTTGGAATTAAATAAATGCCTTTCGGTGTTTAACATAAATGTTGTTTGTAATGGCACTATTTTTTAAATAGGTTATCATATTTTTATTTTAAATGGCTACTTATATTTTTTATTCTTGTTTGTTTTCTGAATACCATTCATTTACGGATTTGCCATTAAGTGAGGTGAAGTAAATGTTAATAGTGTTTATGTACAATGACAGTGCGGAGAGAACGCACAATGACTTGCTCCTGTTGTCAGATAGTTCTTGATAGTTCTTTTGTGAACGTTAGGCTTACACCAGAGTCAATGCCTATTCTTTCCTTTTTGTATTAGTGTTTAAAATATTTAATGTACAACTAAATTTATTTATTTGGCGACCAGGGTAGGATGCCATCAAAAGGACAGCCATCAAACCCTGCCAACTAATGCAAAGCGTGAGTAAATTTATGTATACATAGAAGAAAGCCCTGTCTAGGCTCTGCCCCGGTACGGGTAGTGTCGAGCCATCGTTAGTGTGGTTGTTTCGTGAGAAAAAGATCAAATGAAATTACAATAAACGCGTGAATTATCCGTACAACTGCAGCAGCGGAGGACTATTATTCTGCGTGAAACTGCAGAAGATCTGACGGGGGCGTGGTTTAATCTTCGGCTGACCAATCAGCAGAAAGGGGTGTTTCGTTCTGCCCACTTGTAGAAATCGAATATTCAAGCCGTTTATTCATTTTTCCACCCCTGAACGAAAAACGAAAAATCAAGCTGAATTCTTGTTTTTCGTTTTTCTGGAAAGAATGAAAAAACGAAAAAGGAGCCGTTTTCTCATGTTTCTTCTTTCAATATTAAATCAAAAAACGAATGGACGAATGATACACGGATTTTACTTCCCTCCCTCTCAATGTAGTGGGTCAATTTTACCAGATTATACACAGATGCTGATGTGTTTTGTTTTCATAGCATCATATGTGAGTGAATGTCTGTGATAGGGGACATAGTAGTGCATTTGTAGTTCTATGAGCATTTAAATATTTGTAAATCAAAATATGATGACAGTTAGGATTTGAAGTATTGAGTATATTTACTGTATATTACAGTAATATATTCTATATATGACCATATTATGGTGATCCTGGGGTCGTGATGATGGGGCCCTTGAATATTGTTGCCCAGGGTACAACAAAGTGTTAATCTGGCCCTGATTTAAACACTCAGTCAGATCAGAGGAAGTGAACAAACACAGGAAGAGCTGATAGTATTTAAAGAAAGAGTTGTGAGCATATAATGAAGAGGAAGACTGACAGAAAGAGAAAATGGCTGATAAGTGTCATTTGTGTCTGCTGGGACTGATCATTCTCTCTTCACTTCTCACAGGTAAACAAATCTCTGTTTTTTCTACAAGACATTTAGTTTAATTAGTCTGGGAAAAAGTTGATTTCAACATGATCAGTTTATTAAATAAACTTAAGACTATACCCACGTCTACAGGCACCACTACATCACTGATTATATTATATTAATAATAATCAGTCAAATGTTCTTGTGTTTCAGGTACCAGTGGAGTGAATGTGACTCATGTGTTCATCAGTTATGGTGAAAATGTCCGTCTGCCCTGTAATAATGATCTTCATGACTGCAACTCAACTACATGGATCTATGACAGTTTCAATCATTCAGCAGCAGTTGAACTGATTGGTTTAGGGAAAAAGAAGAATAACATCGAGAGTCATGAGAGACTGAGTCTGGGGTCTGACTGCTCTCTGAACATCACGAACGTCACAAAAGAAGATTATGGATTTTACATCTGCCAACAATATGTGAATGACAAAAAACAAGGAACTGATGCACGTGTTTATCTGCATGTTCTTCATGGTAATTTTATGATTATATGATCAATTTAAAAAGGGCAAATTACTTACTGATATGCTGTTTTCTTCTGAGACTAAATCTGTCGACACTTTAACTCTACAAACTCCAAACTCAGCCCAGATCTTCAGACTGATCTGAAGTTAGTTGCTGTATCTTTTCTAACTGATCGGACTTACGGTTTTCCTAAAAATGGTGATTAAATTTGGGAAAAATCCCATAGACTTACATTGACGGAATGTTCAAATGAGCAACACTTTTCAAATTCCAACTGTCAAAACTCCCAGAATCCTTTGAGACTCAGTCAAACTTATCTTCTATGTACTGTATTTCTAATCCATTCAAACTCATTCAAACTCATCTATCTATCTATCTATCTATCTATGCCTAGCAACCAGAATCATGCTAGTAACTTGCTAATCATGCTAATAACATGCTAACAACATGCTAATCATGCTAGTAACTTGCTAGTCATGCTAATAACATGCTAACAACATGCTAATCATGCTAGTCACGTTAATCATGTTAATAACATGCTAACAACATTCTATCTCTGACAGACTGTATTGCCTTCAAAACATCCAAACGTTAACCTTCGTACGTAAACTTTAAACTATAGAATTCAAACTATTTCAGACTGAAAACCATCAAACGTAAAACTTTTCAAACTTTTTAAAACTTTCTGTTCCGGCTTTCTCAAGCCAACTTAAAGTTTGTCTTGACAAACTTTTTTATCTAGTTCTTAATTTAAACTCTCATTATGATTGAAGAGTGTGTGATTTGTGTGTTATTTTGTGTTTCAGTCTCTTCATCATCCTCACAGACTGAGATCAGTGCAGGCAGCTCTGTGACTCTCTCCTGTCAGTTGTTTTCATATACTGGAGTCTCTTGTGATGATTGGATCCGTTCTGAAGGAATTCAGCTGTTCTGGGTGAATCAGGCTGGTGTTAAACTGACAATATCAGACTCCAGATATCAGATATCAGCTCCAGGACTCTGTATCATCACTCTGACTACAACACTCCTGAATGAAGATGACAACAGAGAGTGGAGATGTGAAGTTACTCACAGAAATCAAGTCAAGACCTCAGTCACATATACTGTCAAGAGTTCAGGTGAGAAAACAATCTCATCAATCAGTTTTAGACCTTTATAATGTCAGTAACACTAATGACTATTAATATCACTGAAGCAGAACAAACTGAGGTATAAAATCTTTCAGTCTGACAGAAGAGAAACTCAAAGCTCTGCTGCAAACTAATGAACTGCAGTCAAGTGTAACAGTAATAATGAAGAAACGGAAACTTGACAGCAAAGAGTTTTTTTATTTAATGTGATGATCAAAGTTAAAATATGATGGTTATATTCAGGGCTAATAACAGTGATTCAAGTTGAACTTAATGTGGCTGAGTGTTGAACATAATAGTTTTTATTTATTTATTTATTTATTTATTTATTTATTCTTTTATTTTATTTTTATTTATTTATTTTTTGTGCAAACAGTATTTGCAGTGTGCTGTATTTTTCAGAAAATAAGTCAAACCAGGTCAATCTTGTATTGTTGAGTGTGCTTATCGGTGTATAAATCACATTTTATTATTACATTCAGAAATAATGTGAAATATTGGTAAATAAAGTGAAAGAGACCATTTAACTACATGACATTATACTATAAAACCAAAACTAAAAAAACATCCCTGTTATTGCACAAGGCGCCGTTTTTATAATGAGCCTTTTATGTGTTTTGTTATAAACTTACACAACTTTTAATGTATGCAATGATATAAATCCATTAAATGACAACACTTCTTGATCTAAAAGTATCAATTTAACTAAAATATACAGAATATTATTCCCTATAATGCACAAGGCTTTTTTGTTTGTTTTGTTTTGTTTTTGATTATGTCTTTATTATTTTTATACATGGTACTAAAACCATATACCTACTTAAATTCATTAAACTCTGCCACCGTTTAAGATAAAGATATTAGGGTTGTCACGATACCATAAAAAAGACTAACGATACTATACCAGCTGATGTTTCATGATAACAAGTAGT
Organism: Labeo catla; assembly: GCA_012976165.1. NCBI lineage: Eukaryota > Metazoa > Chordata > Actinopteri > Cypriniformes > Cyprinidae > Labeo > Labeo catla. The sequence goes on from VONZ01000215.1 coordinate 23,637, forward strand.
ATCACGATACCATGCAGTATTCTGTTAATTTAAAATTAAATTCTACAAAATGAATCAAAATTTCATAAATAAAAAGATGTAAATGAAAACAGAAATTATTTTTCTCTGAATACTTAATTAATGTGAAAGACTGGGTATTGTTATCCATGAAATCATGTAAACAAAAATCTTAACACTGCACAGAGGCTGCATGAAGTGACATTTAAATGTAACATAAAGTTTACGAGTACACCCTGCAGCCCAAGACTGGTTGCCCACTGAAGCTAAGCAGGGCTGAGTCTGGTCAATACCTGGATGGGAGACCTCCTGGGAAAACTAGGTTGCTGTTGAAGAGGTGTTAGTGAGGTGCTCACACTGTGGTCTATGTGGTGTTAATGCTCCAGTGTAGTGACAGGGACACTACTGTAAAAACATCTTTCAGATGAGATGTTAAACTAAGGTCCTGACTCTCTGTGGTCATTCAAAAAATCCCATGGCACTTCTCATAAAGAGTATAGGGGTGTATCCCCGGTGTCCTGGTCAAATTCCCTCCTCTGGCCTTTGTCAATCATGACAATCCTAATAACCCCATTTCATTGAATTGGCTCTATCTCTCACCCTCAATACCACGACTGAGGTGAAACCTTTGAGCAAAACACTGAACCCCAAACTGCTGAGTGTGTGTGTGTGTGTGTGTGTGTGTGTGCACTTGGATGGGATCGAGGCGGAACACAATACAGAGTATGGGACAACACACTTGGCTACACGTCATGTCACTTTCACTTTTGTAATTAAACCTGGATTAAAATTCTGTTATTTTAAAATTCTGTAAAAAGGCTGAACTTATGCCACTGTTAACTGAAGAGAGTTTAATGACACACAGCAGCTCACTTACAGTAAAAAGAGGAGACGTCATTTCACACCCGTCAGTCTAATCTGGGTTCAGAGATGATCTCTGCTCTACTGCAGTTAAACTGAGTCTCACATGTTTCCAAACCTCAACAGTGAGATCACAGCTCTGAAACACTGCTTAAGGAATAATTGATGACAGACATGTTTCACTGTTTGTTTTTCTGTAGCTGTTGGTAATCTATGAAAAGATGGATCTAGTTTCTTGTGTATTTGTGCAGTCAGTCACACAACAGCTCTTTCCTCTTTTAAACATGTTTCTAGTGATTTCACAGCATTCAAGCTGAACTCTAATGATGTCACTCAGTATTTCTGTCTCTCAGTGAGTGAAACCGCAGTGACTCCGCCCACTGTGACATCATGTGCTTCTGTTCACACTCGACTGACAAACATTCACAAACATTCAGCAGCACTTTGATCTGCTTTAGACTCAATCTGTCGATCTATATCTATCTACCTGTCTATCTATCTGAAATTCTGCCATTGTTAACAGAAAAGATGGAGTTTAATGTCATTCAGCAGCTCATTAAAAGAAAAGCGGAAGCATATATTTTATTTGATTAACATAAAAGTTTATGTAACATAAACCATGGTCCATAGAAGATAATCCGTTATCTCAGATATCATAATCTAAATAATCTAAATATCTCAGTGTTTATTTTATTATTTTAATTTTAGGGTCATATAATTGCATTCTATAGGCTCCATCACACAGTGAGTTTTTCTCCTGCATCATGTTCATCACCAATCAACTGTATGAATATATAAGATGACCTATACAGGTTAAATGTGTTCATCATTTTCATAATTAACTTATTAAATGAATGTGTTAATTTGACATCACTAGTTAAATCATGCAACCAACTAACAGATGACTCTTTGTTTCTTTAAAGGTCTTATAGAATTAAAATAAAATGTAATACAATTTAAATTAATGTTAGTAACTATTTTATTTGCTTAACTGAGTTAAAACTAGGTTTAATTTATGTTTCTTAAACAGGCTAAAGTAATGTCATTGTTAGCAGCTCATTTGAAGAGAAAAGAGGAAGTGTCATTTCACAAACCTTCAGTTTATTCTGGGTTCAGAGATGATCTCTGCTCTACTGCGGTTAAACTCAACAGTGAGATCACTGCTCTGAAACACGACAACTGCTATAATTAATATGATATTTTAGTTACAAACATGTAGAATGACAAATTAACCATTTCAGCATTATAAGAAAGCCTTGACTCTGAAATAGATGCAAAAGATCACTGTAAAACTTCATAAAGACAGAGTTTGTTTGACTAAATGATGATTTCATAATCACTATTATCATAAACATTTGCAGAAATACAACAAAATTTTGTTCACTGAGAGTGATTATTATTATTATTTGTGTGTGTGCGTGTGTGTGTGTAAATACATCTTTGAAAACAGCAATCATGAGTCTCATGGTTCAGGTGAGATTCAGAGCAAATATCAGCAGTAACAGTGTGAAGATCAGTCAGAATATGATGCTGATTCAACACTCGTCCATCATGCAGTGATATAGTGTCAGTCAAATAAACACTCAGCCAATCAGATCAGAGGAAGTGAACAAACACAGGAAGAGCTGATAGTATTTAAAGAAAGAGTTGTGAGCATATAATGAAGAGGAAGACTGACAGAAAGAGAAAATGACTGATAAGTGTCATTTGTGTCTGCTGGGACTGATCATTCTCTCTTCACTTCTCACAGTTAAACAAATCTCTGTTTTCTCTACAAGACATTTAGTTTAATTAGTCTGGGAAAGAGTTCATTTCAACATGACCAGTTTATTCTTGTGTTACATAAAGAACATACTGGATTATTACTGATGCACTAAAACTAGACAGATTCACACTCAAACATCTGATGCTGAATTATTTTCATGTTAAGAGTGTGTTTGTGATTTCAACAGCTCTCTGATAAAGAAAAAACATGTTTATTTTGTTTTGAATCTTGTCATTTTTATGCTGGTATGTTTTTATTTTCATTTATTAAAATATCAAACATACTTGTGTTTCAGGTACCAGTGGAGTGGATGATGATCATGTGTTCATCAGTTCTGGTGAAAATGTCCGTCTGCCCTGTAATAATGATCATCCTGATCGCAAATCAACTACATGGACCTATAGCAGAAATTCAACAACAGATGAACTGATTGTATTAGGGAAAAAGAAGAAAGACATTGAGAGACATAAGAGACTATGTCTGGGGTCTGACTGCTCTCTGAACATCAAGAACATCATAAAAGAAGATTATGGATCTTACAGCTGCCGACAATATGTGAATGACACACAACAAGGAGCTGATGCACGTGTTTATCTGCATGTTCTTCATGGTAATTTTATGATTATATGATCAATTTAAAAAAAGTGCAAATTGTTAATTTAAACTCTCATGATGATTAAAATGTGTGATTTGTGTGTTATTTTGTGTTTCAGTCTCTTCATCATCCTCACATACTGAGATCAGTGCAGGCAGCTCTGTGACTCTCTACTGTCAGTTGTATTCATATTCATATACTGGAGTCTCTTGTGGTGATCGGATCCGTTCTGAGGGAATTCAGCTGTTCTGGGTGAATCAGACTGATGTTAAACTGACAATATCAGACTCCAGATATGAGATATCAGCTCCAGGACACTGTATCATCACTCTGACTACAACACTTCTGAATGAAGATGACAACAGAGAGTGGAGATGTGAAGTTACTCACAGAAATCAAGTCAAGACCTCAGTCACATATACTGTCAAGAGTTCAGGTGAGAAAACAACCTCATTAATCATTTTAACTCCTCATAATGTCAGTAACACTAAGGACTATTAGTATCACTAAAGCAGAACAAATGAAGGAACAAAAGCTTCTTTCAGTCTGACAGAAGAGAAACTCAAATCAAGTTTAACTGTCCAAGAAGTGCTGCTGTAAATAATGAACAAATTGAAACTTCACAGCAAAAACTAACTTTTGATATAATGTGATGATCAAAGTTAAAATATAATCTGAACTAACAGATTTCATCTTTACAGCTCAAGATAAAACAACAACAGCAGTGATTCCAGTCCACATCACAAACTCTCAGGATCATGAAACTACAAACACACACAAAACTAAAGGTACATCATCACTGTTTTTCTCACATCAGTGATTTGCAGTGTGTAATGCTAGAGTTACCTTGTTTGTTAACTTAATAATATATTGTTGTCTCATTCTACAGTGATTCATCTGAACTAACATTCATCCTTTACAGCTCAAACTGATTCAGTGACAGCAGTGATTCCAGTCCACATCACAAAATCAACTACAACGACAGCAGTAACTTCTACCCAAGGTACAGTAAAAATAATAATATAATGATGATGATGATAATAATAATAATAATAATAATAATAAAAAATTTTTTTACTGTTGTCAGTTTTACTGAATCCTCTCTTGTCCGTGTTATTTAAGAAATGTACATAATCACTTGAGGTAAATTGAAAAAGTTGTAATTGAAAACTAAGTGTTATATTATTAGGGGTGTGACGAGACACTTATCCCACGAGATGAGACGATACACGAGATTGGGTTCACGAGAACGAGACGAGACAAGATTTTTAAACTTTTCTTAAGAAATACTCAATGGTGAAATATATAGGAAAATAGTCTTATTCAACTGAAAAACAAAATGAAAAAAAAAATTAAGGTGCATTTTGAAGTTTATGAAATTAAACTTCAATTTTAATTAATAATATGCAGTAATAAACAACATTTAAACAAGAGCTTCATGATTCTGGATACATTGAGAATCACAGTTGTTTTTAATAAATTGGAGATTACGATTCTCTCATGATTTTGGAGAAAAAAAGATTAGAAAACTAAACAAAATAACAATTTACTAGTGGTTCTGATAAACTGTTCATTGCTTAAGTCTTTTAAAAACATATTCATTTAAACAAACAAACAAACAAACAAAAAAAAAACATTCAATGAAGGAGTCAGTGTCTCACTTCATTAAGACTTGTTTGACTATTGAAATCTCCTGAATGAATGATTCAATGACATGTTTTTAACGGGCAGTTGTCGCCACCTCCTGGCGGAAGAGGAGAAGCGTTACAATACATACACGTGTTGAAATACTTTCGTTTTGATCGTGTTTATACCCAAACTATAAACTTTAATCCCAGTACTTCTATTATTTAAATGTCGGTAACACAGAAATAATGATTATAATGTGGTTGAAAAGACTCTTTCTGGGTTCACATTTACCCCGACCCTCTGATTCATTAAAATGGGCAGCGACAAAACGTGCTTCTCACGCTCCACTGACACTCGAGAAGTGAAACAGCCCTAATAGACATAAATAAATCATTGTCATTTAGGAATAGGATCGCGTGGGTGTTTGAATCGACAAACACTCCATATTTTAAGGATTAATAGTGCAGCTCTAATGTAAAACAGCTGGGTTATTTTTTCCACCCAAACGCTGGGTTGAGTCTGTTGGTTGATATACTGGGTTGTTGTTTTTTCCAGTTTTGGGTAGTTTTTGTGTTACAGTCATTAGTGTCTTGGTCAATCTCACTGACCGCCGAAACTATACACCCCTCCCCCTCCCTCCAACGAAACAACCCAACACAGACTTACTTCAGCTGTTGAGTTACGGTCAGAGCACAGGCTTTTTTCATCCTCTACAGGAGAGAGCGGTTCTCATCACCACCTGATTGCTGCACTTCTTCAGAGAAATAAAGGTTTGTAAACATTTGATTTCATTTATAAACTCTTTACTGTGCTATAAATGATATTACTGTATGCAACACAACATACAAGAATGAGATTTCAGTCTGTTAAATGAGTTTCACATGATACAAATTTATTTTTTTCTTGCATAATATAACATCATTTTATTCATTATAGCACTGAATGTAAATTATTTTGTTGTTAAAGTATGTTCTCTAATGTCAGTACTGTTTGTTTATGGGCAGGTTATGGAGTCAGTCACAACATCTTTCAACTATGAGTCAAACATGAGGCGACGGCCTGACATTCACAGTCCCCCGGTGAACAGCAGCCCATCACGACTCAGATTACAGAGAACAGTTGAATACACTTGAATTAAAATGTTTAAATGTTAAATTGATTTAAATATATATACTTTTTTTTTTTTTCTAAAAATTCTCATTAAATGAATTGAATGTATGTAATATTGTAATCTATGCTGTATTCAGTCAAATAAATTCAATTTGTCTTATATTTTTGTCCATAGGTGTTATTTTCCTTAATATTAAATGTTCACCTTTTGATTATTGTTGTAGTCTCCAGTACTTTTGTTTTTGATTTTTAATTTCCAGCCCCTGTTTTTTTTTTTTTTTAAATGGTAATTTTTATACAATAGTTAACTAGATAGTTAAAGAGTCAAAGTAACCCAGCATATGTTCTTTTAGAGTGTAAAATCATATTTTTTTTGGTATAAGAAATTTCATTTTACAATAGTGATACAGTGGGGCATAAAAGTATTTAGTCAGCCACCACTTGTGCAAGTTCTCCCACTTAAAAAGATGAGAGAGACCTGTAATTTTCATCATAGGTATACCTCAACTATGAGAGACAAAATGAGAAAACAAAATCCAGAAAATCACATTGTCTGATTTTTAAAGAATGTATTTGCAAATTATGGTGGAAAATAAGTATTTTTAATACAAAAAATAATAAAGTAATACTTTATTGCCCCACTGTATATCTCAATATAGTGTTCCAATGTTTCCAATGTTTATACTAGTTATTGCAAATAAGTAGTTTATTTGGTGTAAATGGCTTTTTAAAAAAAGACACTTAGTTTAGTTTAAATAGACATTTAGTTTAAATAGACACTCCCATTTTCTTTCAGGCAGCAGATATTCAGGCAGAAGTGTGAACATCAATTAGATGTTATTTACACTAAGTGCAAATAGCTATAGATTGTGTTTGAACTATGTTAAAATAGCAGGATTTTCTATTTATTCTACTTATTGCAAATAGTGGCAATATCTGCACCTCAGTATTGTAGTACATTATAAAACAGTATGCAGTAATAACTTATAGAGTGTAAAATTTAATTTTAGTTCAGATTATTAAATGGATGTCACCATATTGGGAAAATAAAGTCTTCCCTACACCTATTCTAACCCTACCCGATACTTTATTTTCAACTTTTTGATTATTTCCTTCATTTTTATTAAAAAAATAATGCTTTTCTGATGTGATATGAAATTTGAAAAGGGAGAAAAAAAGTTTGCCAAAAGGTGAAATCGAACCCCGGTTGATCACATCAAAAGAAGCATCACATACACTTTACCATCTGTGTCACTGACACTTGTTGATTAATAACTGTCTTTTGTAATGTTGTCAATCCCAATCACATGTTGTTGGGTGGAGTTAGTGTAAACAGCCTCTATCAACATTTATTTAACACACAATCGACTGGGTTTACATGTTTACATCACACTACAGGCTTTTTAATGTAATTATGTGTTTATTTGACCATTCAAGTGCAATAAGACACGAAAGAGATTAAAATTTGTAATTGTGTGGCGCTTGAGAGAGACGTGTTCATGCGCTTCAGCTGTGTGTCAGTCAGCACGAGCCTCAGATTGAGTTCATCATTAGCTTAATAACTCTAATTAACATCTAACACATCCCACACTTTATAATTTCATTCATTAAAGAGGAGGTCATATGGCATTTCAAAAAATATCTTTTTTTTTCTGCAGTTTGTAACGTCGCTCTCCTTCAATGTAAACACTCAAAGTTGTTAATCAAAAAAGTGCACAGTTAATAAAGATATTGTCACTCAAAAAAAAGAGATGAATCTGAATTGTTTTGAGTCATCAGTTGATGAACACTCTGCCCACAAACACAAGGTGATTTTTCCACTAGTTAGTGTGTTTACATTGTGTGTTCTGTGCTGTTTTTTTTCTGCACTTTGTTGAAAGATGATGATGTGAAGAATCTGTGATTAAAATAATTTTTTTCATGATACCACAGCAGTACAATTTGAACATTTTGTTGTGTGCTGTCATTTTACTGAAGACTGCTTCTCTAATCTTGACGAGTTCAACATGAGAATCAATAAATGCTCGTCCATTAAAGATAAACAAGTGTCTACAGTTTACAGTTTAGCAGCTAAACTTTAACTATGGGCTCGATTTGCTTCCATTGTATACGGAAAGACCAATCACAATAGACTTGGCCAGCTGACCAATCAGAGCAGAGTAGACTTATGGAGGGGTGGGGCTTATAGACATTAAGCTCAGAACTGCTTCGAACGAATCGTTTTGAAATCATTGCAAAATGATTCTAATATTAAATATATATTATGAAAAAATTACACTGTTTTCTGACCTTAGATTCATTTAAACCTGTTGTAGGGGAATCCAACACAATAGTAGGGCATTTTAAAATACCATATGACCTGCTCTTTAATGTTGTTTTTTTTTTTTTTTTTTTTAATCAATCTTAGGTGCATATAACTTAAAAATTGCAAAATAACCACCCAACACTGTAACCCCTCTCTTCCAAACAACTGACACTGTAAACACTGATAATGAAACACAAAATGCATGTCATAATCATCAAGGATGAAAATATGGTTTTAATGTTCTGTACTATTATGATGTATCTGAATGTTCATCTTCTGCTGCTCCAGTCACTTCAACACTGATTCCAGTCAGCAGATCAAACTCTGAGACGACTTCAAGACAAACTACAGCAGCAGCTCCTGCACAAGGTTCATCATCACTGACACACATCAGCAGTTTTTCTCACAAACTGGTTTAATCATCATGTCAGATCTGTCAGATTATGAGTCATGAACATAATGTTTTATTGTCTGATGTAACTCTCAAAATAATCATAACTAGTGATTAGTTACATACCTGCCCTAAATCAGCTCTAACAGTCCGACCTCCATTGTTTCGATGCTGGAGCAGGGATGTAAGTTAGACAAGAATATCTCTGATTGAGTGATTGAGGTGTTGTGTTTCTGGATGTAATAATGAACATAGTGGTCGTCATTTACTCCCGACATCTGAGCCACTGAAGATGCAGTAGATTACATTTGTTTGTGAAGGGAATGCGCCTCCCAATCTACATATATCCGTCTATGTTCACATGAATTATTCGTGATCCAGCTTCACCAACAGCAGAAGTGAGTGTAAGGGTCTTTTAAATGAATCTCTGCAATCACCTTTCCTTATAACGTGCTAGTTAGCAACTTTCGCAGCTAAACGCGCTAAATGTGGCTAAAGTAAACAATCTCTCAGAGCAGCAGAGAGAAGAGAGGGGCGGGGCGAGCAGAGCTCATTTGCATTTAAAGGAAACATCCATCAGAATGGGTTGACTCATTTTGACAAAGTAAAAAGGGTGTTGTTTTACAAAACCATTGAGAATTTTTAACCAAAGTATATTGTAGACTTTTCATTAAGACCCTAAAGAATCGAATCATCTTGTGGAAAATGGGCATCCGATGACCCCTTTAACCGATCGCACTGCGACTGCACACGATTGCAAAATGCACGCTTTGATTCATTGTTCAGCAACTCTTGGTAAGAAATTGTGTATTTGTTCCATTCAAATACAGTAAAAATGCAGATTCTCTCACGCTCGCTCATGTTACTTCAAGAGGGGTATAACTGCAGCCTGGAGATTTACAAATGGGGGCGGGAGCTCCAAAACAGGGTGGGCACTTCAAAATAGGGTGTGGCTTCCTCCCTTTGACAGACAGACACATGACACGCATGCACAATTTTTTTCACCAATCCACTTCAGCACAAACTCCGCCCCACAGCTGATTTTAAAGATTTTATTGGTTGTGTCAATCACAGTGTTGATTTCCTACACTATGCTACACAAATGCTGACCCCTAAACCTACTCCACACCTGACCCTAACCTTAACCAGTGAAACTGACTGCACGGCAGGATTAGCACTGAATAGTGTGGCAGATAAACAGTTAATAAAATTATGCGATATGAGATCGTCGGGCCGTTCTGTAACTCCCCAACCAGACCTCACCAAAAAATTGTACCTTTTTAGTTACATCCAGAGTCACTATCCCAAGGATGCCCCTGTTGCTTAAAACAAAGTGACATTTTCATGTAAGGGAACAAACCCCTGAAACAGCCCTTTTTAGACCCGCCCCAAAATTGACACTTTTCAACATGTTATAATAAACGATCTGTATTGTATTTGAATCTGAAACTTCACAGGCACATTCAGGAGAGTCATACCATTAATATTACATCTTGTAAAAAGGGGCATAACAGGTGCCCTTTAAGTAAAAGAAATGGCTTAATGCTGATTTTTCTATTTCCATTACAACAACAACACTGAATCCAGACACCGCACCAATATCTCTGAATCACGGTATGTATATTATCCTCATTTCAGACACTAAATTCACACTAGAATCAGTATCTAAATGTAGTGAATCCTCATGAATCCTCTGAATCTTTTTTTTTTCTTTTTCATGATAAATATGGATAATTATGCTCTTAAATTTACCATTTTATTTGTAGTTTGTTGTTTTTCTATATGTTGTTAAACACAGTAATGCTGAATGTGTGTCTCTGTATCGTCTCAGTGATTGTGATTGTTGTCGTGGCTTCATTCGCTGTTCTCCTTCCTGCTCTGATTCTTTGGCTGATTCGGAAAAAAAGAGCCGGTGAGTTTTTAGAGTTTGTCATATTCTGGTACAACAGACAAAAACATCTGACTTAGTATTTACAGATAAAATGAGTTCACACAAATAATGTTTCTATTCTGCAGCACTAGAATTCTGTTAGACTCTTTTAGAAATCGATTGGTTTGTGTGTTTGATCATAACTATTCTCATGACATTATTTTTCAGGTGTCAGAAGAGCGACTGATGACTCTGTGGTGAGTTTTGTAGGTTGATCATGAGCTGTTAGTGTCCATGAGCTCCACAGACGACTGACTCTGAAATATCACACTCTTATTAGTCACATCAGATCAGGACAAGTTACTGTATTTCTACTGTTTCTGCTCTAAAGCTCACAGATATAAATATAATGGAACCAATGACACAATAAACATTTCTATTCATCCTGTGCCCAGTGAACAATATGATTCATCTTCAGTGATTTTGTGAATGTTTTTAAATCTGTGTATATTTGACAGTTACTGTGGTAATTTTCCTGTCATGTTACAGTAGGATCTGTCATCCTAACCTCATGTCTGTATAATAGATTTTCACTAAACCTGAAGGTTTTACACATACTTTAACATTTTCAGCTCCTGAGATAAATAATTAGTCTGCTTCACACAGTAGTGATGGATGAGCCTTTAATAACTTATTTTCATTGATGTTTAGGAGCAGACAGATGATGTGACTTATACTCAAGTTACTGTGAACAAGAAAAACCAAGACAAAAAGAACAAGGTGAGCAAACACTTCCTCAACATGACCTATATCAGTTTTATTATGTGCAGTTCTTCTAAATGTGTCTTGAATTGAGCTCAAACAACATGCTGTAATAGTTGTGTGTTAAAACAGTAACTGTGATGTTGATTCAGGTTCGCTGTGATGATAAAGTGACTTACGCTTCCATCAGAGGAACAGAAGCTGGAGCTCAGGAAAACTGCAGTCAAATTTATGCCTCTGTGAACAAGAACCATCACAAATCAGACAAATAATTATACAAAACCACATATTATATACTTGACTCCTAATGGTTTTGTTTGGTGCCATTATAAAAACTGTCAGTGTCTTTTAAATATTAGGAAACAAGCTCTTGTTTATTTGTAGTTATAGGTTGTTCTGGTCATTTTGTCATGTTATTTTGTACAGTAGCTGTCTGTGTGTCTTTATTATTAATTCAGGTTCTGCAGGCTTGCACAAAGTCTAAAAAATTCCCATTCACAGTCTTATTCTCTTAGATCATTGTCATTAAATCATCTAGAGCTGGTTGTTCAGAATGAATCTGCATGTGGATGTGGGTCACTTAAGGCAATGATACGGCACTGCTGGTCTTCTTATGGACCGTACAAAATAGTTGCAAGCCTGAAGGGGCCCTAATGTATCAAATCACATGTGGGTCTCTGTAGGCAAAGATGCGGTGTTGATGGCAATGTGTAATCTGAATGTGACCCTAAAGTGGTCCATGTGGTAAATAGTGAATATGGCCCAAATAGTGCCAACCAAATGTGGGCCACCTTTGGTGAAAATGTGGCATGATTGACAAAGGCTCATCGGGTTGTAAACCCAATGTAGCCCAGTTATCCTAAAACATATCTGGGCCAGTTTTGGCAAAGAAAGGGCGCAGTCAGGACTCGCTAATCAGTGTGTAAGCCTAACTTGTCCCACATTTGACATGGCAAATATGCCCCATATATTATAAAACAGATCAGGGCCAATTCTGGTTTGGATGTAGCATTTGACACTGGCTAACTGAGATGCAAGTTTTAAATTGTAAATATGGCCTAATAGAATTTGGCTACTTTTAGTACAATCATAGGATGCAACAGTTCACTGATACAGGCTGATCTGGATATGAGTCTTAAGAAGGCTACAGTACAACCCCAGCAATTATTTTTTAAAACATGCTTTTTTGATGCACCATTTCCTTTGTTGTGTTGATTGTATTATTCAGTTCAGGTGTGCCTAGTTAATTAACCTTGTTTTGTCTGAGTACTTATGTTCACTTTGATGTGATCACTTGTTGGATTAAAGACTTATGATATATAACGTTTTGTCTTCATTGTGTGCTCTTTAACACAACATAGCCATGACACTTATAGATTTACTGTGTAGGTCGAGTCTGAGTGAGAAGCAATTAGGTTCAAACTTGTGAAGAGTATTTTGGGGGTGTTGACTTCACTGTTTGGAAACAGTTATTACTGACTGTGAGAAGTCAGTTTGTTTGACCGCACTGGTTACTAAAGAAGAGGAACTGACATCTTAACTCACACAAAACTGATGATCTCTGAACCCAGTTTGGACTGATGGGTGTGAATTCTCACACATTCGGGCAGCGTTCACATGACACCATTTTCAACTTAAAAAAAAAAAAAAAAAAAAAAATACTGGCCTGACAAAGGTAATACAGCACATTTAATCATTTTTAGTCATGGATCTGTGTGAACGGAGGTTGTTATGACAAAGTTGTTGTCTGTGTAAATCTTGTCATCACTGAATCATTATTTTCCTTTTTATATCTGTAATGCACTAAATAAATAAAGTGTGACTTGACCTTTGTTAGTTTGTGTGTTGTATTCATACTCTTTGTGTAAACTTTTGTCTGGTTTTAATTGATCATGGTGACTGTGGACCGAACACTTTGTGACATTACATGTTTCCTGTAGTATTTCCAGAGCTGTGATCTCACTGTTGAGGTTTGGAAACATGTTACTGTGATCATCGCTGAACCCACATTAGACTGATGGGTGTGAATCTGGACACTCATGCTGCTCTTTATGAGACTGTCTGTCTGAACACAGGAAAGAAAGACTGACAGAAAGAGAAAATGGCTGATAAGTGTCATTTGTGTCTGCTGGGACTGATCATTCTCTCTTCACTTCTCACAGGTAAACACATCTCTGTTTGCTCATCCACATTTATTGGGATTAGTCTGGGAAAGAGTTAATTCATGTTTTATTTATTGATATAAATCAATACATCAATACAGATTGAGACTGTTGTCTAATTTGCATCATATTCGTTTTCTCAGAAGCATCTTCATGAGTTCACTGTGATCAGTCTGTATCCAGATACAGTCCAGGTAAGAAACTCTGTTGAAGGGATAAATTGGGTTAGTCTGAGTTTGATTTAGCATGAACACTTAATGTGGCTTGTAGTTATTTCAGTTCTTCTGAATGTCATTATAAATGACTAATGCTGAAACAAATGCACAGTCCTGCTGTCCTGATGTTTGTCAAGTGTCCAGCAGGTGGCGTCAGATCTCAATTCCAGAGAACTACTGTGAGGATTGGCTTATTATTAACTGTCATATACATTTTAATTGTCATTTGGTGTGTAACATAAAGTTTACGAGTACACCCTGCAGCCCAAGACTGGTCGTCCACTGAAGTAGAGGCTGACATTTTTTCGGGAATCCCGCGGGTCACGGGATTCCCACGGGAATCCCGCGGGATGGGAAACAAAATCACTAATAATCACGGGATTGGGACGGGACAGGAAAAAATGTCAGCGGGAGTGGGCGGGACCGGGAATCGTAACGCTATGAAACCCACCTTTACAGACAAATATACCTTTTATATATATATTGTAATTTTGAACTTAATTCTAGTTGACCCGTCTCTTTATTCTCTCCTTCTGTATGCTTTGGTGTGGCTGGTTAAGCAAGTGAGTTCATGACGGACAGATCGTTAACGACTGGTAATACAGCAGGCGATCCAAACGCTCACCTATCATTCATCGACCATATGGCTTTTCATCTGAAAGATGTATGCAGTAGCAAGTTTACATGGCCGCTCAATCTAATGTTAACCTAGAAAAATGTGCGCTATTGAAGTGTCAGTGCGAGTGTGGAAGCCGATAGTAGCGCGGTACTGCATGACAGAGGCGCCGGTGCGGTCACTTGCTCTTAAAATACCGTCATTTTTGGTCATACAGATAAGAGTGATAGGCATCATTCGAATTTGTAAAGACTCAACGTTTATTTGTGTGCACTCAGAAAAACAAGGAAACGTTGCGCTTTTGTAAACTAATTAAAGCAAAAAGGACGAGCTTTCTGCCGCCTGTCTCTGTGAACTTGAGCGCGTCACTTCGAAACTCTGTGTATACTTGCTTTAGAGACATGAAAAATATATCTATAGAGTGAAATGTCTACTTTCAAATGGACCAGTTAAAATAGGAAACGTGTGTCTGCATGAATGATTTACGTGAAATTTAATGTGTGTGCAATGCACACTGTGCATTTGTTTAAGATGGCTTTCAGTTCAATAATAATAATAATAATAATAATAATAATAAACAGAATTTTGCATTTTTATTCAACTAATGTAAAAAAAAAACGGGCATACTGTGATCTGTACTGTATTCTTTACTGTAACTGGCAGATTCTAGCCAAAAAAAAAAAACATAATACGGGAGTGGGAGGGAATGGGAGTCATTCTTCCGGGATTGGGACGGGACGGGATTTTTTCCCAGTTTTTTCGTGGGATTGGGATGGGATTTTTTTTTGTGGGAGTGGGACGGGAGAGATTTGAAAATCCACTCCCGTGTCACCCTCTACACTGAAGCTAAGCAGGGCTGAGTCTGGTCAGTACCTGGATGGGAGACCTCCTGGGAAAACTAGGTTGCTGTTGAAGAGGTGTTAGTGAGGTGCTCACGCTGTGGTCTATGTGGGTGTTAATGCCCCAGTGTAGTGACAGGGACACTATACTGTAAAAAGCACCGTCTTTCAGATGAGACGTTAAACCAAGGTCCTGACTCTCTGTGGTCATTCAAAAAAATCCCACACTCAAAAAAAAATGGTTTTGTGCCACTGTTCATTTTACCCAGGTATTTATTGTTAAAACAACACAAGTGTATTTCTTTTTCCACCAAAACACTATTGTATCGTGCTCTATTAATTTAAACTGTTTAAGTTTTTAGTAAAGTTTAAGTAAAATTAGCGTTAGCTAAAGCACGAAAGCAAGTGCAAATAATGCCACATTCGACTGCTGCATACATTTAACATTTTATCTGCTATTCGTTTTTATAACAGCATACATTTGATCACGGGTTTCTTCATCGCTGCCTAATTTTGGCGAAATGAAGGAATGGCACAACTTTACTGACGGAGAAAAAAAGTTTGGGCTAAGGTAAGTGAACTGCTGTATTGCCTTTTCATCATTTATTAACAAAAGTAATAAGGGTATTTTGCATTTTCTGTTTTA
This sequence comes from Labeo catla, assembly GCA_012976165.1. Classification (NCBI taxonomy): domain Eukaryota; kingdom Metazoa; phylum Chordata; class Actinopteri; order Cypriniformes; family Cyprinidae; genus Labeo; species Labeo catla. The sequence goes on from VONZ01000215.1 coordinate 39,400, forward strand.
GAGGAATGTACACAGTTGTAAATGTGAACTGGTGGATGGTTAAGAAGCTGATGTGTCTTCTAGAAATTTAAACAAGTAAGACACTAAGATATATTGATATGTTATGTGTTAATAAATTTATGTATGCATGTATTTGTGTGTGTGTGTGTGTATATGAAGAGTTTAAATAATTATTCTGCATTCCAAGTAATATCAATCAAACTGTGGTTGGTTGGTTTATTTTGAATGAATATCAATAGCTCAAAAATACAGCTAACTAACACAATAAAACACAACAACAACAACAACAACACACACACACAATAAAAAACATGTTTTATGAATATTAATAAAAACGGATTTATTTGTTTTTGCAAATGAACTCTTCATATGTATATGTATATGTTTGTGTGTGTGTGTGTGTGTATTTAATGGATACTTTTGACTCATTCCTTTTCTTAAAAATGGTTTGAAGGCAGAAATGTGATGTTTATCATTTTATAAACTTAATGTTTTTGTGAAAAGCTGTGCCTGAACTATAAATCATACTTTTTACAGTCATTTTATGACTTTAAATATGCTCCAGATCATGTCCACCCTTTTGGAATAATATACATGACAATAATCACACACATTTTTTGATCACTGAATTTGTCTTTGCTGTTAAGCTATATATGGGTGCTCTTGTAACAAATTGTACTTCATGTGTTTACATATTTGTGCAGAATATGAGACAGACAGAATAACCATAGGTCCATTAGTGTCAACTAGAGTTGGGGTACTCGGACTCGCACTCGGACACGAGTCCGGTCTCGAGTACAATTTTTAGGCGTACTCGGATGCATTTTTACTCGGACTTGACTCGGACTCAAGCCTTTCGGACTCGGAAAATATCCCGAGTCCGTCCGAGTCCAGAGACAGTTGACGGAAATGTCACTGACTCGATGCATTATCACGAAAGTCTTGTCCAGTACTTGAAAGCCGAGGGGTTTATGTGCGCACTAGAGATGCGCGGATGAGCTCAAACGTCACCTGAATCCGCAGCTTCAAATGAATGATCCGCCCGCCACCCACCCGCACCTCTATTTATCTCTGATTTAGATAACCGCACCCGATCGTCATTTACGGTTATTTTAATTCTTAGTTCCCTATCTGTCGTACACTCCGAGTTGTGTCGAGTAGTGTACGACACTAGGGGTCGCTCTTGAGAGCCCAAACACCTCTGACAGTTTTGAGAAAGGCCAATGAAAATTGGGTGTGCAGATTTGCATAGCTGGCCACGCCCCGGACGTCCGGGTATAATAGGGCAGCGTGTGCATCTGCTCACTCGTTCTGTTTTTCGGAGCCGAATGCAGCGTCTCTGCGTGAGAAGCGGCAACATTCACCTCTCTCGTCGTTGGATCTACGGCACAGCCAGCGGTCTCTCCCTCTCTGACACTGCTCGTGTTGTGAGAGTCCCCTGGGTGCGTCGACGGCGATCTTCAAGAGAAGATTCTCTTCTGCAGAGAGCAATTTTTCTCTAAAAGAGCTCCACAGACGGATTGTGTGTTTCACGATGCCTTTCCGTCTGTGTCCTACTGGGTGCGGATTCTACCTTTCCCCGAACGATCGGCACGAACGCTGTGTTCAAGGCTTGGGGCGTGAGCATGCTGACGCAGCGTTCGCTGAGGGAGGTTGTCAGCACTGCGAAGACATGCCCTTGGGCACACTCCGCTCGAGAGCCGCGTTCTTTTCGAAGAAGCCGCGGCGCTCCTCATCTGCTTCCCGCTCCGGTCCTTCTACTTCAGGGTACGAGGCCGTTGCGATGTGCGTCGAGGAAGAGCGGCAGGTGTTGAGCGAAGTTTTGCCGGTTGCGTCCTCGCAAACCGCTCACCCTGTGTGTCTACCGATTGAGTCTCCGGACGATTTTGAAAGCTCGTCTCAGTATGGGCTGGATCTTTTGTTCGGGGCTCCTGCTGAGGAAAAGGCAGCGTCCGTAGCATCGGAGGGAGAGCCGTCAGAGGCTGACGTCACAACCGAGTTCGCCGCTCCGGCGGTTGAATCTCAGTCTGTGGCAGACGCCGAAATGGCCGCCGCACTACAACGGGCAGCCAAGGAGATCGGGGTTGCATGGGTTCCCCCGCCCAGCCCTGAGCCTTCAAGGCTGGATGACTGGTTCCTGGGCAGGGGGCGTGACTCGAAGCCACGCTCCTCCCCGGTCCCGTTTTTCCCGGAAGTGCACGAGGAGTTGACGAAATCGTGGAAAGCCCCTCTGTCGGCTCGTTCACGGTACGCTAACTCCCCGTCCCTCACCACCCTCCATGGCGGTCCAGCGAGGGGGTATTCGGAGGTTCCCCAGGTGGAGAGAGCGGTTGCGATGCACTTGTGCCCGCAAAACGCCGCCTCCTGGAGGGGCCGCCCGAGACTCCCGTCCAGGGCCTGTAAGTTTTCGTCTGCGCTTGTAGCGAAGGCTTACGCTGCCTCTGGGCAAGCTGCGTCCGCCCTCCACGCTATGGCGATTTTGCAGGTCTATCAGGCTAAGGTTCTTAAAGACCTGCACGAGGGTGCTCCCGACCCAGAGCTGTTACACGAGCTGCGCTCAGCGACCGACTATGCCTTACGGGCTACGAAGGTTACTGCGCAAGCTCTGGGGCGGGCGATGTCCCCTATGGTGGTCCAGGAGCGCCACCTGTGGTTAAACCTGGCCGAGATGCGAGACGCCGAGAAGGTTCGCTTTCTCGACGCTCCCATTTCCCAGGCTGGCCTCTTCGGCTAAACCGTGGAGGAGTTTGCCCAGCAGTTCTCCACCGTGAAACAGCAGACGGAGGCCATCAAGCACATCCTGCCTCGGCGTGCAGCGAGTTCCGGCCCAGCTCAGCCGACGCAGCAGCCTCCGCCTGCTCCCCGCCGTCGAAGGCCCCCTACGAGGGTGGCTCAGACCCCGCAGCCTGCCGGGTCTGCAGCCAGACCCGCCCAACGGTCCAGCACTCGTAGGAAGGTGGCACCGCCAGCTCGTCCTCAGGCCACTAAGAACCCCCGGCAGGTTTCGAAGCGTTCCTGAGACGGGCAGCCCAGGGAGGAGGGATCGTTTGGCCTGTCCGGATCCACACTCGACGAGGGGACGAGCGCTGCATTCGGCTTCCACCCGGCTGTCTGCCACCCGGCAGACGGCCACCACTTGGTCAACAAAAGAGCAATTTTCTCCTTCTCTGGGCATATTACACAGCACCCCCGACCCTCCGCTCGATGGTCGGATGCTGTCTCCTCCGTTCAGGGCATGCAGTCACACGCCTTCTGTGCTCCCTCATGCTCTAGAACAACGAGCTTGGTCAGACGATCTCCCCTGTCGGGTGGATCCTCTGCTAAGCTCGCACGGCTCGGTCTCCCTGGGCAAAGCAGCCAGTGGCCTTCGGGGCTTCTTACCTCCGACCACACGCTGTTTTCCCAGCGAAGGTTCCCCCACCCTTGGTACGCCGAATGTAACTCCTCTGCGGCCCCTAGCGGAGAACTTTCTGGATTGGCTGAATCTCCCCAATCCTTCCCGCTGGCTGCTCAAGACCATTCGGCTCGGCTATGCTATCCAGTTTGCACGTCGTCCGCCCAAGTTCTGCGGTGTTCTCACTACCTCGGTCCAGGGCTCCAACACCGCTGTTCTTCGGGCGGAGATCGCAGTCCTTCTGGCGAAGGGTGCGATAGAAACTGTCCCCTCAGCCGAAATGAAGAAAGGGTTTTACAGCCCCTACTTCATTGTACCCAAGAGGGGTGGTGGGCTCAGACCTATCCTGGATTTGAGGGTTTTGAATCGGGCCCTACTCAAGCTCCCGTTCAAACTGCTGACCCTCAAGCACATTCTTACGTACGTCAGGTTCCAGGATTGGTTTGTGGCGATAGACCTGAAAGACGCGTACTTTCATGTCTCGATCCTTCCAAGACACAGGCCGTTTCTACGGTGTGCCTTCGAAGGACGGGCATATCAGTACAAGGTTCTCCCCTTCGGCCTCTCCCTGTCGCCCCGCGTCTTTACGAAGGTAGCAGAGGCTGCCCTTTCCCCCCTCAGGGAAATGGGCATTCGCATTCTCAACTATCTCGACGACTGGCTGATCCTGGCTCACTCGTTGGATACGGTTTGCGGACACAGGGACATGGTTCTCAACCATTTGGCTCGCTTGGGGCTTCGGGTCAACTGGGAAAAGAGCAAACTCTCCCCGGCGCAGAGGATCTCTTTTCTCGGTGTAGAACTGGACTCGGTCGGCATGTCTGCACGTCTCTCCCCGGAGCGTGCACAGTCAGTTCTGAGATGCGTGGCAACGCCCAGGTGCGGCTCAGCGGTCCCCCTAAAACAGGTTCAGAGGCTCCTAGGGCACATGGCATCCTCAGCCGCGGTCACGCCGTTGGGTTTGATGCACATGAGACCGCTGCAGCATTGGCTCCGTACCTGAGTCCCCAGGAGGGCGTGGCACCACGGCACGTTCCGTGTGAACATCACACCATCGTGCCGCCAGACACTCAGCCCTTGGACGGACATCGTGTTCCTTCGGTCAGGAGTGCCCTTGGAACAGGTGTCCAGACGCGCCGTTGTCACCACGGACGCTTCCAGGACAGGCTGGGGTGCCACCTGCAACGGGCAGGCAGCTTCCGGGGTCTGGGCAGGCCCCCGGCTGCATTGGCACATCAATTGTCTGGAGTTGTTGGCAGTGCTTCTAGCTCTGAGGAGGTTCTTGCCTATGATTCAGAACAAGCACGTGTTGGTCAGGTCGGACAACATGGCGACAGTAGCCTACATCAACCACCAGGGCGGTGTACGTTCCTTTCGCATGTCACAACTAGCCCGCCACCTCCGGCTCTGGAGCCAACACAGACTCAGGTCCTTACGGGCCACTCACATTCCGGGCGATGCCAATCGAGTGGCCGATTCTCTGTCACGACAGGTTTCGCTCGGAGGCGAGTGGAGGCTCCACCCTCAGTCGGTTCAACTGATTTGGGATCGATTCTGCCAGGCGCAAGTGGATCTCTTCGCCTCACCGGAATCCACCCACTGCCAGTTGTGGTACGGGCTGACCGAGGCTCCCCTCGGTATAGATGCACTGGCACACAGTTGGCCGAAGGACCGGCTCAAGTATGCGTTTCCCCTGGTGAGTCTGATCGCACAAACTTTGTGCAAAGTCAGGGAGGACAAGGAGCAGGTCCTCTTGGTAGCCCCCTTCTGGCCCAACAGAACCTGGTTCTCGGCCCTGGTTCTCCTGGCGTCAGCTCCTCCCTGGCGCATTCCCCTGAGGAAGGACCTCCTTTCCCAGGGGAAGGGCACAATTTGGCACCCGCGCCCCGATCTCTGGAACCTCCACCTGTAGCCCCTGGACGCGACCAGGAGGACTTCAGAGATCTCCCACCATCAGTGGTGAACACACTCATTCAGGCAAGAGCTCCCTCTACCAGGCGGCTGTATGACTCTGAATGGCGCGTGTTTGTGAACTGGTGTTCTGCTCGGCTAAGGGACCCACGGAGTTGCGGCATCGAATCAGTGTTATCCTTCCTCCAGGAGGGCCTGGACAGGCACCTATCTGCCTCGACACTTAAGGTTCATGTGGCCGCTTTATCGGCTAATCATGACCTGGTGGGTGGCAGGTCGGTGGGAAAACACGATTTGGTAATCAGGTTTCTGAGAGGAGCCCGGAGACTGAACCCTCCTCGGCCACATCTTATCCCCTCTTGGGACCTTGCTGTGGTTCTCCGGGGCCTACAGCAGGGTCCCTTCGAGCCTCTTCAGTCAGTCAAACTCTATGCTCTCTCCCTAAAGACGGCTCTCCTGACTGCGCTCGCCTCGGTAAAGAGAGTGGGAGACCTCCAAGCCCTCTCCATCAACAGTTCGTGCCTGGAATTCGGACCAGCGGATTCTCACGTCGTCCTGAGCCCCCGGCCTGGATACGTGCCCAAAGTCCCCCCCACTCCCTTCAGAGACCAGGTGGTGACTTTGCAAGCTATCTCTTCCCAGGAAGATGACCCCAACCTGACCTTGTTATGCCCAGTCCGTGCCCTGCTCATCTACTTGGAACGCACTCAGCCCTTCAGACGTTCTGAACAGCTCTTCGTCTGTTATGGGGGACAGCAGAAGGGGAAGGCTGTCTCCAAACAGAGGATCTCCCACTGGCTGGTGGATGCAATTCGGGTGGCCTACCAGGCCAGAGGCCTACCCTGCCCTCTGGAGGTAAGAGCCCACTCGACTAGGGGCGTCGCTGCCTCGGCAGCCCTGGCAAATGGGGCCTCATTAACAGACATCTGTAGAGCTGCAGGTTGGGCTACACCTAACACATTTGCCAGATTTTACAATTTACACATGGAGCCAGTGTCAGCTAGAGTCTTGAATACCAGCTCTTGACTCAGTTCTCTGGTTGGTGTAGAGCTTGCTTTAAAGCGCTTCCCCTAACGGTGATTACTCTTCTGAGTTTCAGTAGGTTTCCTAGCGTGAACCCTGGACACCATCTCCATCATTGGCACCTCTGGACGTGGCAGAGTTTTGCGGAGGGACTCGCTACGAATTCGGTCACAAGGTATGGTCACCTTTGTTCTGATTGAATTGTGCCCCATATGTAGTGGCTCCTTATGTGGCCCCATGTGTGTATCCCCCCCTATAACTCCTGTAGTGCGGTGTTTCCCCTGAGGACTGGTTTGTCTCTAGGGTCTGAGTCTGGTGGTCTCCCCCGGTGTGAGTCCCACCTCAGCCCCCCTGGTTAATGTTGTCACTTGTACCCCCCCTGTTGGGCAGGTTGTGAACTCCGTAGCGGCGTTTTTCCTTCGGGGAGGAGGCGCTTTCCCAACGCTCGCAAGACACTCGGCCGCTCTACTGAGGAAGGCCCGGCTGCAGAACCCTGGTACAGGTCAGTCTTGGACGTTGTATGGTCACGGAGGAGGTGAGCTGCACTTCGTTAACACGTTGCCTGTTACTTCTGCGCTTATCACTCGTGACGCGGCCAGTAAGGTGGCGGTTTTCTACTGGGACCCCTAGTGTCGTACACTACTCGACACAACTCGGAGTGTACGACAGATAGGGAACGTCTCGGTTACGTATGGTAACCCTCGTTCCCTGATGGAGGGAACGGAGACGTTGTGTCTTCCGTGCCACCTTCCTGGACCGCCTCTGAGTGAGTTAAGACCCTCGGCTCCTCAGATCAGAACGAGTGAGCAGATGCACACGCTGCCCTATTTATACCCGGACGTCCGGGGCGTGGTCAGCTATGCAAATCTGCACACCCAATTTTCATTGGCCTTTCTCAAAACTGTCAGAGGTGTTTGGGCTCTCAAGAGCGACCCCTAGTGTCGTACACTACTCGACACAACGTCTCCGTTCCCTCCATCAGGGAACGAGGGTTACCATACGTAACCGAGACGTTTTGCATGATGATATGATGAATGGCTGGTTCATTTTTAACTGCAGATTGATTCAGCTGATCTGCACATCGCTGCACACTTATATAAGCTTAATCGTTCGTGCTTTTAAGACAAATCCGCGCTAAAAAAGAATAACTGACATCTGGCAGTGACTCTCCGCAATCTCCGATGAAATCGGTTGGGTGTTTGAACGTCTACAGGATCCCTGAACAAAAGTTTACAGGACCCAGCGAGCAAAAAGTGGTCTAGAACACGTCTATAAGACGTAATTTATAGACATCCAGAAGACGTCTTCACAGGAGCCAGAATGAAAGTTTTTTATACGTCTTTTCTGGACATTGCATAGACGTAAATTAAAGACGTGCTACAGACGTAATTTATAGACATCCAGAAGACGTCCTCACAGGAGCCAGAATGAAAGTTTTTTATACGTCTTTTCAGGAGAATATTTAGACGTCAATTAAAGACGTGCTAAATATGTAATTGTTGGACAGCTAAAGGCAGCCAGAATAAAAGTTGGATTAAATGCTTTTTCTGTAGAAATGTCTAAGACAACTGTACTAACATGGAAATCCCATCTGTGCATATTTGCAAGGATCAAACTTTAAAAAATGTTTACTTCAAACAGTGGAAGTGAGTTAGTTCTCACTAAGAAAAACCCAGTTACTCTTGTTAATGGTTGTCGCGTCATGAAACTTCAGACAGACCATACACTGTAAAAAAAAAAAAAGTATAATATACGGTAAAATACCGGCAGCTGTGGTTGCCAGAAGTTCACCGTAAAATATATGGTCACAATGTGAAATGCTTTATAGAATACTTTTTGATAACCCGTAAATTTTACATTTGAGAACTGCTGCTTGTTTACAGTACATTTCTGTTAAATAAAACAGATATATTGTAAACATGTTTACAGTAATTTACTTTAAAATAAGCAGTTGTAAATGTAGATTTTCTTACAGTAAACTACTGTTAATATAATAAATATACTGTCAAACTAATTACATTCTATTTACGTAACAAACACAATACAACTGTATAGAATATTATAGTATTTTATTGTAATGTTCAATTTTACAGAAAATTACCAGCAGCTGTGGTTGCCAGAATTTCACTGCAAAAAATACGGTAAAATACAAAAGGCATTACAGTTGTTTGCCACATATTTTACAGTAATCAGTCAGGTTATTGGAATTGCTAAATTAACTAATAAATACTGTCTATAGTAAATCAAGGCACAAACCATAATTATTAGATTTTAAAGAAACAGATTCTGCACACAGGCACTGTGTTAAAACAGTCTGAGCTGATCCAATAACTTGACCAGTGTACTCACAAAGACGTGTTGATCTTGGAAATAAAATGTGTCCATATAAATTCAGGATAATCAATGATGACATAAACATCAATCAGGGCCGCTTGTCTGGTTGAACAACAGTAATGAGTCCACACTTGACGGAAGACATGGGACTGAGTCAGTTCGAGAAACTGGAAATGTACTGCTTGAAGACTTGAATGTTGTCACTATTTCAATGTGGATTGGCATGATCTATCTGCAGAAAACAGACACAAAGACAAGTTAGTTCATAAGCAATATGCTTAAACAGAGATAAACTCAGTCTTCTTTTGTCAAATTGATTATTAATGAACTACACACAAGCAAGCAACACTCTGAATTATGCAGTCTACTTTGATAATCAATACGAGTATCAGGGCAAAAGACTGAAATACACACATCTACACCTATTGTAGCTGAAAAAATAAAGCACTGTTTATTTCATTTGTGCATTTGTACTGTGTATTATGAGGCGCCACGTAGGATTTAAATGAAACTTCGCTTATCAATACATACATAAAACACATGCATATACACCTAGAAACTACTTGTGTATACATGTATACTATTGGATGTTCAAAATATATATATGAAATACACATGCACACTAATATGAAATCCATACCAATACATCTTTTATTAGTAATGAATACATATACACTTGTGAATAACTTGTACATGTACTGTGTTAGACTAACAGAGACTTAGCACTTGCATATCATTGTTCTTTTGTTGATTTTGATTGCTTCCATTGTCCTCATTTGTAAGTTGCTTATACATTTTGGATATAATTTTAGTTTGGATAAAAACGTCTGCCTAATAACTTAATTTAAATGTGAACATTGACCATATTTAGGACAGAACCAGCTCTGTGACATAAGATAATAAGAAGCAAAAAATACTACAAATTTCCACCTGTCACATCTGTATTTGGATAAGATTCAATAAGAACAGCATTACATAAGACTAATGTAATGTAATGTAGTTGCTATAATATCCATAAAGTAGCCTTGGTGTTAGTCATTCAACTACTCATTGTCAGACTATGAATGTTTGAATGTGTTACAGCAGGAACAATTAGGCCTAGCATACAGAGCAGACAAAGCATAACAGCAGAAAGAACATTATAGAAAACTTTTATTTATACAGTCAGTGCCAATTACATCAGTTTGACCAGTTACAGGGGGTGAGTGAGGACACTCTTCACTCTTCATCTGACATTGAAATAAATTTGCAAGTTGACTATTCAGGCAATGGTATTTTACAAGAAATGAGGGAGGCTATCTATTGAAATGGGTATTGTCCAAAACCACCCAAAAAAATACATCAGGCAAGCAAATGCAAAAACACATGTCAATTCACAAATTAGTCATCTTCAAAATCACTGTCCTCTGAGCTCTCGTATTCAAGTCTTTTACTCTCATCCGGTATCTCCTTGGACCAGTCTTCAGGGTAAAGAGGTCCTAAAGCCAAGCTATATCTTGAGGAAACGACTTGAAACTTCTCCTCCACATCAGCAAGCTTTTCCTGAAGAAGACAGCATAGCCCACAATGCCCCTCTTCAGTTAAACTGCCTAGAAGGAAATATAAAAAAGAAAAGGGAGGCATTAATTGAAGTAATAGAACACTTGCCCCCGGTTTCACAGACAAGGCTTGAGCCTAGTCCTAGACTAAAATGTAAGTCTGAGCTGTTTCAACTGAAATACAATTGCACTGATTGATCTTAAAATATATCAGTGCCTTTGTTTTGTCTCTAGATGCACACCAGTAATGTTTTTTTCTAAGCATGTTTATAAAAATGACTTAAATGTCCTAATTGAACTATGGCCTAATCCTGGCTTAGTCTAAGCCCTGTCTGTGAAACTGGGCCATTAATTCTTACCCGTTTAGACCCAGACCCAGTTAAGTTAGCTGACATACATTTCTATCTCTGAACAGCAATATAACAGCATTTTAAACATGGCACCTCCATACCCTGACAGCAAGCAACTATTGAATCAATGCTAAAAAATTGTTGATTTGTAAAAATATTTGATTAATATCGCTTTTTCACCCACTATTAATGTTGAAAAAATGTTGAAATTTCAACGAATCACCATTGTTGTGATCAGTATTTGCTTTAGTTGGACTCTTGACTCTTTGTACTTTAATGTTAGATTTTCTTTGTTACTTGTAACAATGTGCTTAGGCAATGAAAACTAAGATCCACTGAAATCAGATGGTAGTGACTAATCATTGTGAGGTTATTTAAATAATTGTTTACAAGTGTGTTGGGTTTTTATGTGTGATATTACAATGTGAGATTAAAGCAGTGGTACAGATATCATACTTCTATGAATTAACAGAAAATAATTATTTAATAGTTGAATCAATTATTGATCAAGAAACAGCGTATGAAACTTAACAATGGTGACAATCAACAAAATAAATTATGCAGAAATGCATGCTGGGCATAGTACAAAACTCATTCATGACTGCCAGCATGCATTGCAGCTGATCTGTTTGATGATTGTTGTGGTTTGTATGATGAGTGTTGATGTCTAAATCCTTCTGTATATTGTCACAGTATCTTTGTATTTGTGATTCAGAAAATGTACATCAGCAATGAAAGATCAACTTCAATATTACTTAGTATTACTCCTCAAATTCATTACAGCTTGACACCCATCACAAAAAGTAATCTTTTTAAACATTTCTTTTTTAAAGCATCCAAGTGTTTACATTAAAACACTATTGTAAGCACCGAAAGAGAACTTAACAAAAGGCAAGAGTCAAGAGCCCAACTAAAACAATCACTGATCACAATAATGTTGGTTTGTTGGAAATTAAAAAAAAAATTTCAACATTAATTGGAGGTGCAAAAGTGATATTAAATCAATGCCATTAACATTGACAAATCAACTATTTTTAACATTTATTCAATGATTTTTACCTGCTCTCTTGCTATCTGGGTAGTGTTATCCTTTGTTCTTACCACGGTTTCCTCCAGACATTTCTGCAATCAACTTCCTAATGCTGTCAGCCAGCCCTCTGAGGTAGGTGCAGTGCTGTCTCATCTCCCTAAGAATTACAATCTTCTCTTCTTGTAGCCGCATCTTTGACATGTATGCATCGAAGATCTTCTTCTTAGTGAGGATGTTTGTGGATTCTAAAATCAAACAAATGAGCCATTCAACAGGATTGACCTGTAAGCTGAAAAACAGTTGTATACATGCCCATTAAGATGCATCATCTGTTTGCTTAATGTAATCCCTCTCCCTCACAGAAATTGTTCCATACCAGTGCTGTGAACCTCCCATGGCCATATTAGAATTTCCTCCCCACTGGCATGGCCCATCACAGAGAGTCGGCTCTCCACCATCTCCTCATTTATACCCTCCTCCTCTGGCACTTGCTCATTGTATTGTTTGATCGCTTCAAAGAGTTTTCTTTTCTCATCCCCCAATTTCCGTCGCCGCAATTGTCGAATCTTGTTGCTGTCTATAATTTCCAAACACATGACAGAAACATAAAATCCAGTCAGGAGATTTGCGAGTCATGTAAATACAATAAATAGATAAGTGAACAACATACCTCTCTGATTATAGAGGCTTGCTTTTTTTTGATAGACACCCAGACACATGTGCTCTATCGATCGCTCAAGGGTATGTTGGTCACCCTGTCTGGCATCCACAGAATCTTAGGAGGAGACAGAAGCATGTAAACAGACCATCTCTTCAGAATGGGTTATTTATTTATTTCTGATACAGTATTACTGAATTGTTAGTTAGAAGGCATTTGGGACAGAGCCATTTCAGCCTGAGTCAGGAACAGGCTTAGAGACTTGATTCCACAAATTTTCCTGACAGTACATCACTAGCACTATGTCTTGTGATGCATATGCAGTTTGCTACAGTAGCTACATCACCTAAAACTTGATATCCATTGACACCGTAATGTGTAACAGAAGAAAGTAATGTTACTACAGTAACACTTCCTCAACACTGTTAAGCACACTACACTCAAAAAATAGCTCTTATGCTGAACATGATTCAGTCATGGACAATGGTTCCATGTGAATGAAGCATGAAAAACCAAATACAATAATATCCATGTCCAACTAACTAGAATCAGTGGTGTTAATTTAAATAAATGGTTTCGGTTTAACTTCAATTTAAATAAATGGTTTTCTTTTAAATTGACACTCAAATAATCCTACAATTAATGCTTCCTGTTTAGTCCTGTGATGCAACAAACTAGATATTACTTTTCTTTACAGATTTAATGTCCAACATAGTACAAGAGTAAAAAAAAAATCTCTCAAAGCCCCTTTGCAAAGCATTATGGGAATTAAAAATCAATGTTCACTTCAATCAAGTGAACAGCATCAACAAAACATTTTGAGTGTCTGCTGTGACTGTAAATAGCCTATTACTTTGAACGTCAATACTGTACCATCAGTGGCCCACTGTCTGACGTCATGCACCCACTGCTGCACCATGTTCTCAGGACACCGAAGTTCACGGCTCAAGTTCTCCAGCCTCTGAGATTCAACCTCAGCCTTACGGACTGCCTACAATGAAAATGCAAACAATCAATTGCCTTTGACATCTTGGACAATATTTTTTTACAAAAAAGGTGTTACAACAGGAAATTAATTCTGTGTAATGTGGTCAATACCTTGACATATCTGTTGGACAATGCAAGATGAAGGCCATCATGTTTGCGTCTATTCCACCCAATTGCATGTACAGTCAGCATGTCATTGCGAGCTTTTTGAAAACATATTCAGTGTTACTGGGAGGACTATTCAAATTTTAAAATTTTATTCAGATTAAAATAAAGATTTATCTTATGTATTTGCATATAAAGAATGACCAAAGGAATGAAAGACTACTGAAATAATAACTGAAAGAACAAGACCTATTCATGAATGCAATAAAGCAGGATCACATACCAGATTTGGTCATGTACTTTGTTGTGAGGGCACAACGAGAAAGGAAACTGTTTACCATTTCCACCTCTTCCCCTGCAGTTGTGCCGGCACCCTCCTGATTCCTACCACTCCAGGCAATCTAACAAATGTGTGAAACAAAGTTATTGGTTAGGGATGCACCAATCTCAGATTGGCCAAGATATAAATGATGCATTCCCATTATTAATAATTAAATTAAATAGCAATAGTAAATAGCATAATAAAGACAATACCTCACACTTCGTTGAATGGGCCTTGGCATGCATGACTGACAGGAACGGCCTCATTTGAAGAAGAGGGCTCAGTTCAGGCATAGAAACTGAAGTCTTCTGAAGATAGGGCCAGTACTTGCATGAGATGTCAGTGCAGTAGAAATGGATGTTTGTGGCTGCCTGAAGCTCCTTCTGCAGGAACAGGGGATATGCAAATATCTCCCCCCTGTACATGTTGAGACCCTTTAGTATCACCCCATGCCTGCAAACAGCTACCTCAAGACCCTCTTCGTCAAGTTTGCTTGCTCTTCTGGCTGTCTCCCTGGCAGCAGACCACTGACTAGCTCCACAGGTGCCTTTTCCTGCAGTCTGCATGAAAAAAAATAATTTATAATAGACCGCAAAAACAATGCATGTACACAGCAGGGCTACAAACTCTGAAACATTACTAACACTCTTCACTTCACTACTCCTGATCTCTTCAACAAAAGAGGATACGTCCGCATCTTTGGCAATGAAGATTCCATCAAAGTATGGTTCCTCTGACCTTAATGCAAGCAGAAAATATGCACAGTCAGTGACAGACACTATTTGTTCAGTAGGTTTTAGGTGGTGTGAAACAACTTAAGCCACACTGTTAGACCCTACCAGGCATTTTTACAGTAATATACTGGCAACACTGTTGCTAGCTAGTTACTGTAAGTAAATCTACAAAAGCTCTTACTGCGGTTTAAATGTTGATTATTTCTGAGACACCATTAGTGTTTTAGAGATTAAGACAGATTTTAATATTAATTTTGCCTGAATGTGCGCTCTAATCATCTTTTGGAAAAGGACACTAACACAAACTGTGACGTGTGATGAAGTTGTGTGAACCTATCAAATCAATGATGCGCCACAACATAAGTAATTTATAACTTGTAACTTGCAATATATACATAAAAGAACTGCATCAGAAGGACACACAGAGACATCAACAATCAACATATGAATCTCAACAATGGTGACAATCAACTGAAAAGCTGCATGCTGGGTGCATAGTACCAAACTCATCCATGATTGTTTGATACCACTGATGGGGTTTGTGTGTCTCAATAGCCAAGAAAGAGCTTTTACAGATATCTTTTCATTAAAGAGCTGCATTCACTTTACAAGATATATCTTTAAATATATTTTCTGTAAAATTATTATTATTGAAACTAACCGCTTTCTGATGTAACTTCTATCAACAGAAGAGCATGAGGCTACATTTTCACAACTCTCTTTTAACATAATTGCATTGACATGCATTATAAATCACTAATGCAACTACTGAAACAGAGACAGAGAGAGAATTAAAATGCAAAAGACAACCAAGGCTCAAGAGTCCAACTAAAACATCACTATAATGGTGACTTAAAACATAATCAAACCACTGTGAACTAGAGCTAAACCACTGTTAATTCTCAATAAGATGCAATATGATGATAGAAATGATGTCTGTAATAAGTGAGGACGTTAATGGTGTTTGTGTTTAATTCTCCTCTGGTGAGATCTTGACAGATTTAATGTGTTCATCTGTTATAAGATGATGTTCATCTAAGGCTGTGTGACTTAATAGATCCTTTTAATGGTGTATCTTCAAAAAAATACATTGTAGAAATTTACTGTAAAAGACCTACAGTAACAAGCTGCAGTGTAAGCTGTGCAGTAAAGCCATGTAGTGTGCACCTTGCATTACCCTTTAGAGTGTAAAAATCTGTACAGTTTTCTGTTGCCATCTGCAGAAACCGCAAGCATGTTGGGTGTACATGCTGGGCAGGTAAAGTGCTCCACATTTGCCATTTTCTCACACAGAAACTGGCAGAAAGTGTATTCCATGAAACTTCTCTGAAATACATCTCCATGTATTTTACCCTTCTGTAAATGTGCAAATAGTTATGAGAAAAATAAAATGAAACAGCCAATGGTATCTAATTAATGCAATCTTCATCCATACTGATCTTACCCTTCCAAACTGCTGAGTCCTCTGCTCTAACAGCCGCAAAAAGCCCTGTCTTGACAAACCCGGGGCAACGGTTTTCATCTCCTCAAATGTGCTGAACACATCAACTGAAAACAGCGTGTCAGAATTTACAGATGCTGGCCAATAACCACTTGTTATGAGGTCGCTTCTGTCAGGTGTCCATTGTGATAGACACATTCTGCACGCCAAACTGGGCAAGTACAAGTCATAACGACCTAAAAAGAATGTAACTTATCGTATGAATATCTTTTGACACATAACTGCAAAAACAAAAAATAAAGTCTAAAACCTACCTACCATTTATGCAAATCAGAATAGTTGCCCTGCCAGCAGATTCAGTAATGTTTGAAGGGCCACAGGTGCACAGCCGGTCAGGTCTCACTGTAGGCAACAGCCGAACTAAAAAGAAATTGCATTTTGAAAAGAGCTTAAAGGACTGTCTGACTGAGTTAAATGCTACAAAGACTAAGTTCACACACAAAAACTATTTCACCAAAATAATCAGAGCAGTACCTTGATTTTTCAATGTATATCTGCCATTTTCTTTCGCACAGCACATAGTTGGTGGAATGGGCCTGTAAAACCGATCGATGCAGGACTCTCTGTTATGGAGTGCCAGTTTTTTGTGGCAAATTAAATCACACTCCATACACAGCCACTCTTCCGGCATGCAGTCTCTGCAACGAATAATGGCAGGAGAAGAGCACTGACTGCATTTATTTTCCTTGACCACTCTGGAGAACAACAAGCAGTCCAGGTGGTAGGGCCTTGCTTTCTGCCACTCATCTTGGACTGCAGACTGGCGCAAGCTCCATGATGATGATGTTGAAGGACCTTCTGAAGCTTCAACAGTTGTCGCCAGAATCTCCTTCAGTTTCTGCATCTCACTGTCTGTAAGTGGGACATAAAAAAAAGCTCCTCTGTGGTTCTGGAAAGACTAAATTATTGGTATACAATACAGTAAAGTAAAAAACAACACTTTCACACTGTTCATTTATTTAAAATATTGACAATAAGGAGTCATCCTACCAAGTAAGTTTTGAGACAAGTTCTGTTCCGTCACCATAGGTACCTCCTCATCTGGTTCACAAGGATTCAGGACTGAAAGATATTGTGATAAAGTCTCCCGTAATTACATTTTGCAGTTTGGTGCAAGTAAATCAAACACGGTATTCTCGCAGCATGCAGGCAAAGAAAAATAACTACTGTAATGTTACTGCATCACGCGTTGATGTGATGCTGAGACAAAGTTTGTCTGGAAAAATTACTAGCAAGGGGGCACTGGCACCCTGGAATGACAACAACAAAAAATGTGTAGGGATTGTAACAATCAATAGCAGGGATACATTTACAGATGATTCCTCTTCCACTGTGATAAATACACATCCCTAAGAGACTCACTGTAAAATCAAATACAGCAGATCATTCCTGAGTTCCAGTCACTCCATGAAAATAACAAATTAAAAATATTACTTGAAGGACCTACTTCCTCTTTGCTAGCACATCATATTTATAAATGCCACAAACTAAGATGTAAAGAGTGAACACATGTGCATTAGTAGAACCATTAATGTTTATATAAACATATACATGGATGTATTTTACATATATTTAGTTTTATTTATTTATGGATGTATATTATATGTATTTTTGTTTTGTTTTTTTATTCTGCTATGTACAGTGCTCTGGCAATATGTACCTATGTATGTCATGCCAATAAAGCAATATTAATTAAATTGATTTAACCAAGAAGACACAGACCAACCTAGCCTGGCTCCACCCACACCCATTCAAAATACAGGATACAGGCTAAGACCAACCTGTAGCTGAAGAACGCATACGCGTTTCTCCGCTTCTGCTCTTTCTTTTCAGCAGTGGACGCCCTTCACAGTCTCTCTCAATCCACCGAAATTTACTCTTGCGGTTAGAGGATGTTTTTTTTCTCATCTTGCTTTTCCTTGCATGACAGAAAGTCAACATTATATGTAAACACAACACCCAACACAACATCAGTGGGTTTTCTCCCATTTTACTTACTGTATGAATCCCATTTATTTGCAAAATGAGCAGACTGCTGTATAACTAAATATACTCACTTTCATTTGAGCTAGAAGCAGATCTGCATGAAACATAGCATCCTCTGCTGCACCGATGTCCAGCTCAGCCATTTCAATTGCTAATTGATAAAACTCTGTTGGAAAAATAAGACATTGACTGAGTGACCAAAGAACACAATAAAAAGTTTTTTTACAAGCAATTGGTAAATTTTCAAAACTCTTAGTACTAATATCACAACAGCTCATCAGAAGTGCACTTTTTTCAAACATTTAAGCATTTTTAATTGTGTTAGCACAATACACACAATCACAAAATATACTTTTCACTACACAAAATAAGTGTTTCATCTAAATAAATGTTTCATTTACAGTAACTGCCTTTCATTAATCTATTACTATCAAACCTTTCATTTGCATCTCTTTAGAGACTGCCACATTACAATAACTACACTATAACTGGTATAGTGATACCATTTACTGTATTGGGAGCAAACTCTTCTAGCATGAAACCTCATGGCAATTTCATAACTTTATAACACCTCTTGATAACACACCGAATGCTATTGGGAAAAAAAAAAATGCATTTAATGCCTATAATGTAATTTAGGTAAGTTAGTGTAAGTGTATTTTTAATGTGGCATCTGTAGCCTGAGTAACTGTAATTGTTTCAGCAACAAGGGTGATTTGAAACATACATATGCATTGTTTGCTACTGAATTAAATTATTGTTAAAAGTACTAAATTGAAATAAGATCATATTGTTTTGTTTCTGTTATTAAACCAAATGTTTTCAAACAATGAATATGTCAAATGAAAATATATACAACTAGAATGAAAGCATGAGATCAGGTGTTGAAAGAATGACTAGCTGGGTTACAAGTGTGATTAGTTTGGATTTGTGTACCAAGAGTTTAGAAAATGTACACCTTTCATGTACCAGGGTGTACCAAAGTGGAAAAAAAAACTGTAAAGAAGGCAAATGGCAATATCTCTTATATAATTACATTGTTGTACAGATTAATGTCAACACGTCTTACCTGCTTGACGAGGTTCGAAGAAGAGGAAGTCGTGGCCGCAAGGGGCAGTGTTTAATGTCATCGTTAACGGGCATTATTTTCCCTGAACTTCCACAGCTGGAAAAACATGCAAGTTTCAAATTTGAGGGTAATAATTCTGTGAAATAGTTATTCCGTGTTTCCCCCCGTTCTTTAAATTAAACTTTAGCAAACTGTGGTGACGTCACGTAATCACTTACATCCGGGTATTTTAAATCGTGTAGTTCTCACGTTTGGAGAGAGTTTGCACTACTAATGTATTTTACCCAATACAGCAACATTTTTCTTCTCTGAATTAAAAGTATAACAGTACAAATGCAGTAAACACATATGTCTCCTAATCTGTAAGCACTAAGGTGGTACTGAACTTATTGTAATTGTTTCCTATAGTTGCTAAGCACCAGAACTAGGTTGCGTAATTAAAAGGTTGTGGTTAACAAAGATTTAATACATTGTTTTTAGCGAGGTGTCAAGCAGCTGGGAAAGCAAGAAAAGAAACGAAATCCAGCCTCTGGTTGCATGTTTGACTCATATGACAGTAAGGTTTTACTTCATTAAAACGTGACACTTACACGATTTTTTTCGGCGTGGATCAGGGCAAATTAATAATTTTCACCTTGAAAATAATAATAAAAAAAAGTATAGGGCACGTTTGTCTCCTTTCCTAACGTGGACTTGTATGCTCCCTGATCGTCAGTACAGCAATATTCCATTCTATCGGTCTAATCAGAAACAAAATAAGTCGTGGCTTTTAAGATTTTTACGGCTATTGCGTATCAACATCCGGGTATTTCTCCACGAAACACGTTAACACAAAACGTGTAAATTTCACGTCTGAGGAGGTTAAACCGTGACAGCTACACGTTTTCCAAAGTGGACCAACGTGATTATGTCACGTCTTGGCGTGATACCAGGTTGAACAACGCCACGTAAAATGTGGTTCTACAAAATGTACATTTATTTACATTTTTACAGACAGTAAATGTACAATACTGACATATTTACATCTAAACATTTAACGTTTACTTAATATGAAATTATAACATTTCATTCTGTTCTGTGTGATTTCTGTTGCCAGCTCGTTTCCAAGAATAGGTCTACATAATGTTATCATGACTATACGGTAAACCCTTAAAATAAATAATATTTCTGCAATCGTTTAATCATGTAATATTAACTTCGTTTGCCTTGGTGGAACACAAAGACGTTTTCTCTAACATGCTGTGACTAACAATAGAACCATAAAATACACCGAACACGCATCATAATTACAAATTAAACAATTTTATTTGTGTGCTGTAACCCAGATCTTCAGAATCCATACGATTTGCGAGGACCAGAACCAAATTCAAGGCTTTGTCCGGCGATCTTCATCTCCATCTCTAGCAGCAACAGCCATAAACCCGTGCTAAAGTGCATTTTGCGACAGGAAAATCAGACGTTCATTAGCTCTCGCCTGATTGGCCTGAATTCGTCACAGATTACGACATGCCGTGTTTCTGGTGAGATGTGTTGGAATGAGGCGCGGGCGCCTTCGAGGAGTGGATCAAGACAATAATCTGGATAATATTTTCAGCGATTAACAATTTAAATTCTGCTCTCATCCTACTGCACCTCAAACCTACTGTATTCCGCCAGAGAGGACTGCGGCTGCAAACGCATCGTTATTTGGATTACTTTTTTGTATGGCTGTTGACATTTTTGCAATAAATAAATGATTGTGATTGCACTTTCCTGTTTTTTATATTTTTATTACTGTTCAGTCATAGTTAACGTTAGGTTTAGAGGTAGAAGTGGGATTAGCGACTATAAAAAATATTTTTAGATATATTTTCAGATTGTGTGTTTATGTATTGAACCCTGTAACTTCCTTGAACAAGAGGGGAACAATCGCCACTTTAATTTACAGCCCGCAGAGGGCACAATTACCCTGTAACTACATGGAACAAGAGTATAATTTCCCAGTAATTTTAAAAAGCTTACGTATAGACCCAACAAACACAGTTACGTTGTGGCAACGTCGCTGCCACATTCTATTTTTACTTTGGCAACGTTGCAGTCTACGTCCTTGCGACATTGCAGCAACGTTGAAATGTAAGACGTGAAAAGGCTGTAGCAACGTTGTTGCGCGACATTCAGCAACTGCGAGACGACGTTCCGACAACATTTATTTTTATGCCAGATTATAAATATTACCGTTTCAGCGTCTTATGTTTTTATTTATTTTATTTGCATTTATTTAGTTTTTTAAATACTGTTAATCATTAATTGTTCTTTTTAACATAAAACCTGCTATTAAACGTTAAAGTGGGGAAAATGCCATACAGGTTCATATAATCCAACTTTATTAAAACATTGCATACATGAAAAAAAGGCATTTGAGAACGTTTGCTAAACAAAAGAAAAGCAGCTGAGATAGTCAGCAGGTCACCGGCCGATGAGGCGGACTCCGGGCTGGAGAATACAGCGGACAGGGGAGCGCAGACGAGAACGTCGGTAGACACAAGTCAAAACCAGACAGTCCGAGGCCAGAGAATGATGCGCGGCAGGCACAGGTCTAAACAGAGAACAAGAAAATAGCCAAAAATCAAATAGCAAGCCACTATATGTAGGAGGACTCAAATAGGAGCTTAATACGACAGACTTTATCAGTCGGCTTTGCCTATACCTACTTCTAAATGCGCATCATTCAGTAGTGTCCTAACAGTCCACCACATTAGTCGCATGTGAATAAATGCAAATATTCCCTAAAATCACACAGTAAAGACAGTGATGATGCGGTCAGGACCGTGGCGCCGGCTTCCTTTGAAACGTTTAATGATTGCGCCTGATGCGCCCGCGCCCGCTCCGCCCCCCTACCCCATTCTGCCTGTTAATACACGAGAGCATGTTAGGGGAGGCGCGCAGAGTGTAAAATAATAATTTTTATTGATTACTAATTTGAATCAGTACATTCATAACTAAAACAATATCTTGAAAATGAAAAGAAGCAGGTTTTTACGATCAGAAATTTCTTAAACTGGTGAACCCCTGTAAACTTTTCAGTCCAAGGACTCAGTAAACGAATGCGTTCAAACAATAAGCTCAAAACGACTATATATTTATATATATTTATTATTATTATTATTATTATTATCTTTAAAGAGTGAATTAAACTCCCTCAAAGTTAAAATTAACACTTATCCAGTGTATATATGAATACCACTAGAGTGTTAAACTAACACTTTTGAAAGAGTTAACATTATTAACACCCTTACAGTGTTACTAACAAACTCTTAACATGTAAAATATTAACACCAGAATGGATGATGAAAATACCGAAGTTGGTGTTTAAGTTAACACTCATGGATTAACTGGTCAACACAGCAACAATGTTCAGGTGAAAAACAAACAAACAAACAAAAAAAAAACACACACACACACACACAAAACAATACACGTTTACATTTATTTACAATTTATTTTTAAAATGAAACATTGTAAATAATTTTCCCTGCAACAAAATTTCTTCACGCATTCAGTGTTTTCAATACATGTAAAAAAACATGTTCTTACAACAATTAAAACATCATAATGTCAAGGCAAATCAATGCAAAGGCACAAAATACACATTCTAATGTGGTGCATATTATGTACTCTTTTACTCGTTTATAATGCTTGCATTTATAAGCCTAAACAACAGTCTTTGTTCGGACCTCCTTGAAGAGAGTATAGTCTCATTCTTTGTTTTCAGCATGACAAGATGTGTTTCTCTGCAGTTTTCAGCCAAGCAAGATATACATTCTCACTTGCAGCATCACAAAAGTGCTCCTGTAAAATTGAAAAATAAAACAACAAAAACATAAAAAACAGGATAAGTTCACATCCATTTATCAGGTGAAATGTCAGAGACAAGTGTCAAACAGTCAAGTCACCATTATATATAATGTTTTTTACAATGTAGAGTGTCTCAAAGCAGCTTTACAGTATTAAATGGTTACTCCACTCCAAAATGAAAATTTTGTCATAATTCACGCAAAGAAATCAAAAATAACGACTTTATTCGACAATTAGTCTCAAAAGAATACAAAAAGTATTCTTGTAGCTTTGTAAGATTAAGGTTGAACCTCTTATGACACATGGATTATTTTACGGATCTCCCATATACATTGCTGTATATGGGAGGGTCAGAAAGCTGTCAGAATGCATCAAAAATATCTTAATTTGTGTTCTGAAGACGAACGAAGCTTTTACAGGTTTGGAATGACATGGGGGAATGACTCATCTGGTTCCCGTGGTCTTGTCCGGATCGCCGTCTAGGTGACGAGGTCTTCAGATGGGATCAGTCTCTGGGGCTCATCTATTTGTCCTGGTCTCCGCTGACATTTAGGGATGTAGAGATCATCTCTAGGTTCTGATCCACCATCTGAGCTGGGTACGGACGAGATCCGGGTACCTGCAGTGACCATTTGATCTGGATACAGTCTGGATCTGGGTGGCTATAGTGACCTCGGAATAAGAACCAAAAAGACTAACATTATTGTAGATGCCCTTCTTTCTTATTATGTAACAAGTACATTGTGTGTTATAGGAAGTGTTCCCGGTTCCACCTGACCTAACTAATGCAGCCTAACAAACCTTTTAACGAATTTGAATTATAGAAATGTGTAAGTGTGTGTAAGCCAGGTTAAAGAGATGGGTTTTTAATCTAGATTTAAACTGACAAGATTCAAGGTATCAAATGGTAATAATGTACCTAACACTTTTCGGGAGGCAAACACAATCTGACAGTTTAAATCTAGACAATACAATAGAATACAATTCAAAATGGTTCACCCAAAACTGAAAATTCTGTCATCATTTTGTCTCTCTCTCTCTCTCTCTATACATATATATTCATTTTTGGGTGAACTATCACTTTGAGGAAAATCATTTAATTCACTGTAAATGTATGCACATATATATTGTAAAAAAAAAAGAAAGTCAGTCTTACTGGAAAATTGGTCTTTTAACGTCAGAAACAGTGTCATAATTCCAAGTGTGTACTGATCTCTCTCTACCTTGAAGTTGGACTCCTCCTACCAAAATGAATGCGCATAAACGGGACAGCACATAAATAAATGACAGTGCAAACATACCAAAAACCCAAAGGAGATCAGACTCTTTATTATTATTGTTTAATAATCAAAAAAAGCATCTTAAAATATGCAATTATGGCTTACCCATGTCTCTGGTATGTGTCCTAACATAGCTCTTCTCATCCCACTTAATGTATTGGTGGTTTCATACTCTTCAAGCACATCATCTCCTGAGTGAAAGATTAATAATCTATCTGAGAAAAAAAGTTTAGGAGTGCACAACACATAAATATTGCTATAAATCAATATGATGTTATGAAATACATATTTTAAATGAGATAAAACACTTACTTGTAGTGTTTCCCTGTTAAAAGCGACCTCCGTTAGCATTACATAGCAAATCTGTGAGAAACATTTAGGCTTGTTTAGATGCACAGCATACATTAATATCTTAATAAAGATATCTTTATATAATACGTAATGTAAATGAAATAAAACCTTTACTTTCTGTGTTTTTCTTGATAAAACCAACTTTCCTAGGTGCTCAACATCACAAGTTAAAGAAAATATCACTCTGAGAAAAAGTTTAGGAGTGCACAATCCTTAAATATCGCTATTAATGAGGTAAAACACTTACTACTTATGTTTCCCTGTTAAAAGCGACCTCCGTGTCAGCACCGCGTAGCAATTCAAATCTGTGAGAAAGGTTTAGGCTTGTTTAGGGCATACAGCTTACAAATATCTTCATAAAGTAATATTATCTTATATAGTACATAATGTAAATGAGATAAAACACTTACTTTCTGTGTTTTCCTTGATAAAACCAACTTCCCTGGCTGCTGCGCATCGCGAGTGAAAGAAAATATCGCTCTGAGAAAAAGTTTAGGCGTGCACAACACATAAATATCGCTATTAATCAATGTGTTGTATACTGTTGAACCCCTGATGTCACATGGATGTCACATTACCGATCTCCTTGCCACGTTTCTGGACGTTGAGTGTGTTAATTACACACACACACACACACATTATAAATTAAGCATATACCCACTTCTTCAGGCACCACTACACCACTGCTTTGGCACTGAGACCTTTTAAAGTTATTTTAAACATCTATCAAATCATAAGTAAATTTTGTATCAGTTATTTTTTTTATTTTTATTTTTTAGGTCCTAATTATACTAAGATAGTACAGATATGAAAAAAAAAGATGTAAATGAAATGTGTAGGGTGACATAAGCCAGGTTTGAGCTCCAGTATACGTAGAGAAATGCTATAGGCTACTTGTTATACCCATAAGGCTAAGTCTCTGAATACTTACTTAAAACTGGGAGAAGAGGTCCAATGAACCATCTTGTTAATGTGGGGTAACTGATCGCTGTAAAATTAAATGTCAAACTTAGTGTCATGCCAATACCAGCTGTACAGAACATTAAAGCAATATTAAAAATCTCACACTTGGTTGAATTAATCTAGTGTATATTAAAAAGACCTTGAGACTTAATGTTAATACAAATAAATAAATAAATAAATAAATAAAATAAACCCTCATTGCTCTTGACTGATTTACTTTAACAACGATTAATCTATATTTAATTTATACAGTGAAGAAAATGCACCTGATCAAAAATGTACCTGATCACCTACAAACCTAAAACAGTGTTTAATAAGTTTTTGTAATAATGAATGTTTTTTATGTGCAAGGTTACAAATATTTGTTTCCTTCACATGCATTTCCCAAAAAAATAAAAAAATAAAATAAACTTAACCAACACCCTATGCACACCTAGGCAATAGAACTGCATATTGACAATAAATTTTTTAGTGTTCTAATACATACATATATAGATATACTATATATACTATCTATCTGTCTATCTATCTGCTAAATTGACGCCTAATATCAGTATGAAACGCGATAAGATCTGATGATTGGTTAATGAATTTTAATCACGTTGTCTGCCTTGGCTCAAACTGATTTGCTGAAATCAGAACGTGAACGCAATCAATGATCCTTAGTCAATGAAAACAGAGCGCTTTCCTCAGCCAATAATGCGCTCACTGCTCTATATAGACTAACGTTATATATAGTGAAACGTAATCGTTCAGTCCGAGTGCTCAAATGTAAGCAAGTGAAAATGTATCCGTGCTGAAATTTCTTTTACACGTTTAACAAAAACACTGGCGAGTTAAATCTAACAATTTATTGGTCAATAGGTAACAGATATTATTTGTTGACTAGATTGAGCGCGCTATTGCTGTCTGTTGTGCTGAAATGTCAATCACTTTTTATAGCTTCATTGTGGCTTATAACTTTTGGCGTAATGTTAAGACACTTTATCATTTACATGACCAGAATATGTTTAACTCTTTTTCCTAAATATCAGTAACGTTATCTGAATACTGAAAGAAATATAGTTAGCATTACACCAAACCCGATCGCAAACTAACACTTAGTATGTGAATTGTCAGCTATTCTGTCCGTTAAGTTTATTAACAGAACAAATAAATCTCACATTGGACACGAACATTGTAGGTTTCGTTTGGATATTTACATATTTATCTGAGAAAAACCAAAAGCAATACTCACGTATCCTGGCTTGAAGAAGAATAACGGCCCAACGGTCTGTTCAGTTGTAAAATGCGCTTCGGAACAGTGACGAGTACACGTCGTACATTGGTTGTCCAGACAGCCTAAGCACAACCTTCAGCGATCCATGGTTGAATGACAACATTGTGACAACGCAGTAACAACCTTAACAACGCAACGTAGAACCAACAACCATTTAGCCATGTTGTTACAACGTTGCTAAAAGGTTGGCTACGTTGTAGCAACGTTCTGTGTTTGTTGGGGATACACCAAACTTACGATTTAATAGAACAGGTACCTGTTAAGTTTTTAAGTAATTCCATTATAAATTATTTGTATATCTGTTTGGTACCCCGTTATTACCCAAACGTAACCTATTGCTCCCTTATACTTACACGTAGGTACAATATAAATACGAAACATACACTGTAACTTCAGTTTACTTGCGCAGTTCTTTACAGGTTGTATATCTGGTTGTTACCCCCGAATTACCAAAACGTAACATAGCCTTGTTCTCTTATACCTACACATACGTACTAATAGGTACACTATAATTACAGAAACGTACACCGTAAATTCAGTATATTTATGTAGTTCTTTGCAGGTTGAATATCTGGTTTGTTATCCTCTTATTACCCAAATATAACATATTGTTCCCTTATACCTACATGTACGTTCTTTATAGGTACACTATAATTACAGAAACATACACCGTAAATTCAGTTTACTTACGTAGTTCTTTGCGGGTTAAGATATCACTGAACATTTATTTAATCCGAGCAAAAGTAGATTTCTTAGTCATTTTCATCTCAATGTTTAGTGTTAATTTAAAAACAAGGCAAAGCTACTAGTGTTTACTACTATTGAGACCATTGTACTGTATACTCTAGTGTGTGTGTTTTGCTGTTTTAAGTCAATGTTTTCTCCTGAGTTTGTGGGCCCCTAAGCAAGATTATGAAAATGGGTCCGGTCTCGAGTACAATTTTTAGGTGACTCGGACTTGTCACGGACTCGGATGCATTTTTACTCGGACTTGACTCGGACTCAAGCCTTTCGGACTCGGAAAATATCCCGAGTCCGTCCGAGTCCAGAGACAGTTGACGGAAATATCACTGACTCAATGCATTATCACGAAAGTCTTGTCCAGTAGCTACTTGAAAGCCGAAGGGTTTATGTGCGCACTGGAGATGCGCGGATGAGC
This sequence comes from Labeo catla, assembly GCA_012976165.1. NCBI lineage: Eukaryota > Metazoa > Chordata > Actinopteri > Cypriniformes > Cyprinidae > Labeo > Labeo catla. The sequence goes on from VONZ01000215.1 coordinate 67,208, forward strand.
TCAAACGTCACCCGAATCCGCAGCTTCAAATAAATTATCCGCCCGCCACCCACCCGCACCTCTTTTTCTCTGATTTAGATAACCGCACCCGACCCGCACCCGATCGTCGTTTACAGTTATTCTAATTCTTAGTTTTGCATGATGATATGATGAATGGATGGTTCATTTTTAACAGCAGGTTGATTCAGCTGATCTGCACATCGCAGCACACTTATGTAAACTTAATCGTTCGTGCTTTTAAGACAAATCCGCGCTAAAAAGAATAACGTTAACTGACATCTGGACGTGACTCTCCGCAATCTCTGATGAAATCAATTGGGAACGCCTACTGGATCCCTGGACAAAAGATTACAGGGAATCACCAGTTTAAGAAATTTCTGATCATAAAAATCTAATTCTTTTAATTTTTAACGTATTGGTTTCGTTATAATGTACTGATTCAAATTAGTAATCAATAATAATTGTTAATTTTACTACTCGTCAAATCTGGTGCTGGCGCGGACGGAGCGGGCGCGTGTCAGGCGCAATCACGGCAGTTCGTGATATAGTCACGAAATTTAATCTATTGATTCGTGTTCCCGGACACGAATTTCCCTCTTTTTTCGTGTCACTCTGCACGAATTTCGATCCAATGTATTTCAATAGGAAATATCTTTCGTGCCTCCACCACGTTTTTCTTTCTGACACTGGGGTCCACGCTGTATTGTTTTCCTCCTCATTTTTTATTTATTGATTTTAAGCGCTACTTTACTCAACATTTAAGTAGGAGACTTTTATCGTTGTTTTTATTGCATTTTATTCTGTAGGCTACCCACTAAACATTGGACGTCGGATAGACGTGCAGATCATGTCTATATTGGGTCCGTCGGTCCATGACCAATTATGGACATCTATTCGACATCCAAACTAGGTCCACTATTTGGACGTCCAACCATGACCCAACTTGGACGTCATTTTGACGTTCAACATTTGACCTAATCTGGCTTATTTTTTTGGACGTCATTTGGACGTCTATGGCAGTTGCAGTAAATGTGTTTCAATCAAAAACTCCATTTGATTGTCTCAGCAGCAGGTGATAAGCATACAAAGGTGTAATGTATTTCCAGTTCAAACTGCTGAGCCAAACAAAGGTACAGGAAAATGAATACATGATACAGAAAACATGTCATCCACCCTCTTGAAACATAGGACTACATAGAAGTTGTATAAAAATGACGTGTTAAGTCAAAATTTTATGTTGAAAAGATGTCCACAAACGACCACGTTTGGACCACTTTTGGACTATAAATAGACCTTACATGGAGGTCCCACCGACGTCAACATTAGACGTGCGGTAGACGTCGAAAAAAGACGTCGTCTGGCGTTACAAAACAACCCCATCAATGGACGGAAATTGGACGTCCAAAAATGACATGGAAAAGACGTCACTACGACGTCACATTGCGCAGTGGGTACTCACTATTGTAAACGATCGTCAGTGCTTCCAGATAAAAATATAAATATATTCTCCCGGTAAAATAACGAGACTGCAGCTGTGCTACGGCCATCGCATGTAAATGCTGTCTTTTTTTTACTAAGAAATACAGTTTTTCCATCGGTTTGGTGTGTCAAATCTAGCAGTAAATACTAGCCTACAGTACACATGAGCCTTATCGACCGTTTATGGTAAATATGCCAGCTAAAACTGATATCATCCCGATATCCTCGTCTTTTCTCAACACATAACAGAAAAGTGTGCTTGATAATTCAACAATGCGATGTTTACTATCAAATTCTTCATAATTACCATCCCTGCAATAGTTTACTTTTTAAATTTAAGGTGGACATCTCTTCATCAATATATATATATATATATATATATATATATATATATACACACACACACACACACACACACATGTTGGGTTTACATGTTTTATGGGGACATTCCCTAGGCGTAATGGTTTTTATTGTGATATAGTCACGAAATTTAATCTATTGATTCGTGTTCCCGGACACGAATTTCCCTCTTTTTTTCGTGTCACTCAGCACGAATGTCTAGCTAATGTATTTCAATAGGATTTTTTTTTCGCGTCACGGAGCACGAATTTATATGTAATTTATTCCAATAGGATTGTTTTTCGCGTCACTCAGCACGAATTTCCTTCTAATGTATTTCAATAGGAAATTTCTTTCGTGTCCTCCACCACGGTTTTCCTTTTGCCACTGGGTACCACAAACGCTGTATATATTTTTTCTCATTTGTTATTATTTTTTTTATAGCCTATATATTCAAGCACTATACTCAACATGTAATCAGAAGATTTTATCCTTCTTTTTATTGCTTTATATTCTGTAATCTACTCGCTATTATAAACCATTGTCAGTGGTTCCTCGCGGTCACATGTCACAATTATAAAAATATACCAGACATGTTATTTAGAGACACGCACATTTACTACAGTATAGAAATGATAAAATATACTTTCTGCCATATTCTCTGATAAAAATGAGGGAAAATATATTTATTATTTCTGTCAGCATCTCCCATGATCCTCCTCCTCAGGGAGGAGCAAGTGAACCCTGTGGTGGAGCAGATGAGCACTAAAGAGGGACAAGGTAATTAGGACAGATTTAAAGAGCTACAGTTTAAATTTGTAAAGGCTTGAAGTGTTTGAACCATGGGTTACATTAGATTAATCGACTTCTAGTGTTTTTTTTCCCTATATAGCTTTAGCATATAGTAAAGGCTAATCTACAAGTCCATCTAAAAATTAAATAATTAGGTGATCTCTATCTGTACTAGAGGTGTTGGAATGAATTTTGAAAGACTACTGTATCATAAATCTAAAAAATGTAGGTATTACTAATCAAATTCTGAAAGTACTATTCCTATTGTTATTCTTTTTTTCTCCGTACATTTATGTCAGGGGCATTGTTGTTGCACTGTTAAAGCTTGGATAGGCAATGTTAGAGAAACCAGTCAGAGTAGCTAGATTTTAAAATATTCAACTGAAAAAATCCTATCTGTTCTATCAGGGCTCACACCAAAGTAACTCCCCCAAAACACATTTACTAATAATGTTCATTGTTTTCAGACATGTGAATGAGACATGAAGTAGGAGTTTGATTTGTTTAGTGCACCAGCAGTAGTCAGACACAGCCAACTACTGTCTGTCTGACTACTGCTGGTACCTCATGTCTCATTCACATGTATGAAAACAACAAACATTATTAGAAAATTCCCTCTTGAAACTAAATAAATACAAATACAGCAATAAAATATGGTGGAAAAGGCCACTGTTTTTACAGACCTTTTGACAAGGCTACATTTCAGAAATATCAATATTTGTATAATTTTAATATTTATATTTGGCTATGCCACACCACCATTTACCCAAATTGCAATAAAAATTAATACACCTATTGTACAACACCCATGTACTGCTACGCTTGTGTGATGTTATGATTTGATGTATTTTACATAATATGTTTAAGCTTTTTTTGGTATGAGTAATTTTCTTTATCCAAACCCCCTGCTGTCTTCACAGGGTCAGTCATGGACACAGTTGGTCTGAGTTCCAAAAAGAAAAAGTCAGGTATGTAAATGCTGTTTGTAGGATAATTATTGTTGGTTCTGGTAACAATATATTACAATAACTCATTAGTCAAGCAGGTTCTCTTGAATAGAATTGAATTAATTAAACTTAAGCTAAAGGAGACCTATATTTTTATTCTGATACGCCACACATCCACAGTATCAAAAAATCTTTGTTCATCTTGAACTGGCCTTCACACAGGCACTCAGTTCAGAGTTTACTATTCTAATGAGACAAATATAAAAGCGTGTTTGCACACATATTTACTAAAAGAGAGAGATTGGCCTCTTCTCAAATTTTGGTGGTCTCTAAATGCACTTGGGACACATCCTATCATAGACAAAAATATTGGCACCCCTGTATTTCTGTCAGATAATAAATGCACTACTTCTCCCAGAAACGTGTTTGCATTGGAACAACACAAAAAAGAGACATTTTACACAAATCTCCAAAAAATAAGTTCTGGACAAAATTATTGCCTTCAACTTAATATTTGGTTCCAAATGCCTTTGGAAACAGTAACTGAAATCAATTGCTTTTTGTAACCATCAGGGAGTTTCTTAAAGCTATCTCTTTACTTACTACTTTATGTTAAGGTTTTCTTTTGGAGAACTATAGACAGATGCTCTGTGGGATTTTGATCTGGAATCATTTCTGGCCACTTAATCCTCCCAGTGCTTTATATTAAACCATATTTTGGTGTTTTTTGAAACATGCTTTGAGTCATTGTCCTGCTTTTAAGACCCATGACTTTTGATGGACACAGCTTTCTGACACTGGACCCTATATTGCACCCTACAAATCTTTGATAGTTTTCAGATTTCATAATGCCATGCATTACATCCAGTGTCTGAGGCAGCAAAGCAACCCAGACTGTTCCTTTCTTGTTTTGTTTTGTTTTTGAAGACCTCATTTAATTTTCTGAAGACAGTAAAATTATTTTTCTTTCTGTGTCAGCTGCTCAGCTCTGATCTACCATCATTTTTTTTTTATTTTTCCACATCCAAGGGATATTAGCTAGAGTGCCATGGGCTGTAAATGTTTTGATAGTGTTGTGCACAGTGGAAACAGGAACATTAAGATGTCTGGAGTTGTACTTGTATCCTTGAGACTGTTAATGTAATAACTGTTAACACCATGCTATTGCACTCTCAGGATATTAGAAATATCAGGGATATTTCACTTCTTTCTTTTCTCCATACTTAGTGTGGTACACATAGACACACAACAAAAATGTCACTTTTTTTCAAATTTTAACTGGTTTCTATATCGCCAGTTCCAATGCATGAAATGCAATTATTTCTGAAGAGCTGCCAATAATTTTGTCCAGTCCATTTTTGGAGATCTGTGTAAAATGTCTCAGATTTGCCTTTTTTCTCTGCTTTTTTCTGTTGTTACAATGCAAACAATTTGTAATTGCAGTCCATTTATTATCTGATAGAAATCCAGGGATGCCAATATTGTAATTTTTGTCTGTGACTGTATTTCCACTATGTTAAAAATACATTACAAAGTGCATTTTTCCCTGTGTATATATGACTCAGCTGTAATCTTTTATTCCACAGAGGGACCAAGGCATATGCCTTCAAGGAAAAAGCCACAAAAGAGTAAGTGCATGTAAATGCAAGGATTGATGCTTCTATCAATGTGTTAAAATTGCTATGGTTACCCCTGCTTATTTCCTGTAGTTCCATTGTTTATGTTTTGTAACTACAAATAATACAGATAATTACCCCCAACAGACAACGTATAAAATACAGCTGGTTTAATATCAAATTTTACAAAAATGCATTGCCAAGCAGAAGAGAAAGCAGCAGTGTAGTATTTTCAGTCAGAGGTGGACCGTAGTGAAGTATTTTTATTTCACTCAAGTATATTTAAAAAGTATCTGTAGTTTATCAGTGTTTATCTTTGCTAAACTTTACTTCACTACATGCCAAAGCATACTGCACTACATTTCATACAATTTTTTTTTACTTGAGGACATTAAAAATGTAGTATTTTCTTGTACTCAAGTACATATTTAAATTATTTTTACTTGTGTAATTCTTGTGTAAAAAGCACACTATTATGCTTTGGAATGTTTCTAAAGGTTTTCTGAAGGAAAACACAAATAAAGTACTGACACTTGAAAAGTACTTTTACAGCTGAGCAAAAATACTTCACTACTGTCTGTGTCTGATTTTAAGTTCAGTTCCGTGGTACAAGTTAAACCTGGTTCAGCTTGTAATTAGTGATAAACATCACTTGTCATCCTCGCAGGTCTGCTCACTGCTGAAGTCTTCAGAGTTGTGTGTATTTTATTCCTACTCAAAGAAGTGAAACATGTTTTTGATGTTCACAGATTGCTCCTACCACGCTCATCTAGAGGTGTTCCCCATCAGGAGTGTAGTAAGAGAAAGAGTGAGAAAGGTTAGGCAGTCATAAAAGAAATGCATCGTGTAGACAGTGTGCAAAGTGTAACATATGATTTGGAAACTTACTTGTGTGTTGGCAAAACATACAATACATAGTAGAACTGTTTGTTAGATACTTTGTATGTGTTTAGTCTTTTTGAATTACAGATTAGGAAGGAGTTTGTATTGAAGAAATCATGATCACATACCTTTTGCTGAGACTGGAATAAGTATGTATGTTTTAATCTATTCTTCATTTTTGTTTTTTGTTTTTTCTTGATAGGGCCAAGCAGAAATATTGGTTAACTGGGAACCCTGTCCAGTATGGTATGTATTCTTCTGTTTTTTCTGCTTGATCAACTAATGTAGGCATTATTAAATAACTTCATCTTTGTTTATCTTTTTTATTTGTTCTTGTTTTTCCTACATTCATTTAATATTAATCTGTTTTGTTTCACAAATGGTGGTGCTCCATCGCACGTCCTGATTTTGCTGAGTTTGATGTGCTCCTGGGTCAACATATTTTGTTATTATTTGAATCCAAAACTTTTGTCTTGACCCTATCTCTACACCTAGACCTACCCTTACCCATGAGTAAAGCCTAAAATCAGAGGAGCTGATAGATGACTGACACTGATGTACAAGCACCAAACACTGATTGTAAGCCTAAACTTCACAAAAACTATAAACAGTTGTTTCAAATCTCATTGGTTAATCACTGTGTTGTCTCAGGGTCAACAAAGATGTTGACCTAGAAACACTTCAAACTCAGTAATATCAGGTTCTGCGTGGAGGCACATAGATGGAAAATTACACTGTTATGCTTATAAAAGACATGTTCTGTAATGATGTGTGCTTCACACTTGTTAAAATGTTTGTTTATTGGAAACACCCAGTAAATAAAAAATAAATAAATCCCTTCTGTTTTTAGTGGCAAGGAGTGGGCCCATTCCTGGCAGCCAAAGGATTCCGTTCAGATGAATGTGAAGAAATAAAATGTAGAATTTGAACAACATTTTTGTTTATGCCTGTTTATTACTTTGCTTTTGCACTATTTTTAAAGTCATGTGTCATATTTCTGTAGTGGTGAAAATCCCCAGTAAATTTGAAACAAGGAGTTTAGTTTCAAGTAGGATTGATAGAAATAGAAATGTACTTAATCCAACCAATTTTCCTTTTTAGATGTTATTCAATAGCATATTTTATGTATCATGATCATACAGTACATTGCACTATATGTTATTTCATTTCAGTTGAAATATAACTTGATTTCATGTTCTGTTGTGCTTTTCAAATTAACGTAACCTCACAGAGCACTGGTAAGACTTGCAAAACATATAAGACAAAACACTTCAGATCTTCCAGCTTCTTCACCTCGAGTCCTCATCATTTTCATCAGGAGTCGAGGTCCACATTCATCCAGATCTCAGCGCTGCCAGTGTCTAGACTCCAGGGATATTCCTTTTCATAAGATTCTGTACTTTTCAGATAATGACATCTCCAAAATTGCCAAAGACTAAATAGTTTCAGCCTATGCACCTTGTCAATTTTTTGGATCACTTCCTAAAGGCTGCAGTCAATAATTAAGCAATAAATGAGCATTTGGTGTTCTATGTTTTTGAGAAAGATCACAAATACTGTACATCATAATAAACACTTGCAAAAAATAATAATTTTACCTTACATATTACATAACATATACTTTAAAAATAAGCAAAAAAAACTTTCACTGAGCATGTTTATGCAAGGAATTTGTTTAACTTTACATCACACTGATTTACTAGTTGTTTTAAATGGATTATTTTGAAATGACAATTTGGGTTAGTATATAAATTTATTATACTTATCTGGATGACCATGGTATATAATTGATTATGACTATAATTGTTTGACTGATTTGTCACTCCTAATATTTGCATATTTATGAGCACAGAGGCAGTTTATTACATTCGTGGGGGCTAAACAAACATATTAAGGCCATAATTAAAAAACAAAACAAAACGCATAACTCAAAATGGTTTATTTGGTAAATATCTTATCTTATATAACCCAATTCCTACTGTGGAAACCGGAAGAACTACAAATATGATGGCTCATTTGTACGCTTCGTAATAGGCTCTATCGCGCGCCTCTACTGGGAATTGTAGTTTATAAGTACATTGGAAACGGCCTTGAATTAGTTGGTGTACAATAACGGTTAAATGTCACCGATGAACTGACATACTCACGATTTTTTTCATCTTGATCATCTAAATGCATGTTTCTTCTGTAGGAGATAACCGACAGATATAATAAAAGATACATTTTATAACCCTAAACCTAACCCTACTCTGGAACCTGAAAGAACTTCAAATATGGACACTGATTTGTACGTTTAGTAAGAAGTTCAAAGGCGCGTCTCTACTGGGAATTGTAGTTTTTAAATACATTGGTATATTTCCCATTATTAGAAAATGGCAGTATTAAACTGCATGTACTTCTGGGGGTTTCAGGGGATGGGAAAGACATTGGTCTTATCAGATTATAAAAGTACAATTGTTAAATGGGAGAAAATTGATTTTGGGCTATTTTTGACAGTGCCCCCAGTTGGTGCCCAATAGTGACTATGCTCACATTATTGCTGGGGTCCAGAGGTATCTACAAAAGTTTGCCCCATGTTTGTTGATCTTCTTGTTGCTGAATTATAAACCTTCAAACATGGTCCATGTTTGAGGTTCAAAGGTCAGTATTTAGCAAGCAGGGGCCATGTAACATATTCATATTGACATATGTTACTCTCCGGGTCGAGACCTTTCCAATTCTGTATTTGGTTTAGCTCTATGACAAAGTATTAATTTTCTCATTTCATTAACACGAGCTGTTCCAGGCCTTGTTTCAGAGAGCACTTTGAAGGCACAGTATACAGTTAACCCTTTTGTTTGTTTGTTTGATTGTTTACTGATTGTCTTTTTTACTTTTTACATTTTCATGTGGAAATAAGGACCAAAATGAGTAACCCTCAGAGTTTTCACAAAGACAGAATACATTTTATTAGCCATTGTATTTGGTTTAGTCCTATGACAATGTTTTAATGGACATGACTTTGCCCAGGCATACCTTCACAGAACCCCTTTGTAAAAAATGACTCAAGATGAACTTGACATGGCCAAATCTTGAACATTATTTTCATGATGGCATACAATAAGTTTTCAGCCTCAACCCAAGTACTTCAGGTCTTCCCCACACACCTGTAGTAATGCACTTGTATTTTATTTCAAAAAGGTGATTCATTTTGTTCACTATTTCTGCTCGTTCATTAAAAGGACAAACCATTAAAGGTGAATCAGTTAGTTTTCATCCTGGTTCTTTACAACTCTGCAGAAACCACTGTACACAAAGCAACAGACAATCAGTTGTATAATACATCTTAGATGCTAATATACACCCATTTCTAATGGATGAAGCCTTGGCCTGGAAGAGAGGTCATCAGGTGGTCTCCAGCCTTCACTGGGTGTTTCGACCCTTAACCACAACACCCTCCAGTTGGCGGGTCAGCAGTGACTGGCCAGGTCACTGCCCCTCTCCACCAGGCTTCCAGCTTATGCCCTCTCTCTTATGCCAGAGCCAACAGGAGGCTCTCTCTGCCGCTTCTCCCAGCCTACGAATGGCTGTTTTCCTCAAGTGGCCTCTCAGTCCAACCTTTGTCATCAGATTCCACGCAGACTGGGCTGGGAATCCTCGACAACCAACTTCCACAGTCATCAGCCATGTTGTCCACCCCTTGTCCCGGCAGTCTTGGACAAGTTGCTGGTATTTGCCATTTTTTCTCTCTGCAGCTTCCTCACAGCCCTCCTCCCACGGTACCGTCAGCTCCCCCAGGATGATTCTCTTTCCCTCCAAGGACCACATAATAATGTCAGGCCTTAGAGTTGTGGATAGTATCGCCTCAGGGAAGTGGAGTCTCCTCCCGAGGTCAACCTCCATCTCCCATCCCTGGGCTGACTGCAGGAGATTCTGTCTGGCTTGGCTGTGGACGACAGGTCTTTGGCCCTCTTTCACAAAGGCAATGGTACTCAGCAGTGGTCTTACTTTGGCTGGTCGTCTCTTCCCCCTTTCCTTCTCCAGGATGTCCGCGAGCACTGCCAACACCTTATCATGGCGCCACCTGTACCTCCCTTGTATCAATGCGATCTTACACCCGGACAGAATATGCGCCATTGTTCCTTTCCCACCACATAACCTGCACATTGGGTCCTCCCTCCTCCCCCACCTGTGCAAGTTAACTGGGGTTGGTAAGGTGTCATACACTGCTCTGAGTAGAAAGGATATACAGAAGGGCTCCAGCCGCCACAGTTCGCTCCATGTGATTGTTCTCTTAGGGAGGTTCCACCTCGTCCATGTGCCTTGAGTTACGAGCTCGATTGATTTTGCTCTTCTCCCTTCTTCCTCAAGGTTTCGGACTTCATCCAGAATCATAATTCTCTTCTCCCTAGGGCTAGACTTTGACCACTGCTGGAAATGGGCTGTTCCTAGTCCCTGTCTTCCAGTACAAGGGTTTCCAATGATTTCTTTGGTCCTAAGAGAACATTCCGCCAGGTCAATTGCAGTGCTGGCGGCCCACTTACGGCCAGATCTTGTTCTGACCCCTGCTTCCCTGGTGAGTTGGTCTCGAGAGTCCCTATATATCAGGGACAGTCTGCACTTGGCGACTTTAAACTCCTCCACCACTGATGACAAGGGAAGCTGGAGCTGGCCTGATCTTATGTAGAGCCCCAAGGATGTAAAGCTTGGGGGTATTCCCAACCATCTTCTAAGGTGCTTGTTGAACTTCCTCTCCATCTCTTCAACAGTTGATAGAAGCACCTCATATACAAAATATTACATACACAGACAAAAACTTTCCCATTTCTAGCCTCTCCCCAACACGTCAACTTGTTCCCCTAAAAATATCATAAAACATGCAGTAAATGTACAAATATTAATAAAAAGCTTTGCATGCATTAACATGCATATACACATTACTTCTGTATCTCAAGCTTACTTACAAGCAAGGCTGTTTAAAGACAAGTAAAAATGCATGCCATAAAGGTATAAATTAATAATGCTGTGGGATATCAAATGAAACAATATTATGCATATACATGATTTATCTTTATCTATTTTCTTTTTCCTCCAGCTATTGTCTTGTATCAACTATGAAATCACATTTTATTTTTGAACAATAATGAAAAAGTCAAGTCACCTTTATTTACCTTTATGGTGTTTTTAAAAACTCAGATTGTCAAGGCAGCTTAACAGTAATAAATAGGAGAATTGTGTGTCAGTAATGCAAAAGGACAATAGTAAACACTCAATGTTCAGTTAGTGATCAGTGTTCATCAGTGATGTCATCATGTTAATATAGTATCTGTGGAATCAAGTAGAAGATATCGTTGGAAATTAATTGAAAACACAAAATGCTTGTCTTTGGAAATACTTTATTCTTGCCATTCACAACATTTACCAGTGAAGATACACCACATTGTGAGTATGCATATTGGTAAAACAAGCGTAACAGTATTTATTAACAATGGACCATGTGCTTAAGTTTTACTTGGAAAGCACCAGCACAACAGGGAACAAAGTTATTTGTCAACTTTAATAACATGCAACAGAAGAATGATCTAATCTATTATGCAAGTACTTAGTGTAAGGATGTACACTGTGCTCATGAAGTATCTGTAGGATTTTTAAAATCACATGTAAGACCAAGTCAATTTTTCAAAAAGGATGGTTTACAGTGAAAAACATGAGATACAGTTCAGACCAGATTTTTACAACAAAACATTATAAAATACTAATCATTTCTACAACTTTAAGAAAAGAGACGAGTCAAAAGTATCATAATAACAAAAAAAAAATGTTATTAATATAATACCTTTTTTATTTGTTTTTATTATTATTATCATCAATTGATTGTTTAGAATTGTATAAAGCATTAACATGAGTTTGTTGTTGATCTAGCAGCACACAAAGTAGCACAGCATCTGACTAAACAATGCAGGGGTCATTTATTCAATGAAATCACAGTTGAAGTTAAATCATAAAAAAAACAACAGTTAGGACTGTCTTATACCATTTAAGACTTCTGCTTTTTCCTTTAAATTGATAGAACTGCTTTAACTTTTTAAGAATTTGCTACAATGTTTAACTTCTATGGTGCAGTAATATTTCACGAGTTCGCGCTTCCTCATAATACAATAGTAAGCGAGTTTGGCGTGCTGTCCGGGGGGCGAGCCGGGAGGTCGTTGGACTCCGAGCCCTAGTGATTTGAACCCTAGCGAGGGCAGAGCTCGGCGTCCGGCTCGAACCCTGCGTGCCCCCCATGAAGGAAGGCGCGAGACGGGCGGTGGAGGGGTGCGCAAAAGACAAGATGCGGAAGGGAAGGAAATGGGTTTATTTATAGTGGGTATGATGGATCTGATTGGACGGATGAAATGAGGTGGTTGATTAGATAATGCGGCGCCAGTGGCGGTTGATTCGTACACGCTCCTCCCGAAACTAGTTTGCAACATCACACAATAACACCCAACAGTTATAAATCACCATACCCCTGTATCCTATAACACCCCTCTGGACAAGAAAAGCACAGGCCCTCTGCTGCTGCTGCAGAATAAACTAATGCGGGGGAAAAGCAAGTAGTGAAGAATGAACTTTTACATTCTGGCCCAAATGTGGAAATACAGGAAACATAATGAGGTCACCAAAGTCATCTTCATGAATTTGTTTACCAGATTGCACAGAAAATCTGCCCAATGGACAATATCGAACTTTACTTACTGGTCTGGAATGCCATGGGACTCATGGGATTCAATCATTTTATGCTGAGATTGGTACACCTACTGTATGCTAAGAGGTTTGTGTATCTTCAAGGAGCATTCATGTGCTTACTGAATTGCTTGCCAATCTACAAACAGGTTTCATTTTCAACAACATAGAATGCATACAGATTTTGATGTGGTAAATCAATCAGCATACTAAAAACTGCACAGTTACTGGGCAAGTCCACTTCCTTCAGCACAGTCCTTTGTGCAGCTTTCATCTGGAGAAATACAGAAAAACACAAATGCAAAACTGAACTCCCCCGGCCTATTTTTGAGAACAAACATACATATAAATAAATAAATTACCTAAATTGTGTTTTCTTCTTCATCGTCACTGGTGTCTGGACTACTGAGGCCACTTTGATCTTCTGCTTCAACATGTAGAAGAGCAGAGGCCTCGGGGCCTAAAGCAGTCTTGTACTGTTGGAGGGCCACGTGCATCCTTTCTGACACCTCTGACAGTCTTCTTCTTAAGACACAGCAAAGTCCCTCGTTGTCTACATCTCAAAATACAAAAGAGATAACACTGAAGACAAACTACATATTAAAGACTTTTTGATGCCCAAAAATTTCACCCATTTAAATTTAAATACCAGGATGCCTGGCATTTTTAGGTGTATCGTTGTCATATCCTCTGTCTATCTTCTGTGTAAACTCTGACGGCTCACTGAGACGACTTTATGTGCTAAAGTAGCATCTTGTGTAGCATTCAAGAAGTTACACCAAGAAAAAGGTGTCTGATGATGCTGAGCAGTTAGATTTTCTATGTTGACTGGAGGAGACAATAATAAGCTTAATCTTGATGTTATGCTTTGTGTAACACACCAGGAACAAATTGTAGTGTTCCCAATTATTTTGTTAATTTCAGGTTTTATGTAACAGCCACAGTACCAAAACTCTCTCCAGCAAATGTGACACTTTAAAGCCTTAATGACTTGTTACCATAGAAAACAACTACAGTCCCCTTTTTATTATTATGTACAGGCCAAATGACCACGACAAACCGAGCAATAACTGCTCTACTCCATCCAAGTTCTGTGACTGAGACTGATTGATAGGTTTTTTTTTAGTAGTATTTGAAATCCATACTTTCAGTGGACAAGGTTTTAATTCAACTTACCCTCCTCAGATATCTTGTTCTTCAGAAGCACTGCCAGGCTCTGCAACCATGTGCAGTGTTGTGCCATCTCCAACACCAAAATGCCTTTTTCCTCTTGAAGTCGCACTGTTGACATCACTTGGTCATGCAGTTGTTTCTTGATTGAAATGTTTGCTAGGAATCAACAACAAATATTAATACATAAGAGAATCTATACAGTACATGAGCATGATAGCATTACAATGTTACAAATTACAAACATGTACTTTTTTTGATCATCACATTGAAACATAAGAAACCTAGAACTGAGCCCATACCTAAATGTACATTACAACACTTAATATGTTACATGCATGTGTTAGTTCGATGTACTTCATATAGAAAACATGAAATAAATTACTGTGAAGCATCTGAAAACTGACATACCACTGCCATGAACCTCCCACGCCCATATCTGAGACACAGTGCTCTCTCCAGTCAGGGAATGCTCCACCACAGCTACATCAATGTTAGTTGCAGTGTTTAGCACAAGACCGTTATATTTGTCTATCTCCTGAAGAAGGAGCTTTTTGTCCTCTGCCAGCTTCCTTCGAAGGCGGTGGCGAAGCTTGCTGCTGTCTAGAAAGTAAAGAGATAGAGGTTTGTAACAGCACTGTTCAATAAGGATATATATTGCACCCAAAAAGATTAATTTAGCTTTACAATCAGATAACCAAAAGGTATAATGTGTAACTTTAATGGCAGCCCTGCTCTGCATATTTTGTATGTATCTGTTATTTAACACACCAGATTAAAATCATTAGCTTGTTAGGAGAGAGATCCATAAACTGAACTAATGATCTAATAATGTCATTTAGGTGTGTTAAATAAGAGAGACATGCAAAATGTCTCCTGGAATGAAATTGAGAAGCACATTCTTAAAAATAAGAATTACTGTGCTTTAATTACTTTAGAAAGCGACCTTGTACAAGTAACAAGCATGTTTTGGTGGAGTAGGATGCATACAGTGGCTTGAATATCAACCTATTATATTCTGTAGTTATACCATTCTGACGGTAAAGGGTTTGCTTCCGCTGCCTCACACTGAGGTAAAGCCCCTCGATTGACTGCTGAAGTCCTCGGTGTGCGGGGTCTTGACTGGCGTGAGATGGATCTGGTGTCTCTGTAGAAGTAATAGTGAAAGCAAATTCACTGTTAAAACAACACAGAACCATCTCAGTGTTTGCATTTGATTATAAAACCCTTCATTAATCTATAATTGATATTTCTTTTAATACTTCATTGAACTTGATGTGTGCACATCCTGCAGGGAAACTGAAATACCCAACCTAAATGTGGCAAATTATCGGACGTGACATGTAGTTTTCAGTAACCCATAGACCACCCTGTTACCTTTAGCTGCTCTTTAATATCAAACTCAGATAGTAGTAGAAAAGGATATTTGCTGTTTCTTTTATCTGCTCATGCTTACCGCCAGCTGCCCATTCCTTCACATCAGAGAGCCACTGTGACACCAGTTCATCTGAGCAAAGTAACTCAGTTTTCAGTTCAGCTAGCCTTGCTGTTTCATCCCGGAGTCTCTGACAAGTCTGATAAACAGTGTTATACAAGAATCAGGACTTGACACAATTAAAAACAGGCCAAATGCACACAACAAAAGGATACGCAAAAAAATTATTGGAGACTTACCTTCACATATCTTGTTGAAAGTGACTGATGTAGAGAGAGATGTTTTTTGTGGTTCCACCCCATCGCGTGCAATGTAAGCATGTCCACGCGTGCTGTTTAAAGCAAAAAATGAGGTTGTGATGCTTAAAAATAAAAAAAATAAATAAAAAAGAAAAAATTATTAATAAATAAAAAAATTAATATTGCAAACAATCTGATGACCTGCTTTGGACATATATTTGGTAGTTAGGGCACAACGTGAGAGGTAGCTGTTCACTTGCTCAACCTCTTCACCGGCGGTTGTCCCCGCTCCTTCCTGGTTCCTACCACTCCATTTAATCTATTAGTAAATAGTGAAAGAAATTCAATGCAATTAAATTGGACCAATTTACCTTAAAGGCTTTTGCAATCTGTAAAAAAAAAAAAAATTAAGGAAAAAGGCTACATAGTACAGTGTAGCCTATCACTTTAATTTCACAATATTAGGCAAAAATATTACACATACTTCACACTTAGTAGCATGGGCTCGAGCATGCATCACACTGAGGAAAGGCTTCATTCTGGTCAGCTCCTTAAGGGCAGGAAGGACACTAGCAGCTTTTTCCAAGTATGGCCAATATTTGCATGCTACATCCATTGCAAAGAATTGTGCCTTGGCTGGCATGAGCTCCTTCTGAAGATACAGAGGGTAGGCAAATATCTCCCCTCTGTACATATTAAGAGCTTTCAGAAGGAATCCATGACGACACACTGCAACCTCCATCCCCTCTTCATCCAATTTGGAAGCCTTCCTTGATGCCTCCCTCGCCGCTGTCCACTGGGAGTCCCCACATGAGCCTTTTCCCTGTGTCTATGACACACATAACAAACACAACAAATCTAATAAAAGCAATGCTCTCATATAATATATGCCATTTATTCTCTCAGTTTGATTTTAGAGTAGTAGGTTGGTAGAAGTATAGTTGAAGTGGGGAGGAAATCAAGGTTGGACATATATGGTTCTTTTTGTGACAACTTTCAGTGAAGTTATGATTGAAACTTGCATTTCTCACTGCTTTCTGTATGGTTTCCACAAATCTAGACACCGCAGCGTCTTCAGCCACAAAGAGCCCCTCAAAAAAAGCAGGATCATCAGAGCTGAGGAAGAAAAAAAAAATAAGTACATCCAATAAATGGATAGTAAATTAATGAATAAAAATAACGAAACAAAAGACCACCTTGTGTCTCTGCGAAAGCGATACAGCTTTCTGTTTCCATCGACTGAAACAGCCAACATTTCTGGGGTACAGGCTGGGCAGGTGAAAGGAGCACCACAGCAGAGCTGCTCTTCCTCAAATGAGGCATAGGAATACTCTAAGAAGCTGCGCTGTAGTGTATCGCCGTTGATTTGTCCAGACTGGAAGATAAATAAAATTAAATAGAATATGTAACAACGTCTGACAATGTAAAGAAATGTTATAATATGGTAATAACAATGACACTTACTCTTCCTCCAATCTTAGTGCGATGCTCCAGCAGCTTAGCGAAGGCTTGTCTGGAGAATCCTGGAGAGATGACCTTGAGTTCCTGAAAGGAGCTCAGGAGGTCCAGTGTATAAAGTGTTGAACTGGTGACAGAGGCAGGCCAATATCCACTCCTCATGAGCTCCTTCACGTCAGGGCTCCACTGATGCTGGCATGATTGACATACATACAGTGGCTGATGCAAGTCAAAACGCCCTTTGAAAAAAAAGGTACATTTCAAGTTTTAAAACAGTTAGGTAATTCTGCACATTGTGAATGGTTGAGAGACACTGCACAAGTTCCTGTAATCTCAGTACTCAAACCAGACTTCTTCAGTAATGTCACACATTGATTACATTTGTCTAAGTCATCAAATTACAAACAGCTGTGTTTAATTACAATACTGTGTGCTATACCAGAGATTCTGACAACTCCAATTGTAAGCACAATGCCACACACACTAGTGTGAAAAACATCAAATCTACAATAGAAATTTAAATAGTGAATTGTTCATACCATTGATGGTAATTAAAATCACTGGTTTGTCCGGTAATATGGTGAAGTTTGTGCCATCACAGGAGCAGTCTAGCACCTTCACTGTTGGCAAAATGCAAGCTGGCAAAAAGAAAGAAAACCACTAATTTAGGTTAGATTAATTGCCTACGGACACACATGAACAGCAAAATGAGGGTTTTTGTGAGAACACACCTTGCTCATGGATGCAATACCCATCTTGCCCTTTAATGATGTGTGAGGTTGGAGGAATGGCCTGAAAAAACCCATGAATGATGCATTCCCTGTTGTGGAGTGGCTGCTTTTTGTGATGAAGTACATCACAGTCCCCACAGAACCACTCCTCAGGAAGACACTCTCTGCATCTAGTGAGAAAAAAAGGGTATCTGGGTATCCCCCCAAAACACATGTACCTCAGCCTGTAAAGCAGGGCACTAAACATTAAAACCAACCTAATAACAGCAGGCTCATGACAAAGACAACACAATGGATGACCAACAGCCTCTTTTGCAATAAGGCATTTTAGGTGGTATGGTCTTGCTTCTTTCCAGCGCTCTGAGGCTTTTTGCTGCCGAAAAGACCAGGATGATGCAGAGCTTTTCTGAGGCTCAGCAGAAGGATAAGACATCAAAATATTGGAGAGCCTCTCCATATTCTGTTCTGTAAAGAAAATATAAAATAAAGCTGTAAGAGACAATTTAGATGAAGACCATTTTATGATTCAGTGTCAAACTAGCCTTAATCTTTACTAAATTGTTAAATTCACCACTGATTTACCAAACTGCTCCTGAGGATTTAGTTCTGCTGAGGATACAGGAAGAGGAAGCTCCACACTGGATGAAAGAAAGCATTCAACCGGGGTGTGTGTGACTATAAAATAGTACACAAGAGTAAAAACATTTTAGGCTATCACTGCATGTTTCTTTTTACCCAAAACTGAGCAATTTATGAAATCAGACATATTTCTGTTAAGTACTTGGTAAGGTTTCTGTACTTCTTAAATGTCTTTTTAGAGACTGGAATATTTTTAACTCTCAACAATCAATAACAGTCTTCTAATTTGATTTGGTTCAGCATTTAGTAAACATAGCATATTTCCACAAACATAAGATAATTGAGATATAACCTGTAGCTGAAGCTTGGCGTCTCCCTCCTTGCCTCCCCCTCGGCTTGCCATGTCCTGAAAACTCCCTTTTAGACTTCTGTGGAGGGTCTCCTACAGAGTGAGCACGTTTTCTCTCCACAGCTGCTGTCTGTGTGTTGGAGTAAATATTTCTTGTAAGACTGATGTTGTTGAAGGTACTAGATGCAAACGACTGGTGATTAGTGGAAGGAAAACACAACATAGTGTGTTATTAAGGTGTTGAATGGCTTAAATGAACCTTCTTGTAGATTTTCCAAGTCTCTGTAACTCCAAAATATTAGATTTGGATATATATCTTTTTTTAAATATTAGATTTCCAAAATATATTCCCTCAGTTACACATGCCAAAGAGCAGCATAGGATGTTAATGCATCATTCAATGCACCTTAATGTAATCTTCTGCACTCATCCTTTTTCTACATTCATCACATTTTTAATTTAATTTGTCCACATAACCCATCCACATATTCAAGTATAAAACGAACTCTTACCCTGGCTTCAGCTAGAACACGGTCTAGTTTTAGTTCAAGAGCCATGCGTCTCCCCTCTTGGTAGTGAGGGTCCTGTGAGTCAAGTTTATGTTTGGAGTCCATTGCAACACAAACAGACAAATGAACACACAGATAGACAGACAAGATGCAAACAGACAGATGTACTGTGTACAGAGAGAGAGATAGACAGATATAGATAGATTAGACAGATAGATAGATAGATAGATAGATAGATAGTTAGTTAGTTAGTTAGTTAGTTAGACAGATAGAGGTTGGCTCTTAAAAGTGCCTTTGGGTTTGCTAAATCAGGTATTACTATAATGTGCAGGTGACTCGTTTGACTGGATCTGCAAGGGAGAACAGAAAATGTTAATTTCAATTTCCTGTATGACAGTTAAAAGGCATGTAACATGCGCCTGGGGTTCCTCATCCCAGATTTAAAGGAAACTTTATTTGCAGTAACTTTAGGCAATGCTCCCTTTCATCCATTACTAAGTTATATTGTTATTACTGACACATTATAAAGTGTGTGTATTGTTAGTACTGACATTATTAAAGTTGTAGCTGGACCACAATGATGGAGAGAAAATGGACATCATCTAGAGCTCACAAAATAATGCAATGCTCTGCTGAATTACCCTTCAGCCGATATAACTTAAACTACAGCTTTTATTAGTTTATTTCTATTTAGATGTTTATTTTATGTTTTCTATTTTTGTAAGTCCCCCTGTAACGGTTCTTTTGATTCCTCACAACTTTACTGAGTAATTATATCTACACCTGTTCATTTTAGGATCACTCTGAGGAAGACTGAAGGCCCATAATCCACCAGTGTGCAGTTTAGTTATGTTCATTAATAGTGGCCAAGAAGTCAATAAAATATTTGTTCTGTTTTTGTTTTTTTTGGACCGGAAGAAGTGCCTTAATTGGATTTCTTTCTATTAATATAACTAATATTGAAGTTAGCTAACCCCGTTTAGCAAGCCTAACGTAGTTTCTGAAGGAATTTATTATTATTGTTATTAACATTACTGTTATTATTCTCTGACAAGGAGCAAACCATTGGTCTGGTTTTAATTTTGCTCTAACATTTGCACCATGTGAGTTATTGGCAAAGAAAGCCATCAATTCAACAATTAAACAAAACGTGATGACAGTAATTATCTCGGATCTTACCTGAACGGTGGTTTGAGCGCAATGATGAGGAGTATTCATCCGCGGCCGCGGCCTGACTCCGGAGGAGGAGGATCATGGGAGATGCTGACAGAAATAATAAATATATTTTCCCTCATTTTTATCAGAGAATATGGCAGAAAGTATATTTTATCATTTCTATACTGTAGTAAATGTGCGTGTCTCTAAATAACATGTCTCGTATATTTTTATAATTGTGACATGTGACCGCGAGGAACCACTGACAATGGTTTATAATAGCGAGTAGATTACAGAATATAAAGCAATAAAAAGAAGGATAAAATCTTCTGATTACATGTTGAGTATAGTGCTTGAATATATAGGCTATAAAAAAAATAATAACAAATGAGCAAAAAATATATACAGCGTTTGTGGTACCCAGTGGCAAAAGGAAAACCGTGGTGGAGGACACGAAAGAAATTTCCTATTGAAATACATTAGAAGGAAATTCGTGCTGAGTGACACGAAAAACAATCCTATTGGAATAAATTACATATAAATTCGTGCTCCGTGACGCGAAAAAAAAATCCTATTGAAATACATTAGCTAGACATTCGTGCTGAGTGACACGAATCAATAGATTAAATTTCGTGACTATATCACGAACTGCCGTGAGACTGGGTTGCTTGAACCAAAACCACAAGCAGCTTTTAAATGTTAACAAATATAGAAAGTGCAGAGTCATTCACACAAACACTAAACACCATCATGATAACACACACGACACTGAAATAATGCAGGGGTCGACATGCGACTCTTTCATTCCTCTGCAGTGGCTCCTGTAGTATGGGTGCACCCCGACTTTAATAAAGCCTAAACTCTTCTTCTGCACTTTTTCTCGGGCAAGTGTGTTCATGTAGAGATTTCCAAGGGCCAATGTGAACACATTTAGATTTGAATTAAAAGAGACAAGATAGTTACATTGTTTTGGATACATTTTATTCTTATCCAAAACGATGTGAACATCATGGAGCACAAACATAAACTTTAACTGATGAAACATTAAGTCATTAAAGGATTGTGAAAATATATGGTTTATGTGTGTTTTCAAGTCTTCTCCAGGTAATAATTAGTATATGTATAATATATAGTATATATAGTATAATAAGTATATGAATGATACCGTGGTAAATGACATAGCATTAATTACAGTACAGAAGTTATAAATGATATTTTCTGCCTTATTCTGTGATAGAAACGTCCGCCCAATGTTCACGGTGTGTGTGTGTGTGTGTGCGTTTGTTCACTTTTCACTACTGTGTGTGTGCACTTGGATGGGTTAAATGCAGAGCACAAATCCCGAGTATGGGTCACCATACTTGGCCTCACATCACGTCCTTTCCTTTTTTTTTTCCTTTCCTTTCCTATATAACAAAAATACTATAGAAGACAAATTATTGTTTTGTCCAACAGTGTGTTTTATTTCTTAGCCAATTCAAAGTAAGAGATAAGAAAAGTTGGTTTTTATAATTACTTATTATAATTTTATTTTAAAAGAACTATTTTTGTTAAACAGTAACGTCAGTGACACAATTTCAGGGACCCACTACTTTTAATGCCATTTACACCATATATTTGATAGTTGTGAATACATTATTGTATTTTAAATGGTAGAAAAACCTGCACTAAAGCACTTTCCCTTGGTACGTTGCTGTGGGGACGAGCGGTTTTGTGGTGATTTGAATTCAAAATAATTCATTCAAAAACAAATATTGCCAGATGAATGACTCAATAAGGTGTAATTGTTTAAATAACATTTAAATAACATATCACTTCCAAACCTCTTCCAGAGATCTTGGCATTGTTGTTTATTATCAGTATATGATGTCACTTTCCTGTAGGATCACACTCCCTCAGCCAGACTGAGTGGCAAAAGAAACAGCTGTGAATGGATTTAATAGGGAAGCTGCAAAAACATGAGCCAAAAAAAATCATCATCATTTTGCTGGACTCAGTATAATGTTCCTTACAACTTACCAAATATCCAGTGGTCCATGGACATTATTATGCAGCCAGGAATCCTGTTTCCTGACATTTATGCGTGTCTGATTTCAACAATGGGGAAATAAACAAAAGCAGATTTGCCTGTGAACACATTTTATAAATATAAATTAGGCTGGTGATCACTTATATCAGTGTTATATTCAGAGATGGGAAGTAAGGAAGTACAAATACTTTGTTACTGTACTTAAGTAGATTTTTCTGGTATCAGTACTTTACTTCACTATTTATTTTTCTGACTACTTTTTACTTTTACTCTTACATTTTGACACAAATAGCTGTACTTTCTACTTTTTACATTTTCAAACCAGGCTCATTACAATAGTTTTAATCAGCATTTGGATGATCACCATTCGATAACAAATCACTAATAAATCATGGATCGGTTAGTCTCTCCTGGCAACACGATTCTCCATCAAACGGTTTCTATCATAGTGATCATTGCAGTGTCTTGTCTGGGCGACCTCTCTACCGTATCTATGTAGCTGCACAATGGAGACAACGTGTGGGAATAAGGTTTCACTGATTTAGTAAGAGAATAAATCATTTCCACAGCAATGCTTCATTAACTCTGCTCTGCTTATTTTAAAACAGTTTTCTTTTTAATTGTCACTTAAATACTTCTTAACTTTGTGATCATATAGTGTTTCAGTTGTAAATACTAACAGTTTGAACATAGCTGATACACACTTTCAATTAATTATAAACCACAAACAGATGAATGAACATCCTCAATAAAATACAGAGAAACACAATTAAACTCACAGTGACAGGGAAACATCCCCACCTAGCGGAGAACTGAATGCTTCATTAACTGTGCTGTGTGCGGTCCCTACTCCACACCTAAATCACATCACACACCACATAGATGGCGCTGTCCCCATTTATGCAATACTTTAACATTCACTCCGTTACACAAGTGACTCGAGAATGGCGTGGAAGCGCCCGGGATCATAGAGGCAAAACTACTAGCCTGTTCAGGACTTCAAGTGCAGGTGAGTTTCATCTGTAAACAGGCTGCTAAGAGTTGCTAGCAGTTTAATGCTTAACTAAGTAAACAAAGAGAAAACTACAGCAGTAGTACTATAAACGAAACTAAACTAAATTACTGTCATCACTCAAAATACTCTGTTAAAGCCGGGCTCACACTACAGGATTTTTAGCCCGATTTTCCCCTCACGAGAATCGGAGCAAAAATCTTGTCGAGCACCTTGATCGGTCCCGATGTTCGGCTCGGATTATCTGCTAATGTGAGACGTTCACAGATCGAATCTTGCACCTCCCGATCTGCTCTCACACAAATCAGGGCCGCCCCGATCATATCAAACATGTTTGATATCCAGGATTTTAAATCGGGATGATCACTATGATTACGTCAGTACTTTCACAACAGTCAATGCACGACCGCAAAACAGCTGCTGTACGCTCCATTGGATGGAGATGGAGGAAACTGCTGCTTATTTTTTATTTATTATTTTTTTTTTGTAGTAACACTGTCTGTATAGACCATTTCGCTAGATGTAAACATACTGGTCCCGATACACTTCCTGTTTATTTTCTTTTTCTTTTTTATTTTTTTACTTTACACAAACATCACAAAAAATACGAGCAACATAACATTTGACTGGATGAAAATGTTACATTAGCACCTTTAAGATGTATTTGTATATGTGAAATAAAATAAAAAATAAAAAACAAAAAAACAGGAAGTGCTTCTGGACCAGTGTTGTTTACATCTAGCGAAATGGTCTATAATATGTTGAAAACACCACAACCGCATGGAGCAAGGAAAGTAATGCTGCATGCGCCGAGTTGACCAGAGCCCATCTTTTTCCCTCTCAAAACGGCTTAAACTACTGTTTAAGCAATTAAAATACTTCAGTTTTGTATGTAATGGCGAAGGGATTATATTTCATTTCGTTTTATTAAGTTAATTTAGAAAAACATTTGGAGCATTTTTTGTTCCTTAAATATACGTTTTTTTTTGTTTTAATTAACGACTAAGTGGTCAGCGGCAGACAGTGAGTTATAGACTATGTTTAATCAGTTTTGCCTTCTCAAATCTTTAGATATAAAACAGT
Source organism: Labeo catla (assembly GCA_012976165.1). Lineage (NCBI taxonomy): Eukaryota > Metazoa > Chordata > Actinopteri > Cypriniformes > Cyprinidae > Labeo > Labeo catla. The sequence continues at coordinate 91,717 of VONZ01000215.1, forward strand.
TAAAGCATATAACAGTTAACTAACATTTGTAAACATTAGTTGCTGAAATGACGATCTGTTGTGTAAAATCACGTGAGGCGCTCCCTCCTTCATGATAATCTTAATAATATCTTGCAGTGTGTGATGCGCCACAATTTTCAAATCTTGTAGTGTGTGCATGTTTAAGATTTCAGGGAAGATAATCTGCAAAGATTCTCCTTATGTGTGCGCTGTAACCAGATTTCATAATCGGTCAGGATTTTAAAAATCCTGTAGTGTGAGCCCGGCTTAAAGGACATCATTATTATCTACTGTAAAGTTACAGTTCTAATTTAGCAAACAAATGTTATCGTTTTGTAATATGTTCAGAGGGAGCTAGGGCAGATAACAACACAACTCTTACAAAAATTCAAACCAAAACCCATGGTTACTATAGTTAAACCATGATAACCAAATGAACAATGGTTTTGCTACACTAACCGGTCTAACAGGTTGTAATCAATCCTCCAAAAAAAACAAAAAAAAAAAAAACATGGTTACTCTAATTTTACTGTAATTAACCATGGTTAATTTTGGTAAGAGAAAAATATGACTCATGATAATAACATGTTTAGTATTAGGATTTTATTTATTAGGATATTGTTGTGATGTAATCATTATTATACTAATTTTTACATTTAGAAAATATAGTTTTGTTAGGTCTATAGTATTTAAGCCATTTTAAGATGATCAACACCAACAAGTGTCATAATGTGACACTTTAAATTGAACCTAAATAAAACTGTTACTGCAGATAGAATATAGTGAGGTGGTTATTTTGCAAGAAGGTGGAAACAGTTCTGCTCATAACAGTAAATGGCTGATGGGAAAAGTGACAGCTACAAGAAAATCAGTGAAAAAAATCAAACCGACAAAGTGAGATGCAGAGAGATATCACAGAAAATGAAGAGACTGAAAAGGAAAATGGAAGTGAAGGTGCAGTTCAAGAGAGATCATTTTTCTTATTTTGCAAGGTTTTAAACATTTATTTAAATGTGATGGCCATACAAAAAATAGGGTTGTCCATGGTTTCAGAATTTGTTGTGGGTGTATGGGATGGCCTGGATGAGTGTTTAATTTCCTGGCCTGTGTCATTATGATGTGTGGTCCAGTTACCAGCATGACACTAAAACAGGTAGCAGTAATGGGTACTTTTTACTGAAGTACATGTCAGAGCCCATACTTATTTACTTTAACTTAAGTAAAAAAAAAGTGAAGTCAGTACTTCTAATTTTACCAGAGTATTTTTAAACATGAGTATCTGTACTTCTACTTGAGTGAAGGATGTGTGTACTTTTGCCATCTCTGGTTTTATATATATATTTAATTGATGAGTTGTCAATATGATATATGGCAATACAATAAATAGGGCATGATTTTACTGCAACATTCAACATATTAACATAAAATAACTGCAAATCCATGTTTTGCCACCTGGAGTCCATTTGTTTCTTTGGATTGCAGTGATCCATTTGCTTTTCTTTTCTGTAGCTTTTGGCAGCCTGTAAAAATATACCTCAGGTTTCTTGTCAAATCTCTTTGTTCAGTCAATCGCATTTTGTGTGTTCCATTTTGTGTGTTCTTTCGCAGCATTCACACTGAAACCAATGCAGCCACTCAGTCTTTTTCGGTGATGTCAGCTGACGGTGATGTCACGTTCATACACTCTATAGGGAGATGAGAGAGTCTGTAGTACTTACTATTGGAGAAAGCTTAACGGCTAACTTGGATTACATATCCCTTAATAACCAATCACATTACAGCCTTGACGTCACTGATTTTCAGAGTTGTGTGATACTCAGTTACCATTTACGGATACCATAGGAATGAGTGAGAAGTGCCTTAAGCAGATTTTTTTTTTTTTTTGTTAAAAAGCTGTTTATTCATTGCAGTGAATAAACATTGTAGCCTCTCCTCCTTTCCCACGTATCATACAGACACTTCATATTTATTAGTATTTTATTATTTGTATTGCATTTAACGTAGTGTATTTTCAATAAAACATTTGCAATGGGTTTTAATGTTATTTTATTTTATTATTTTTTTTTTTTTTGCAAAGCTGTTTTTATGCATGTTTTAGCCTGAGTTTTTGTTGCATTTACACATTTTTGACCAGCAGGTGTCACCAGTGTGTGGAGTTTCCAGCGCTTCAAAACAATGAATCATTTTGCAAAGCAATTAGTTCAGTTGATTCAAAGCATTAAAAAGCTTTGTTTATATTATCCATCCTCAATAGTATGTGAGATTACAATAAGTGTGTCCCAAAGCATAGTATGCTGAAAAGTGTGTCAAATGTCCCCGGATGGCCAAATACAAGGGTCCTCATCCCTGTTCCTGGAGATCTACCATCCTACAAAGTTTAGCTCCAGCCCTGATCAAACACAACCAGGCTAATTAATCTGTTAGGTAGCACTTGATAATTACAGACAGCTGTGCTGGAGCAGGGCTGAAACTAAAATTTGCAGGTAGATCTCTAGGAACGGGATTGGGCACCACTTTCCTATTATTTCAGGTCGATTTTTTAAGTGTGGATCTGTGTACACTCTAATGGCTAATAGTGCCCACAATTCATTGCGCTTTGGCAAAGGATTCGGTCCAGAACTACAACGTTTACTATCAGATGTCAAATAGACGTCTATTAGATGTCTTTAAGATGTTCATGATTTAGAATGTATGTAAAACTGACATCTTATAGACGTCTGCCAGATGTTTGTACACAGCAGATGCTTTCCAGATCAAGAGATATTTAACAGACATCTTGCAGACGTACATGTGCTATCTGGGTATGACCCAAAGCTTACTACACACTCAAAAGTGTATCGTTTTTCTTCACCAAAAGACTACATACTGTAAGGGTGTAGTATAAGTAGACAGATTGGGACAAAGCATTTGTTTCTTCCATCACTAGTCCATGTGTTATGTTCTCGTTGGTTCATTGTTCTGTGTTCCCGATCCACAAGTTTCCAGGGGGCGCACTGTAAAAATATACCAATGGTATTTTGTGTGCTAATTAGCGAAGAGGCTAAGTGTTTTTTAGACCATTGTTTACTTTGTAAAGACGCATAACTTTATGAGAGATGTTGTTAAATTCTTATGGACAATATGTGCTGTTCGAATTTGTGTCACTAAATCTTGAATGACTGTCAACTAGTGAAATGACATTTGAACTGAGACATCAGAGCTTGTGTTAAAGGGCAGATGAACAGATGAAGCCTCGATTCAAGGCTTGTTAACGTAGAAATCCCTTTCGTAGAAGCCTCACTTTCTGTCCAGTCATGTGCGTGATTCACTTTGCGTGTCGTAATGTTGCCCCCCCCCCACTTATTTTGAACCAGAAGACGCTACCACTTTTGACACAAGGTGTAGGAAACTTGTGGATAGTTTTATATTTAGACCGTCATGTTTGTCTTGCTTCTGTGTTGTGCATTATGTTGTGTCATGTTAGCTTCATGCTTTGTCAAGTCATGCTAAGCCTAGTTTCATGTTGAAGATATTAAACTGCACTTGGGTTGTACATCTGGTTCATCTCAGTGGAGACTGTTACTCAAATCTGGTGATTCACCTTCATTAGTTGCTAATGTTAGGATGACACATTAGGTGACACATTAGCATTATTATTATATAATAATAATTAGTGTGTGTGTGTATATATATATATATATATATATATATATGTGTGTGTGTGTGTGTGTGTGTTTATAAGTTTATAAGTTTATTTGGGAATAAAGATACTTGTTCACACTGTGTGTTAATACAATATAACACTACAGTAAACACTATACAGACAAAGTCTGATGCCCATTTAATTCATGCCAAGTCCCGCCCATTCAGACACAAACAGACCAATGGAAGCTGCTTTTAGCGAGCAGCCAATCAGGTTGGACTGATGTCATCTCCACCCACTATATATAACCAACAGAGTGTGTGTTCTGCTGTCTGAAGATGAGACTAGTAACACTGTGACTGTGACATTCACACACAAACACACTCTTGAAAATATTCTTCCACAAGTTTCTTTTTGTTCATTCATTTCTTTGGGCTCTTAAAATCAGATTCCACTTCAGTCATTATTTAATTACTAATTATTTTACTGCTTTGAGCCCTAAACACTTTTAAGCTCTCAGATATTTGGTTGTGAATTAATATAAATTCAATATATAAAGTTAGTGAACAGAATAGAATAAGATTTGCAAGAAGGACTTGTGGGAAGTTAAAGTAATCTATACGCACTATATATTAATTAAGTTTATTAACTGTCTGAACTTTATTCCATGAAAAATAAGGTGAAAGAGAGGGGAGGAAAAAGTGAATGAGAAGTGACGACATTGTGGTGGGACAACAGCGGAAGTAGGGTGAATGTATTCCAGCGGACCTGATGTGAGTGCGAGGCTCATCATGAGAAGTGGCAGAATGCTGTGTGCACTGCGGACTCACTATGCACAAACATGTTCGCTCTGCAATGGAGATCGAATGTGGAGATGATTAGCAGTGAGCTGAACGAGTGGTTCGCTTACTTGAAGCTGACAACGAAGTTGGAGTGTGGTTTAACCTTGTCTGGCACCTGAACTTGAAACAAATAAAAAAATGAAAAACTTGTCTGGCAATCCTAGGAAATCAGGGGCACCACCGTTAGAGAAATGAAAAAGTGTTGATGAAATACCTCTACCTTCTGATGGTCTCTGTCACATGCATGAGACACATTTACAGCCTTGAACAAGTGGACACTTTCAACTTCCTCATTCGTGCATCTTTCATTCACACTTGTCACAGTGTCGTCAGAATCAGCACTGACAGTTGCAGCGTCTCCTTTTGAAGAAACAGGCGTAAGGCCTGCAGGGTCATCCACATCTCTACTAAAAACACTCTCATTTTAGCATGAATGGCCCTACATCTGACCCTTTATGCGGCAGATCTTGATTTTTTTTTAGCTCAACTCTCCAAAGAGTTTGACCAATGCTGGATAGATTCAAGATCTCATCTAGACGGTCATTGTATCTCTCTCTAATCAATCACACCTGATTCATTCATCAGTTCATCAATAGAGACTCCAGTGCTGGAAACATTTCTGAGGAGACTCCAGGAACTGGTTTGGGAATCACTGGTCCATGGAAATGTGCAGAAACACATTATATGTGCTACTGTACATCAGATTCCTTATGGAGAGACACTTTTATTTATTTATTTTATTATTAATTTTTTTCTTCAAATCCAGATGTTTGGATAAGGAACCCTGCTCTATGTGAAAGCACTAAAATAAATGTAGCGCCCCTGCCCTTTTAGGCTCACCTAACCTAAACTCTGAAGGGCGGAGCACCGGGGTCTTTTTATGGTGTCTCTCGACTATTTAAGCCCCTACTCTGATACCACGGTTTAGGGATATGAATTTCACAGAATAACTAGATAAAGTGATAGAATTATACAGCAGTGGGTATTTATTTGCCAACAGAAAAAATGAGGAAAAGACAGTATATAATTTTAGGTATAATCGACTTATTTCAGGTATGAGTAATCAGTAGAGATATTCTAATAATAGCCAATAGGTAAATTCAAGATGAAAAAACAGGTACAGATAGCAATACTCAAGGTACAATTAGAATACTCAGAAGGAAATACGCAAAGTATCTTCTAGGGAAATGTTCTCAAGTCAATGAGTTTCAACAAACTCTACGTTCCTCGTTTAGGGTGCCCTTTGTGCACACTCTACAACTCACAAAGTATGAATTCCCCAGGGAAATATTGAATTCACTGAACTAACTTACTACCCAGTGCACTGATACAAACGGTATAAGAGTAACGTTTTTCACCGTCTTATAAACCGTAACCGTAAACTAGTAATACTATTTGAATGATCAGAATGTAAAGAACGTGGGCCCACTCACACACAAACACACACCCGTACTCAACCCCGATGCAGGCCTGATTCGCTGCTTGTGTGCGTTGGGGCCTTGGAAAATGCAAATTGGCCTCTTCGCTCGTCAATGAGCCAAAACAAAATCAATGCCAGGTACCTGTGTTCTTTAACAATCGTCTCCCGATGCCGGCAAACAGACTCCTCCTCAAGCGGCCGTTCATCGCTCGTAGCCGGAGGAACACCCAACACTCCCGGTGGCTGGGTGCTCTATCCGGTGGAGTTTTGTTCTGTCCCTCGCTGTCAGAGGACCTTTGTGCGCTTCCGGTGGCACAAAGGGCTATCTGATTCCTTTCTCACGCACCACGATGAACAATACCGCGTGCAGCAACACGATTTACTTCAAAACAAGGCTCAAACAAGGCAGTTGTTTTCTACAACTATTGTTAATCGAGCACGCTGGCTCTCCGGCCTTGAGGTCTTCAACCAGAAACAGATCGCTACACAAATAGCTAACACACTTCCTGTGTAAACTCGGATACTTAAACAAATAAAATATACGTTTAACCTAATATCGTATAACTCACGTTTTGCGGTTATAAACAGTAGAGGTTTTTTTTAGAACCAACCCTTCAGCAATCCCAATCTCCCTGCTCTCTGCTCGTCTTTTTCTCGACAGCCCCCCCAATAGACCAATAACACAAGGCTCATCTATCAGGGGCGGGTCTAAACAAAATATACCTCCAATCAACTAAAGGTAAATCAAATTTGACAGCAAAACCCACGTTTTCTCCCAAGTGCACATCAACCAAACATTTGTGTTTCACGATGGATTCCTTAAAGGGGACATGCACACATATACAAGGTCTTTGTACAATAAACCTATTTGAATGTTTGAATCTAAAATTCTTAACAGAAGAGAGTTTTGTTAACATGTTGTCAATAATAAACTTACAGAGACATTCTAAAATGAGGAATAAGTAAACGCTCGTAAGGGAAACTCATCTAGTTTGCTGGAAAGTTACTTTATATATAACCTTCCTTGACAAGGGGGTTACATAAAGATTTTAATTAAACTGCACCAATTAAACTAACACTGAACTCGTAATCTGATTTCAGCAGACAGTCCTAGAAGTACCATTAAAAAAAGAAGAGGAACTGTGATCTGAATGTGTGAAAATTCACAGTCATCCGTCCAAACTGTGTTCAGAGATGATCTTAGATCTGTGTGGGTTGAACCAGTGTGGTCAGACGAGTTTCCACAGCCAGCAGTAACACACTTCTGAAAACACTAGATCATAAACCACAACACAAAGATCAAACAACAGCGGTGAGTTGGAATTGTTTGTTTTCATGTTGAAGATATTAAACTGCACTTGGGTTCTACATCTGGCTCATCTCAGTGGAGTTTGTTACTCAAATCTGGTGATTCACCTTCATTAGTTGGTAATGTGAGGATGAGATCAATTGCGAAGCAAAACAACGAAGATTAACAAGTAATGAAATGATTAATTGGTTGTAATAATTCATATAACTTTATTGTGGTTAGTTCAGAAATCTGTTTTGATAAACAAACGATTTCCACACACCTTTTCTCACAGCTGGGTTAAACAAGCAAATTTATTGGGTTTTATTGGGTTTTTCAAATGTAAAAGTTTGTTTGAGAATAAAGATACTTGCTCACACTGTGTGTTAATACAATATAACACTACAGTAAACACTATACAGACAAAGTCTGATGCCCATTTAATTCAGGCCAAGTCCCGCCCATTCAGACACAAACGGACCAATGGAAGCTGCTTTTAGTGAGCAGCCAATCAGGTTGGACTGATGTCATCTCCACCCACTATATATAACCAACAGAGTGTGTGTTCTGCTGTCTGAAGATGAGACTAGTAACACTGTGACTGTGACATTCACACACAAACACACTCTTGAAAATATTCTTCCACAAGTTTGTTTTTGTTGATTCATTTCTTTGGGCACTTGAAAGCAGATTCCCCTTCAGTCATTATTTAATTACTAATTGTTTTACTGCTTTGAGCCCTAAACACTTTGAAGCTCTCTAATCTGGGTTCAGAGATGACCTCTGCTCTACTGCTCTAACAGCAACAGCATGTTTCCAAAGCTCAACAGTGAGATCACAGCTCTGAAACACTACAACTGCTATAAATAATACACTATTTTAGTTACGAAAGTGCAGCCATCTTTAGATTGTAAGAAGGTCTTGACTCTGGAACAGATGCAAAACATCATTGTAAAACTTCATATGGAATATGATGATTCCATATTTACTGTTAGTCTTCACTGAGAGTCTTAAGTATTGTGAGAAGTTGGTCATCCTCATATAGGATGTGCTCATTTTCATCAGATGGTCAGTTTGATGGATTTAGAGCAGCTGCAGCAGAAATAATTCTGTTCTCATCAGTCTGCACTCAATGTTGTTGGTCAGAGAAATGAAAAAGTGTTGATGAAATACCTCGACCTTCTGATGGTCTCCGTCACATGCATGAGACACATTTACAGCCTTGAACAAGTGGAAACTTTCAACTTCCTCATTCGTGCATCTTTCATTCACACTTGTCACAGTGTCATCAGAATCAGCACTGACAGTTGCAGCGTCTCCTTTTGAAGAAACAGGCGTAAGGCCTGCAGGGTCATCCACATCTCTACTAAAACACTCTCATTTTAGCCTGAATGCCCCTACATCTGACTTTTTATGTGACAGATCTTGATTTGTTTTAGCTCAACTCTCCAAAGAGTTTGACCAGTGCTGGAGAGATGCAAGATCTCATAAGACAGTCATTGTATCTCTCTCTAATCAAACACACCTGATTCATTCATCAGTTCATCAATAGAGACTCCAGTGCTAGAAACATTGTTGAGGAGACTCCAGGAACTGGTTTGGGAATCACTGGTCCATGGAAATGTGCAGAAATACAGTATATGTGCTACTGTACATCAGATTCCTCATTCCTGCACATGGAGAGACACGTCTATTTATTTATTTATTATTATTTTTTTCAAAGCCAGGTGTTTGGATGGGGAACCCTGCTTTATGTGAAAACACTAAAATAAAGATTTTAATTAAACTGCACCAATTAAACTAACAGTGAACTCGTAATCGGATTTCAGCAGACATTTATACGGAGGAAAAAGTTGAGAAATTCAGTTTTAGAAATAGTTAAAGAAAGAAGAGGAACTGTGATCTGAATGTGTGAAAATTCACAGTCATCTGTCCAAACTGGGCTCAGAGATGATCTCAGATCTGTGTGGGTTAAACTAGTGCGGTCAAACTAACTGAGTTCCCACAGCCAGCAGTAACACACTTCTGAAAACACTAGATCACAAACCACAACACAAAGATCAAACAACAGAAGTAAGTTGGAATCGTTCTACAATCACGGTGAGTAATGTCTTCTTCTCCTGCTGTTGTTATTTGCACTGCTTGACACATGTACAGTTTATCAATCTCTGTTGGCAGTGAGGGATTCACATGTGATAAATGCAGGGAAATAGTTAGTTTGACAGAGAAGGTTTCAGAACTAGAGACACACATCCAAACTTTAATGGAGGATAGTAAGAATGTGACGTAAATTCAGTAAGATTGTTATGCACGTAAGCACTAAGGATGTTCGACTTCGTCAGTCAGAGATCACTAAAAATAATGTTAAAGAGGTGTGTGAACTTGTACGATGTCAGACACTGTAATACGCTCTGGTCTCCTCCCTGCTTACCGTGGTGACGAGATACATAGCAGACTGTCGTCACTAAATGGCTGGATGTCTAAGTGGTGCCCGCAGAATAACATAGGTTTCATAGACAATTGGACGAGTTTTTGTGGCAGACCTGACCTGTTGAAATGAGATGGTCTTCATCCCTCCAGGGGTGGTGCTGCTCTTCTCTCTAGAAATATGGCAAATAGTCTTAGAGTTTGGACTTGACTAACTGGGCTAGTAACTGAAAGTATTGTCAAGTATAGTGACCCATACTCGAAATTGGTGCTCTGCACCAATGACAATACAGTATATAGGGTGTGATTTTACGCAACATTCAACATATTAACATGAAATGATAAGTGCATATCCATGTTTCACCACCTGGAGTCCATTTGTTTCTTTGAATTGCAGTGATCCATTTGGGTTTCATTTCTGTAGCTTTTGACAGCCTGTAAAAATATACCTCAGGTTTCTTGTCAAATCTCTTTGTACAGTCAATCTCAAAGCTCATTCTGGTTTTAGAGTTGTTTGTGTGTTCTCTCGCAGCATTCACACTGAAACCAATGCTGGTATTCAGTGTTTTTCCACTCAATGTGTGGAGCCGCACTCACTTCAGCTGACGGTGACGTTAGACTTTTGAGCAGAATATAATTAAAATGTTACATGTTACCTCACTAACACATCTACTGCTTACACAAACACTGATCACACTACAAACAAGACAAAACTATAATGCTATAAGAAACAGAAAAGATTATTTTATTGTTTATCTGGGTCTTTAGTCTATGATTCGCTCACCTCACCTCTTATCTGACAAAGTTTTCGGGTTTGGGTTGTTTGTTCATCACGTGGCAGCCCCATTAGGTGAACAAATAGGTGTGTTTGACTTCATCTACGGCCACAGACGGCAATCAACGAGAGTAGCCGAGAGCAGTCGAAAACAGAGACATCAAGTCGGACACGTTTTACTCTCGTCAGTGAAGCTCTCGCGGTGTTTGCATGCTCTATCACAGAAGAAGTGAATTGAATGCAACATTTACCAAATACACAGACATTTCTGAAGCATTTTCATGAACAACAGAAACACGTTTCATATACTGCTTAATAAAGCGCCATCTGAACAAGAATAATGATCAACATAAACATATACTGTTTAAACTGTTTTATACTAATAAAGTGGGGTTATTTATGCTTTTATCAGTGTTTTATAAGAAAAATCTGACTCAATATAACATCGCAACTATAGTAAAAACAATTTTATTGTTGTAAAAACACAGATTTGTCAGCATTATCAGACTTGAGGATGTTAGAATAAACCCAAAACACACGTGATCGTTGTCATGCGGTGAATCTGGCCAATCGTGAAACAGTCATGTGATCATCAGAGCTCCTGCAGCCGCTCTGAAGAAACTGCACCGGCTGAGTCAGTCGCTGCTCTCGAATCACTATCGCGGTACTTTGATGCCACACGTGACAGTCACGAGGCGTCGGTGCCGCCTCAAGTCAGACAAAATTTCTAACCGACATACACTGCTTCAAGTCAGAATTTGATCGAGCTGTGCAGCGCTGCGTTAAGTCGAACAAACCTAATGACTCGAAACAGGTGAATTAAAGGTGTGTTCACGCCATATCGGAATTCCTGTAATTACGAGATTCCAACTTGTAACAAGCCTTCAAATCCTTGTAGAACTCGTAATTACAACTTGTGAACTGGGAGTCTTCTGAGAGCTACGAGTTACATTTATTTACATTTACATTTATTCATTTAGCAGACGCTTTTATCCAAAGCGACTTACAGGTGGGGAATACATCAAGCGATTTGTCCTAAAGAGGCAAGACGACCTACGAAGCACTCAAATTACCATATAACAGGCATTGTTCAAATAAGTACAAGCTAGAAAGGGAAAAGAGTAGAGTTTTTTTTTTTTTATGTGAAGTAGTGTCGAAAGAGATGGGTTTTCAGCAGTCGTTTGAAAGTTGTTAGGGAGTTGGCATTCCGGATAGCGGTGGGAAGATCATTCCACCAGCCAGGAACGGTGTAAGAGAATGTTCTGGAAAGTGATTTTGTACCTCTTTGTGATGGTACAATGAGGCGTCGCTCACTGGCGGATCTCAGAGTTCTGGAGGGAGTGTAGATTGGTAGCAGTGAGTGGAGGTAGGCGGTGCCGAGCCAGTGGTTGTTCTATATGCAAGCATCAGTGTCTTGAATTTGATGCGAGCTGCAATTGGGAGCCAGTGCAGGGTAATAAAGAGAGGTGTGACATGGGCCCTTTTGGGCTCGTTGAAGACCAGTCGTGCTGCTGCATTCTGAATCATTTGTAGAGGTTTGATTGTGCATGAATGAAGACCGGCTAGAAGAGCATTGCAGTAGTCCAGCCTGGAGATGACCAGGGCCTGCACAAGAAGTTGTGTGGCCTACTCGGTTAGAAAGGGCCTGATCTTTCTAATGTTGTGTAGGGCAAACCTGCAAGATCGAGCAGTTTTAGCAATGTGGTCTTTGAAAGTCAGCTGGTCATCAAGGATAACACCAAGATTTCTGGCAGAACTTGATGGGGTAATTGTTAAGGTACCTAAACTGATGGTGAAATCATGCTGTAGAGTCGGAGTGGCAGGGAAAATAAGGAGCTCAGTTGAGCTGTAGGTGATGTTCTTTCATCCACTCCGAGATGTCCGCCAAGCAGCCTGAGATCTGTGCAGCTACTGTTGGATCCTCTGGTTGAAATGAAAGATAGAGCTGCGTGTCATCAGCATAGCAGTGGTAAGAGAAGCCATGTGCCTGTATGATGGGCCCCAGTGATGTAGTGTAAATGGAGAAGAGGAGGAGTCCAAGAACTGATCCCTGAGGAACCCCAGTGGCCAGATGATGTGCTTTGGATACCTCCCCTCCCCAGGCCACCCTGAAGGACCTACCTGTGAGATAGGATTCAAACCAGCGAAGTGGAATCCCTGTGATACCCAGTGATGAGACATGAGGATCTGATGATTGACTGTGTCAAAAGCAGCAGAAAGATCCAGCAAAATGAGTACTGATGATCTGGAATCAGCTTTTGCAATCCACAAGGCTTCAGTGACCGACAGTAGTGCAGTTTCAGTTGAGTGGCCACTTCTGAACCCTGACTGGTTAGCATCCAATGAACTGTTCTGTGTGAGAAATAGTGATATCTGGTTAAAAACTGCTCGTTCAAGTGTTTTTGCTATGAATGGAAGGAGAGAGATCGGTCTGTAGTTATCTATAAGTGAAGTATTTCCACATGACCGCTGTACCACCTGACCAACGTAGGCTCTGTTTAGGTGTTTATAGTGTTGCCATAGAAAAGCATAATTCCGAGTCTGAGGATGTAAACAGCTCCGAGTAGAACGTCACATGTTGTCAACTCAAAATTATGGTAATTACGATATAGCGTGAACGCAGCATAATTCCAGTTCAAGAACGATTCGAAGATTCATTCAAGAACGACCCATCACTACGTCACATGCATACACTCCAGAGATGAGAGAATCTGTAGTACTTACTATTGGAAAAAGATTAACGGCTAACTTGGATCACGTATCCTTTAATAACCAATCACATTACAGCCTTGACGTCATTAAATTTCAGTCAGTTGTGTGATACTCAATTACCATTTACTGATACCATAGGAATAAATGAGAAGTGCCATAAAAGGGAATCACACCAGTCACTAAAAATCTGTGAGTTCTCTTATAAAACTTTTTTTTTAAACTTCAAAAATAGTTAAATCCAAAAGTATTGTTTAGTGTAAAACATGTTGAAGATTAGCAGATAAGCTCTCGATGCATTAAATAAAATAAATAAATAAATAAATAAAACTAATTTCCCATGTACTGCCAGACCAGAATATTAGCATTTGCCAGCTTTTTTGGCTAATGGTTGCAGGCTTTGCTTCTAGTGGCTTTGCAATGTGTTTCTTTAGTCCGTGTTAGTGATGGCCGGTTTTGAAACACTGATTCATGAAGCTTTGAAACTTTTATGAATCTTTTGTTTTGAATCAGTGGTTCAGAGTGCGTATCAAATTGGGAAAGTCACATGATTTCAGCAGGGTTCCGTGCAGCCCTTCAGAGTGCAGCGGCAAAAATTCATTTGATCAATCAATTTGAGCTTTGTCTGCGGCGTGCGCGCTCTGGTCGAGGCACAAACAAGCCGTCTTCACAGGGCAGAAGAAATTGAAACGAATGGGTTTCATAGCACAGCGTTTTCTGCATTCGGTGTGAAAGCCGCTTCGTGCACCATCCTTTATCATTACTGCAACTTATGAGACAGACAGACAGTCAAGCTGCATCAATCACTAATTATCAGACTACAGTGAATCCACAGCTGAACTACAGAACTACAGAAGTGTGATTTAGCCGGTTAGTAAGACATGTGCAGGGTTCTTACACAACATAACAAAACCAACATGACGTAAACCACATAGAAATTTTACTGTTTGTAATATGTTACTTCGTGATGTGTGCTAAACCTTTATTTATTTTCTATTAGTTTCATGTGGAAGATATTAAACTGCACTTGGGTTCTACATCTGGCTCATCTCAGTGGAGTTTGTGACTCAGATCTGGTGATTCACCTTCATTAGTTGTTAATGTGAGGATGAGATCAATTGTGAAGCAAAGCAACAAAGATTAACTAATAATGAATTGATTAATGTTCATAGAAATTTATATAAATTTAGTTCAGAAATCTATTTTGATACACTAATGACTTCCACACACCTTTTCTTACAGCAAATTGATTGGGTTTGGAATTATTATACCCCCATTTATATTTTTAAATGTAAAAATTGTAAAAGTAAAGTTTGGGAATAAAGACACTTGCTCACACTGTGTGTTAATACAATATAACACTACAGTAAACACTATACAGGCAAAGTCTGATGCACACAATAGTGTCCAACTGCACCAGCAGTTTCAGAACCGCAACCACAGAACCGGAAGTGAGGGGCCGAGTTTTTGACAACGAGATAAACACGGTGGAGAGCACGGTGAGTTGTCTTGAGTTAAACGTTTTTTACTAAATACTTCATTTGTGCTTTGATTTATCATCTTAATGAAGGTTGATTTTGTTGTCATATAATTTGTTGTACAGTACAATTTTTTCAGATTGCATGTTGTAAATAGGCTTTGCTGTGAAGCTTTGAAGATGTATATTATTCGTAAATATATTATATTATTATTCATAACATTTGTTAATGTTAATTGTGTGGTCCTTTCATCTCTTGTAGAGATGAATTCAGAGATGTGACACATTACCTGAGCTGCAGCAGTGCAACTAATATATACTTACAATATATTATTACATTATAGTTTTACAGTATATTTATTTATTTATTTTAGGCTTTACTATACACCGATGTGAATTAGGAAGTAGACAAACACTGCATATGTGTGATTTAGTTAAAGAAGGAACAAGGAAGTTTTTTTACACTGATTTATTTGGTATTTATGGAGAGAATATTCTTATTTGATGCTGTTTTCCTGTATGATCTACAACTTGTCTGATTTTATGTCTGTAAGTAATTATCAGTTAAAGTAACTGACATTTATTATATTGTACCAGTTGACATTTTAAGATTCCTCTGTGTTTTTTCTTCTCTTATTCTTCTGGGGAAATTTGGGGTTTTCTCTGAAAGGCAGATATGGACATTTCTTTTAGTCCACTGTTACATTTGCAACCCCTTCTGACCAATTTAAATAAAACTTCATTTAAATAAATTTAATTGAATTTAAATTAACCAAGATATGTATATTACAGTGCAGAAACTCAACAAGACGCCCTTCCAAGTAGAACAGACTATTCTTAGCAGCAGTGATGTACGTCTCAAATAACACACATACACACACACATATGTGACCCTGGACCACAAAACCAGTCATAAGATTTATACATAACTTTGATTTATACAAGCTGCATAAATAAGCTTTATACTGATGTATGGTTTGTTAGGATGATATTTGACTGAGACACAACTATTTGAAGTATTTTAAATATTGCGAAAATCACATTTAAAGTTGTCCAAATTAAGTTCTTAATAATGCATATTACTAATCAAAAATTAAGTTTTAATATATTTACATTTTACTAAATATCTTCATGGAACATGATCTTTACTTAATTTCCTAATGATTTTTGGCATAAAATAAATATCAATCATTTTGACCCATACAATGTATTTTTGGCTATTGCTACAAATATACCCGTGCTACTTAAGACTGTGATTTTTTAGCAGGGTCACATAAATATCTTAACATAATACATTTATGAGAAATATTAAAAACACATGTTTCTTTAATATTCTGCATTGAAGGAACTCCCAGTGATCTGACACATGACAGAAGCTGTGAAATGGCTCCATTCCAACAAACATCTGCTCCGGTTGCCAGTGGAAAAACCTTTTTTCTTTATAATGGATGAAGAGGACAAAGAAAAGGCCCTCAACAATCTCCTGAAACAATCAGAAACTTCCAGAGTGTCCTTCAAATGTCATTTTGTGTTCAGGGATGATGTGGAGTTATTTCTGCAGGATTGTCAAGGCAAAATGAGCCTAATAGTGTATTGTTCACTTGATAAACTTCAATTTATATTAATTTAATTAATTTTAATTTGAACCCTAACACTCCCTATACTAATTCTATTCTTAAAAAAACTTGACCCTTTAAAACTTTACCCTTTAACTATTTGTTTTCTAAATGCTTGTTTCTTGAAAAATACAACAACAATCTAACACTAGCTTCTCTAACTATATGATTGTGTATATGGGGGGCAGCCGTGGCCTAATGGTTAGGGAGTCGGGCTTGTAACCGAAAGGTTGTGGGTTCGCGTTAGGGTTAGGGATTGAAGGTGGTGGGAGTGAATATCCAACGCTCTCTCCACCCTCAATACCATGACTGAGGTGAGTCCCTTGAGCAAGGCACCGATCCCCCAACTGCTCCCCGGGCGCCGCAGCGATAGCAATATGGCTGCCCACTGCTCCAGGTGTGTGTGTGTGTGCGTGTGTGCGTGCGTGCACCTGGTATTCATCACGTTATGGGGACCAAATGTCCCCACAAGGATAGTAATACCAGTAAAGTTTGACCTTGTGGGGACATTTGTGAGGTCCCCATGAGGAAACAGGCTTATAAATCATGCAGAATGAGTTTTTTTGAGAAAGTAAAAGTGTGCACAGTCTCCTGTGAGGGCTAGGTTTAGGTGTAGGGTGATAGAAAATACGGTTTGTACAGTATAAAAACCATTACGCCTATGGAATGAACCCATAAAACATGTAAACACAACATGTGTGTGTGTGTGTGTGTGTGTGTGTGTTTGTGTTTGTTTGTTCATTTCTCACTACTGTGTGTGTGCACTTGGATGGGTTAAATGCAGAGCACAAATTCTGAGTATGGGTCACAATACTTGGCCACACGTCACGTCCTTTACCTTTCCTTTCCTTTCCTTTCCTATATTTTTATTTATTATATAATAAAAAGATTGCCCTATTCATTTTATATTCTCTGTTTTATTTTTATATATTAACAACCATAAAAAAATAAAAAAATAATAAATAATAAAAAAAAAACCTTGCTACATGTACTGTGTTAGGCTGACTGAGACTCATCATAGCACTTACATATTGCTCTTTTGATTAATTTTATTGCTTCCATTGTCTTCATTTGTAAGTTGCTTTGGATAAAAGCATCTCCTAAGTATATATTTTTGTAATTAATATTTTCATTTAATTATTCTAGACATTTTGATTGTTTCTTTTAAAATTATGCTGCTGTTTGTGTGTGTAGGTGTTTAGATTTTTATTTAAATGTTTTAGTTTTCATATAGAAAAATGCATGATGCACATGTTTTTGGCTTTGGAGTAAATGTTTATTTTGAATCTTGTGATTAAAGTATATTTCATATAAAATGCCCTTAAGTTTCAAGCATTATTTTTAATATCATGAACAGGAAATAACTTGCATAATATGAAACAAATAATTATATTACACAAGATTAATGATTTAAATTATTTTGAATGTACCATAATGTATAACATGAATACTTAAAGTATGACGTTTCTTGCGCAATAATAACAAATTACACTTTAAAAACGTAGGTGGCGCTGCTCTGTTAAGAACGTAAGCTCCGCCCCTCACTTCCGGTTCTGAAACTGCTGGTGCTGCGGATCTCAATGCACATTTAATTCAGGCCAAGTCCCGCCCATTCAGACACAAACAGACCAATGGAAGGTGCTTTTAGTGAGCAGCCAATCAGGTTGGACTGATGTCATCTCCACCCACTATATATAACCAACAGAGTGTGTGTTCTGCTGTCTGAAGATGAGACTAGTAACACTGTGACTGTGACATTCACACACAAACACACTCTTGAAAATATTCTTCCAGAAGTTTGTTTTTGTTGATTCATTTCTTTGGGCCCTTGAAAGCAGATTCCCCTTCAGTCATTATTTAATTACTAATTATTTTACTGCTTTGAGCCCTAAACACTTTGAAGATCTCAGATATTTGATTGTGAATTAATGTAAATCCAATATATAAAATTAGTGACCAGAATAAAATAAGATTTGAAAAAAGGACTTGTGTTAAAATAATCTCCTTACACGCTGTATATTAATTAAGTTTTAAAGAAATTTAAATTAAATTGATTTCAGATTAATGTTGATTTAATTATAATTAGGATTAAAATCAGTTTATTAACTGTCTGAACTTTATCCCATTGTTTACTGAAAGGAGTTATAGAGTAACATACAACAGCTCAACAAGTGGAGACTCTTAAGTTCCTCATTCGTGCATCTTTCATTCACACTTGTCACAGTGTCGTCAGAATCAGCACTGACAGTTTCAGCATCTCCTTTTGAAGAAACAGGCGTAAGGCCTGCAGGGTCATCCACATCTCCACTAAAAACACTCTCATTTTAGCATGAATGGCCCTACATCTGACCCTTTATGTGGTTTGATTTGTTTTAGCTCAACTCTCCAAAGGGTTTGACCAATGCTGGATAGATGCAAGATCTCATAAGACAGTCATTGTATCTCTCTCTAATCAAACACACCTGATTCATTCATCAGTTCATCAATAGAGACTCCAGTGCTAGAAACATTGTTGAGGAGACTCCAGGAACTGGTTTGGGAATCACTGGTCCATGGAAATGTACAGAAATACAGTATATGTGCTACTGTACATCAGATTCCTTATTCCTGCTCCTGGAGAAACACTTTTCAACTCTAATTAAAGCACCTGAATCAACTAATCAAGGTCTTTCAAATCTAGGTGTTTGGATGATGAACTCTGTCTTACGTGAAAACACTGAAATAAAGATTTTAAATAAACTGCACCGATTAAACTAACACTGAACTCATAATCAGATTGCAGCAAACATTTATACAGAGGAAAAAGTTGAGAAATTCAGATGTAGAAACAGTTAAAGAAGGAAGAGGAACTGTGATCTGAATGTGTGAAAATTCACAGCTATCAGTCCAAACTGGGTCCAGAGATGATCTCAGATCTGTGTGGGTTAAACTAGTGTGGTCAAACTAACTGAGTTCCCACAGCCAGCAGTAACACACTTCTGAAAACACTAGATCATAAACCACAACACAAAGAGACAAAAGACAAACATTAGTGCTGAAAAAATTTAAAGTGCTGTAAAATGCATGTTTATACAAAACTTTATTTACACACTTTGATTTTATGTATTTTGTACTTAATAAACGTCTGAATGTCTGTTATAACTGTGTTTAGTAATTCTGGTGCTTCTAATTTAGTGATTACACAAAATACATACATTTTATGCACTTTATACATCTTACATATACAATACATCTTTGCATCAATAAAATTTTCAACAATTTCTTTTTTTCTACCTAATAATATGTTATTTATTTTTAAATGAACGGTTTTACTTCCTGTCACATGCAAGTGCTCAAAACTGTGTGGATACTGAGACAAACTAAATTTTGGTGTCAATGGCAGAGATAAAATCATGTTTTCATCATGACATTAAATTTGTTTAATGGACCAATGACTTTGGAGGAGTTTGAAAAATTAGGGTTTCAAATATTTTTCAAAATGTCATTATTGATATTATTGTTATTAGTGCAACTCAAGGAAGGAAGTCAGTGATAGTGAATAACTTTTCAGTAACAAACCAGTTTTATCACTAATATTTTAATGATTTCATTTCTAGAATTTAACAACTTGCAGAAAACCGATAAAAGAAAGAATTGAAACTAACAGTGATGCAAAGAATTATAGCAAATGTGGTTTGATCAACAATATTCAGTTCTCACAATGAAGAACATGTTTTACAGACGCTGTTGTCTGGTTAGTGGTTATGGTTTGGCAGTTCATAGGAAATATAGAAGAAACAGAGTTCAACACAACACCAGTAACAGTCTGTGCTCAGCTCTCGAGGGAAGATTTAACAGATTGAGGTGTTTACAGAATGACTGCAGGTTAAAACTGCCTGAACTGATCTCAGTTCTCACACTTCTCCATTATGACTGACATTGTGTCACTAAATAGCAGCATTTAAACACTCAGTCAGATCAGAGGAAGTGAACAAACACAGGAAGAGCTGATAGTATTTAAAGAAAGAGTTGTGAGCATATAATGAAGAGGAAGACTGACAGAAAGAGAAAATGGCTGATAAGTGTCATTTGTGTCTGCTGGGACTGATCATTCTCTCTTCACTTCTCACAGGTAAACAAATCTGTTTTCTCTACAAGACATTTAGTTTAATTAGTCTGGGAAAGAGTTCATTTCAACATGATCAGTTTATTAAATAAACTTAAAACTATACCCATTTCTACAGGCACCACTACACCACTGATTATATTATATTAATAATAACTCAAATGTTCTTGTGTTTCAGGTACCAGTGGAGTGAATGATGATCATGTGTTTATCAGTTCTGGTGCAAATGTCCGTCTGCCCTGTAATAATCATCTTCATGACTGCAAATCAACTACATGGAACTATAATTCAGCATCAGTTGAACTGATTAATTCAGGGAAAAAGAAGACAGACATTGCTAGACATGAGAGACTGAGTCTGGGGTCTGACTGCTCTCTGAACATCAACAACATCATAAAAGAAGATCATGGATCTTACACCTGCCAACAATTTGTGAATGACAAACAACAAGCAAATGATACACATGTTTATCTGCATGTTCTTCATGGTAATTTTATGATTATATGATCAATTTAAAAAGGGCAAATTACTTACTGATATGCTATTTTCTTCTGAGACTAAATCTGTCGACACTTTAACTCTACAAACTCCAAACTCAGCCCAGATCTTCAGACTGATCTGAAGTTAGTTGCTGTATCTTTTCTAACTGATCGGACTTACGGTTTTCCTAAAAATGACGATTAAATTTGGGAAAAATCCCATAGACTTACATTGACGGAATGTTCAAATGAGCAACACTTTTCAAATTCCAACTGTCAAAACTCCCAGAATCCTTTGAGACTCAATCAAACTTCCCTTCTATGTACTGTATTTCTAATCTATTTAAACTCATTCAAACTCATCTATCTATCTATCTATCTATCTATCTATCTATCTGTCTATCTCTCTATCTATCTATCTGTCTATCTATGCCTAGCAACCAGAATCATGCTAGTAACTTGCTAGTCATGCTAATAACATGCTAACAACATGCTAATCATGCTAGTAACTTGCTAATCATTATAACATCATGCTAGTCACATGTTAATCATGTTAATAACATGCTAACAACATTCTATCTATCTCTGACAGACTGTATTGCCTTCAAAACATCCAAACATTAACCTTACGTACGTAAACGTTAAACTTTAGAATTCAAACTATTTCAGACTGAAAACCATCAAACGTAAAACTTTTCAAACTTCTTAAAACTTTCTGTTCCGGCTTTTTTATCTAGTTCTTCATTTAAACTCTCATGATGATTGAAAAGTGTGTGATTTGTGTGTTATTTTGTGTTTCAGTCTCTTCATCATCCTCACAGACTGAGATCAGTGCAGGCAGCTCTGTGACTCTCTACTGTCAGTTGTATTCATTTGCTGGAGTCTCTTGTGATGATTGGATCCGTTCTGAGGGAATTCAGCTGTTCTGGGTGAATCAGGCTGGTGTTAAACTGACAATATCAGACTCCAGATATCAGATATCAGCTCCAGGACACTGTATCATCACTCTGCCTACAACACTCCTGAATGAAGATGACAACAGAGAGTGGAGATGTGAAGTTACTCACAGAAATCAAGTCAAGACCTCAGTCACATATACTGTCAAGAGTTCAGGTGAGAAAACAATCTCATCAATAAGTTTTAAACCTTTATAATGTCAGTGACACTAGTGATTTTTAGTATCATTGAAGCAGAACAAATCGAGGTACAAAATCTTCTTTCAGTCTGACAGAAGAGAAACTCAAAGCTCTGCTGCAAACTAATGTAAACTGTTCAAAAAGAGCTGTTTAAATAATGTAGAAACTGAAACTTGACAGCAAAAAGTTTTGTATTTAATATGATGATCAAAGTAAAAAATATTCTACAGCTGGGCTTATAACAGTGATTTAAGCTAAACTTAATGTGAGTGTTGAACATTACGTATATATGATGTTCAACACACACACACACACATATATATATATATATATATATATACTGTTTATTTATATATTAATTTATTTATTTATTCATTCATTTTTTTTGTGCAAATGGTATTTATTTGCAGTGTGCCATATTTTTCAGAAACAAACAAATAAAGGTCAAACTTGTATTGTTGAGAGAAACACACACAGAGAAAAGTTGCATCGGTGTATAAATCACATTTTATTATTACATTCAGAAATAATGTAAAATATTGGTAAATAAAGTAAAAGAGACCATTTAACTACATGACATTATACTATAAAACCAATACTAAAAAACATCCCTGTTATTGCACAAGGCTCCGTTTTTGGAATTGGCATTTTATGTGTTTTGTAATAAATTTACACAACGTTTAATGCATGCAATGATATAAATCCATTAAAAGACAACACCATTTGATCTAAAACTATCAATTTAACTAACATATTCAGAATATTAGTCCCTATAATACACAAGGCAATTATTATTTTTTTTTTTTCAATATATTTATTAATTTTTTTCTGATTATGCCTTTATTATTTTTGGTATTATTATACATGGTACTAAAACTATATACCTGCTTAAATTCATTAAACTCATATTCAGAATATTATTCTCTATAATGCACAATGCTTGCTTGTTTTCTGATTATATCTTTATTATTTTTATGTATGGTACTGAAATATTTTTGATATGTTTTATTATACTGAACCCACTTAAATTCATTAATCTCTGCCACCGTTTGAGATAAAGTTATCAAACCAACTGTAAAATATTAATAATAATATTTCCTATAATGCACAAGGCTTGTTTTTGTTTGTTTGTTTTTGTTTGTTTTTTCTTCTGATTGTATCTTTATTATATTTATATATGCTACTGAAACGTCTCAGGTTACGTATGTAACCCTGGTTCCCTGAGAAGGGAACGAGACACTGCGTCCTCTAGGGGGCGCTATGGGGAACGCCATCTGCGTGACCTGTGTCTGAAGTATACATACAAAAACACCAACGGAGTTGGCCGGCGACAGCCTATGACGTCACTTCCGGTGCGACTCGTCGCTGCCGGAGCGTCACTACCGGCGCGACCACAGTATAAAAGGGTGCCGGTAGAGCAGGACGGTCACTTCTTCGTCTGAAGCTCACATCCTGAAGCATGGCCATGAGCCTAGAGGACGCAGTGTCTCGTTCCCTTCTCAGGGAACCAGGGTTACATACGTAACCTGAGACGTTCCCTTTCGAGGAACTCGAACTGCGTCCTCTAGGGGGTGCTATGGGGAACGGTTATACCCACGCTGCCATGCTGAGGGGAGTGCCTGACTTCGGAGAGACAGGCACTAAGTACCAACTCCCTAGACTTTAAGGGAGTTGCCCCTGGAATAAGTGACGGCTGTCAGAGAAATATCCCCTACGGCCAGAGCCTGGGCTACCTGCCTAACTTACCTGTAATGGTCGAGGCTGACCCGAGGCAGAGCCCAAGCTTGGAAACCGAGGTATTCCTTTAAGGGGACATGGCCGAAGGCCTAGGAAGTCTAGGCTGGCCTGATTTACAGGAGCCACTGTAGTTCCGTATGATTCCCTCAGGAGTCATAAACAGAGCACAGCGGTAGCTCCCTGGTCACCTCGGTGAGCGTAAAGGAGCACGCTAGAAAGAGCGCGCTAGAAAGAGCGCGCAAAAACCGTTCCTTTTTAGCCTGGCAGATGTTAAGGAGAGGAACCCAGGGTGACCGGGGTTTTTTGGCCCTCTCGAGAAAGGGTACGGGCAAAAGCGCGTGAATCCCTACCATAAAGGATTTTAGAATGGACGCAGAACACTGGTGCATTCCATACCACAGCGTGGATTTGAGAAAAGTGCCCAAAGGTTCACGTGTGCACTTACCATACTTATGGATTTTAGACGTACCGTTGAGAAACGGTGAAAAGAAGAAGACCCTCAAGTTGAGGGGAAACTGCCGGCTGTAGGGGAAGGCAGTAGGGGCGTATCTTGACGCCGAGAAGGCAATGCTCAAACGAAACCCTCAGGAGAGGGGAGCAAAGATGCCACGCAGATAGTAGCCTCGGCTATCTATCCAATATACTGCCAAGAGCCGAAAAAACGTAACCGCCCAGGAGACGGCAGTGTATCGGGTAAGGCTTCCACTCCCGGAAGGAGGAGCCACTGATTCCCCAGGAGGGACGAGCTCATAGACTTCTTATATAAAGAGGGGAGCATCGTCGAGCCTTGGATTAGATCTGGTCCTGGTAAACAGTTCCATGGGCCTAAGGGGGGAAAGGCAGTAAGGGCGAACCTCAGTTGCCCGAGGGAAATGCTCGAGCAGACTCAAAAACTCCCCGAAAGGAGGGGAGCATGCACCGAGCAGACAGCGGCCGCAGCTGGCTGTCTAATAATGCTGCCAAAAAAGCCGATACACCTTAACCAAAAGGCGGCGTATCAGAACAGACCTGTATTCCCGAAGGCGGGAGGGAGGTCTGATGCCCCAAGGGGGACGAGTCTCAGCAAACCCTTCCCGCAGAAAGGGAAGCCTCGTCACGCCTTGCCCAGGAAGAGATACAGAGACCAGACCTGAAGGGGAGCCACCTCTCAAAGGCTGCAAAGAAAGCAGCAACATCCCCAGCCCTCAGGCTGTTCTACGGGTAACCTCTCAAGGGGGCTTGTGCCCTTCCCACCCGACACAGACCTATGCTTACCACCTCGATGGAAAGCAAGGGCCCTGCTCTACCAAGGCCCGCAGAACCCTGGAGGCGAGGGCCGAGAAAGAGGCTCCTGGACGTGATCAGAGAATTTCCCCAGAAATAACTCTGACTCGTAAGATGGCGAAACATAGCACAATCCTGCCCACTCCTCAGAGGGGCAACCCGCTAGAACACCACTTTGTCAGGAGCAGGTCTGTGTAAGGGGCGGAAACCCCAGCAGCAGAAAACCCCTCAGGGCAGGATGCAGATCGAGGGTCTCAACCCGGTGGCCTCAGGTCCATGTGTCTATCCCAACGACAGAAGCTCCCTGAGAAAGATTTTCAAAGGGCTTACCTAGAGATGGGACCGAGACCCTAGAAGTAGTGCTGTAGTGGGGACCTGAAAGCTTCCTATTCCAAAGCCGGAGGCAGATCCAGGCAAGCAGACCATAACCATGGTCAAGGACCAGAGGGGGGTGCTCGGAGAGGACCTACCAAGGAAGCACACAACAAAGCAGGACCCCGACATACAGCAGGATAGACACATAGTACTGAGCCGTACTCACCCCACCGTGGTTCCTGCACATGACTCCGATAGCTCATAAGTTCTCCTGGAGGAACCACCCCGACCATCTGCTTATGACCCAGCAGGGGAGATAGTAAAGCAAGGTTATAGGGGAGTAAATCACACATTGACCAGAACATGCAATGGGCTGCCTACCCAAACCATAGGGAGAAGACAGCATTCACCTGGTCGCCTCAAGAGACCGCTATTAGAAACCCAGAAAGGGAAGCGATCACCAAGCTCCTATCTGGCTATAATAATAGACAGATCTAGAAAGGTTTCTAGAGACATAAAAATGGATCAAACTCACCCCTCCATGGTTCCCGCCATCCGAGCCCTGTAAGGGAGGCCTGAACCATTCTCACCCCACACAGACCTGTGCTTACCATCTCAATGGAAAGCATAAGGCCCTACTCTATCAAGGCCCGCAGAACCTCGAGAACAAGGGCCACAATGTAGCCAAAGGCTCCTTGGAGCACCAGAGAGTTTCCGCAGAAACGACCCCGATTCGTAAGATGGCGAGACATAGCGTGATCAAGCCCACTCCTCGGAGGGGCGACTCGCTAGATCACCAAATGGCATGAGAACAGGTCTGTATGAAAGGGTGGAAATCCAGAAGAGGGTCTAGCCAGGTGGCGTAGGTCCATGTGTCTATAAAGCATGTCCAGGAGCTCCCTGCGAGAAAGACTTCCGAAGAGCTTACCTGAAGGTAGGACCATAGCCCTAGATGCAGTGCTGTAGTGGGGACCTGAAAGTTTCCCAATCGATATGCCGAAGGCAGATCCAGGCAAGCAAACCAAACCATGGTGAAAGACCAGAGGGGGGTGCTCGAAGAGGACCTACCAAAGGAAACGCACAAGACAGGTCCCAGAAATACAGCATGGTAGACACATAATAAGGGATCGAACTCACCCACCGTGGTTCCCACGCCTGACTCCAGTTACCAGAAAGACCTTCTTGAGAAACTGTCAGACCATCATAGTGGGTCACCTACTTATAACCCTAACAGGGGAGATAACACCATCTAGGCAGGGGCTCAGGGAGACCACTGCTTAAAAACCCTATAAGGGGAGCAATCACAGAGTTAACAGAAAAGGGAAATCAACCACGATTGACCTGACCACAAAGAATGGGCTGTCTACCCACATCCCAGGCAGGGGAGACAGCACTTACCTGACTAGGAGCTCAAAGAGATCGCTACTTAGAAACCCTAGAAAGGGGAGCGATCGCCGAGCTAACACCTGGCTATCCTCAGATAGACAGCTCTATGAAAAGGGACAGGTTAACACACAGCTAGCCTCAGATAGCTGCACTTAACCACATAAATAACGCAAAAAGCTATAACCATCCTCAGATGGCTATACTATCTTCTTCATTTTCTGTCCATACCCTCGAGTATGGCAGAAAATTAACACCACAATCGCAACGCGCAGCATATGTTCAACCCCCCTTGGGGAGCTGAACACGCTCCGCCCACGCGCCAGACCCCCGCGGGAATCAGGCGGAACGGAGCCGCCGCCGCGAATGCGTTGTTAATGCCCGAGAGGCGAGCACACTCATGCAAATTCGGGTATAGAGAAGACTCACCTTCCTCCTTTGCGAATGCATCGCGATGAGCACATTCAGTTCCCTCGCGAGCTGGACGCGCTGCTCCCGACCACACACACACAGCTCGTGAGCTTCGTGCAAGCGGATACGAGAGTACGCCAGTCCATCGCAAGAAATAAGCACTGAATGCGACGGTCGCATTCAACTCCCTCGAGAGCTGAAAGCGCGGCTGACTACCGCACACACAGCCCGCGAGCCCTGTGTAAGCGAGTATGAGAGCGTGTGTGCCTCTCGCAACAAGCAATGAATGCGGTGATCTCGTTCAACTCCCTCGAGAGCCGATATTCGCTTAATCCTCACCATATAAGGACCGTATGATAGGTGCGGGTATCAGAGCGTGCTTGTTTCTCGCAAGAGACAAGCAAAGAGCGCAATAAACTCCACGGAGCAAAAAGCGCTTGCTCGTTACCACGCATCGTCACACGCGAGCCATAATTAAAACATTGGTGAGAAACATGCACTCAATCGAGCTTTGGTTACAGACAAAAGGTCAATGAAGACGAAGAAGAGGTGACCGTCCTGCTCTACCGGCACCCTTTTATACTGTGGTCGCGCCGGTAGTGACGCTCCGGCAGCGACGAGTCGCACCGGAAGTGACATCATAGGCTGTCGCCGGCCAACTCCGTTGGTGTTTTTGTATGTATACTTCAGACACAGGTCACGCAGACGGCGTTCCCCATAGCGCCCCCTAGAGGACGCAGTTACCTGTACCTACTTAAATTCATTCAACTCTGCCACCGTTTAAGATAAAGGCATCAAACCAACGGTAAATTATGAAAAAAATATTATTTCTTATGATACACAGGGCTAATTTATCAGATTATGCCATTAGTATTTTTCTGTATGTGACCCTGGACCACAAAAATCTTAAGTCGCTGGTGTATATTTGTAGCAATAGCCAAAAATACATTGTATGGGTCAAAATTATTTTCCTACTGTAAATATATCAAAACTTAATTTTTGATTAGTAATATGCATTATTAAGAACTTCATTTGGACAACTTTAAAGGTGATTTTCTCAATATTTTAATTTTTTGCATCCTCAGATTCCATATATTCAAATAGTATCTCGGCCAAATATTGTTCTATCCTAACAAACCAAACATCAATTGAAAGCTCATTTATTCAGCTTTCAGATGACGTATAAATCTCAATTTTGAAAAATTGACCCTTATGACTGGTTTTGTTGTCCAGGGTCACATATTAAAATCATATGAAGAGTTCAAATGGTAAAGCCCTTAAGTGTCATCTGAAATGTTCTTCTAAAATGAGCATTTGTGTCACGCGTCCATGTTTAGGTTCAGTACTTTCACATTAATGGCAATCAATAATTTTTTTTACTTTGTTTTTTTTGCAAAAATACATTGTTTGTACCGTATTTACCTTAAGCATTACAAATTAGAACCTAATTTATTTATTTATTTTTTTTTTACTTATGAATATAAACTTTATCTTTAGCAGAAAAATATGGGTTTTGAAAACAAAGTAAAATATTATGAGGTTCTAAATTATTGGCTTTGTTTAATTTTTTGTTTTGTCTATTTTAAAGTCAACACAAAATAAAATACAGAAAAGGGCAATAGAAAAATAAATGTTCAATATTTTTAACTGATATGTTACAAAAGGTACATTTGCGTGGAGAGAAAATACAACCACACACTCACTCACAAATAAACTACTTTGATTAACCAATGTTTCAGCAGGAAGCCTTTGTCAAGATATACAAGATAAACTAATGTTAATTTTAAAATAAAATTTCTGATGACCTTTAGAAACTTTTGCATCTTCTAATCAATATTAGTATATTTGTAATCATGCCTTTTGTGTACTTTCAATATTTACCTTCCATACTGTGGTTTTATTTTTGTGTTATATGTTTTTATTATTTTATTTTATTTTCACTTACTATATGTTGGTACCTTTACATTGTTCTGCACTAGAAGATCTTGTCAGCAAAACAATTTCCCTGTCAAAAATTATGCTTATTGTATTTCTGATTCTCTAAATTATTTTCCTTACGATACACAAGGCCTGTTTTTATATTATTATTTTGCTCTTTTTTTCATCTATTGTACTGAACCAATATAAATCCATTAAACTACAACAACACAGTCTCCACTAAAGGTTTTAAACCAACTGCAAAATAATATCTGTATATAATACATCTCTACATTTAATTTACAGTTGGTTTGATTCCTTTAGCTGAAGTTGTGTTCAAGATTAATAGTTCAGTACTTCAAAAATAACAGCAAAATGTTTTTTTCTTTTGTAAAATAAAGAAAACAAACAAAATGTCCTCACCAAAAACTTCTTCCTGAAGCACGTCACAAAAATAAACCAAAACTCAGTGAATACTGCCTATTCCACACAAACATGAGAAATATATCTAGAAACTTTTAGTGCATTATATGAGTTACTTTGGATATAAATCATTGCAGTTTCTGATCATTTCAGATGATAAAAAATGTGACATGTAGCCCTGAAAATACGGTTTAGCAAATTATTTCTCTGACACTTTGAAAACCCCTGTTCTCATAATACATCTGAACTAATCCATGTTTTACAGCTCAAGATAAAACAACGACAGCAGTGATTCCAGTTCACATCACAAACTCTCAGGATTCATCAACAACAAAATCACCAGAAACTAAAGGTACATCATCACTGTTTTTCTCACATCAGTGATTTGCAGTGCATAATGCTGAGTTATCTTGTTTGTTAACTAAATAAAATATGATTGAATTCAACAATATAATTAATCTGAACTAACATTAATGTTTTACAGCTCAAGATAAAACAACAACAGCAGTGATTCCAGTCCACACCACAAACTCTCAGGATTCATCAACAACAAATTCACCAGGAGCTACAGATCAAGGTGCTACTGATCAAACCATGAACCGTTAACATCAACGGTGATTCTTTCATTTTGACTCTAATAATCATCAATCTCTGACTGTGACTATCTCTTCTTTAGTGACAGTGATTTCTGTTTCTGCTGCTGCATTTGCTGTTTTTCTTCTTGTTGTTCTCTGGCTGATCTGCAGAAAAAGAGCTGGTGAGTTTCAGATTTCCTCCTTTCTAAAAATTAAAAACAGTTTAGATCTCACTTTAATGAAGAGCAAACAAGCACATCAAGTTTAGATTGTGTGTATCATATAATGTGAATTATGTGACAATGAGATTCTCAAACAGAAGTTTATTTAATGTCAATCTCAAAAAGTGTTGAAGTCAAAGAACAATTGTTTCTGTCATTCATTTGAATGGTCTTGTAATCTGAATGTCATTAGCATTGTTAGCATCCAGTGTTTTGCATACATGCTTTATCATAAATAGTCATATGTGGCACATTGTTTTCATTTATTTATTAATTTTCCTCAGATAATAAAAGGGGGACTGATGAATCAGTGGTGAGTTCAGTAATGCCTGTAAAACTCTTTAAAGCTCAATAAAGTGTTATTTTTGCAGTTTTAACTGTTTGTTGTCTGAAGGTCAAAGGTGAGAATGAAGATAAAGGGACGCATGAAACAATCAACATGTCCATTCCTGCTGCTGCTAGAGACAATGTGAGTCAACGAAACATTCAACATTCAGTTCACTGTCTGTTCTAGAATGTGATTTACTGAAAGCTGTTGTATTATTGTACATATTACAGTGAGATATAATTCTGATCTGTGTTTTAAACGTTGTTCGCTGCACGTTTGCATGTATGTTTAGGAGCAGACAGATGATGTGACTTATTCTGAAGTCTCTTCTTCCAGTAAAAAGCCAGTAAAATCACTCAATGTGAGTAGCAACACATTCCCTTATTCTTCATCACAGCAGCTTCTCTCATCTATATGCTGCTGAAATGTAGTTCTGAATCTCAATCTCAGACAAATGAAGCTCATGCGCTAATAATAATGACATTGATGGAGAAAATCTGTGCTGTTCTTTCAGGATCATAATGATACAGTGACTTACGCTGCCATCAGATGAACAGAAAATGAGCCGCGGGATGAACTTTACGCCTTCTGTGAACAAGAACAAATAAACATTAATGACACAGATCACTGCTGGAGCTCATCATATCAGCAGCAGACGGGACGTTTTCTCCAGATGCTAATATTCACAGTGTTTTTTTTGGAAACACATGCTAATATTCACGACTGTGGTGTTTGGAAGAAGTAGACATTTGTGTAAATAAACAGAACTTTTTTTTGTAAAATATTTTACTGACATTTTACTGTTAAAAAAAACTATCTTTAACTTAAATTTACATCATACTTTCATTTAACTGATATAATGTTACTGTACCAATCTATGAAAGTACTGAAATCTGTTCTGTATCTTTATAATACACTGAAAACCACCAGAAGCAGGTGATAATGAGAAAATCACTTGATGAACCAAAACCACAAGCAGCTTTTAAATGTTAACAAATATAGAAAGTGCAGAGTCATTCACACAAACACTAAACACCATCATGATAACACACACGACACTGAACTAAAGCACGGTTCGGCATACGACTCTTTCACTCCTCTGCAGTGGCTCCTGTAGTATGGGTGCACCCCGACTAATAAAACTCTTCTCCTGCACTTTTTCTCAGGCAATTGTGTTCATGTAGAGATTTCCAAGGGCCAATGTGAATACATTTAGATTTGAATTAAAAGAGACAAGATAGTCACATTGTTTTGGATACATTTTATTCTTATCTAAAACGATGTGAACATCATGGAGCGCTAAACACTCTCATGCAGTGAAGTTTTATTCATACTCGACGCTGGAGGGCGCTCATGATAGAAGTAATGACTTTTGTCTTGTCAGTTTGAGCTTCATTAGTATTTTAAAGCATTGGAGTGTATAAGAAATGCTAAGGCCAAAAAAACTATGGATTGTTGTAAAGCCTTGAAATTTTATCCCTTTTAAGGATTCTTATACTTATTTATACCCCTCTGTATATAGTTCTTCATTTTCATGTTTAGTAGCTCTTTGTTTTGCTCTCTTGTTTATTAATATTGTTACTATTTTTGTTATATTTTTACACATGTTGTGTAAATTGTAACTAAATAAAGCTACTTTTGTCCTGTCAGCAGTGTTGCCAAGTCAGTTGTTTTTGATGTCTGCGGGTTGAAGCGACCCCAATAACCTCATATTTAGCCACTGAAATACGAAAAGCGATTGGGCTAGTTTTGAGTTTTTTTGTTATGAAAACCTGGCAACCCTGTGTGCCAGGAAACACCAAGTCTTCAAGTCTTCTCCAGGTAATAATTAAAGTATATGAATGATACAATGGTACTTGACATTAATTACAGTACAGAAGCTATAAATGATATTTTCTGCCTTATTCTGTGATAGAAATGGAAAAAGTGTTTGTTTTAGTATAAATTATTATAGTGATTATACAATCAAAACCATAAACTTGTCATTAGTAAAATATAGAACAAAAATACTATAGAAGACAAATAATTGTTTTGTCCAGCAGTGTATCTTATTTCTTATCCAATTCAAAGTAAGAGATAAGAAAAATGTGTTTGTTTTTATAATTACTTTTGTCGTTTATTATTATTATTATTATTATTATTATTATTACATTTGACATTTCTGTCCTCCTCACTGACAGACAGTGTCCTGTAACATAACTGAATATAAAACTTTATTCTTTATTCTGTGAAATATTTTGTGGCTCCACGTGAATTTATTCGGTGGGAAAGGTTTGGTGTTGAAGGTTGCAGACCCCTGAAATAATGCAATAATTTGTTCATTTAACAACATTAGATATAACACACAACTAGTGTACACAACTGATCAGAAAAACAAAAACAAACAAACAAAACTAAAAAGAAACAGCTATTTAAACAAACAAACAAACAAACAAAAACATCCCATGTGAAATGTAATGGAGGGAATGTCATTTTGTGGTTATTCACTGGTTCTTTTTCACTTCCACTAACAACAACAACAAAAAAAATACAGACTTTTGGACTTTTACTGTTAAAACCATGGTCAATTAGTCAATTAGCCGACATTTTTTAACAAAACATTTAAGTAATTAAAATAATGAGAAGTAGGTTATAGTCTCGTTCTGGCCTCTATATAGAAGCTCTGAATAAAACAAAGCAAGCCCTGCAAATTAATAAAAATTAAATTATTAAAAAAAATCACATCATATATCATGTTCTCTTTACACTGGTTCATTCATAAAAACGAGAGGAACACACTGTGACTGTTGATCGTCTCTTTTAATACTGTAACACAAACTCAGACAGACAGGATGAACTTCATCAACAACATAACACTGTCCTCTAGTGGAGCACTGAAGAAACTCACATCAATACTCAGTTACTAACATCAGACTATTCAACTGCATATACTACATCATACAGACACTTCATATTTATTAGTATTTTATTATTTGTATTGCATTTAACATAGTATACTTTCAATTAAACATTTGCAATGGGTTTTAAAAGCTGTTTTATGCATGTTTTAGCCTGAGTTTTTGTTGCATTTACACATTTTTGACCAGCAGGTGTCACCAATGTGTGGAGTTCGAGCGCTTCAAAACAATGAATCATTTTGCAAAGCAATTAGTTCAGTTGATTTGAAGCTTTAAAAAGCTTTCTCTGCATTACAGTGTTCATATGATCCATCCTCAATAGTATGTGAGATTACAATAAGTGTGTCCCAAAGCATAGTATGCTGAAAAGAGAGTGTCAAATGTCCCCAGATGGTCTGCTATTTCAGGTCAATTTATATATATAAATTATATATAATGGTAGTGTGACGTGATAGTATGTCACAAAGCTCACCTACTCTTCTAGTACACACTCAAAAGTGTGTACTTTTTCTTCACCAAAAGAGCACATACTTTATAAGTAGACACATTGGGATGCAGCATTTGTTTCTTCCATCACTAGTCCATGTGTTTTGTTCTCATTGGTTCATTGTTCTGTCATGTGGTTTTTAGTTCTGTTTGTTCATTTGTTCCTGTTCATTAGTTCTGTCTTGTCATTGGTTGCTTTCTATCATGTGTTCCCTATAGTTTTAGATTTAGACCCTCATGTTTGTCTTGCTTCTTTGTTGTGCAATATGTTTGTGTCATGTTAACTTCATGTATTGTCAAGTCATGCTAAGCCTTGTTGTTTTTTTTTGTTTTTTTTTTTGTTTGTTTTTATTAAACCGCACTTGGGTTCTACATCTGGTTCACCTCAGTGGAGTTTGTTACTCAAATCTGGTGATTCACCTTCATTAGTTAATGTGAGGATGAGATCAATTATGAAGCAAAGCAACGAAGATTAACAAAAAAAAAAATAAATAAATACAGGCAAAGTCTGATGTGGTCTGATCTAAATCAGGCCAAGTCCCGCCCATTCAGACACAAACAGACCAATGGAAGCTGCATTTAGTGAGCAGCCAATCAGGTTGGACTGATCATCTCCACCCACTATATATAACCAACAGAGTGTGTGTTCTGCTGTCTGAAGATGAGACTAGTAACACTGTGACTGTGACATTCACACACAAACACACTCTTGAAAATATTCTTCCAGAAACTGAAAGCAGATTCCCCTTCAGTCATTATTTAATTACTAATTATTTTACTGCTTTGAGCCCTGAACCTTTTGAAGCTCTCAGATATTTTGTTGGGAATACTATAAGATTTGAAAGAAGGACTTGTGGAAGTTAAAGTAATCTGCTTACACATTGTATATTAATTAAGTTTATTAACTGTCTGAACTTTATTTCATTGTTTACTGAAAGGAGTTATAGAGTAGCAGTAGCAGCTTCTGAAAGAAACAGAGGAAATGCGTCAGAATTATTTAGATTCACAGCATCATCAGTCTAATCTGGGTTCAGAGATGACCTCTGCTCTACTGCTCTAACAGCAATAGCATGTTTCCAAAGCTCAACAGTGAGATCACAGCTCTGAAACACTACAACTGCTATAATTAATACACTATTTTAGTTACAAAAGTGTAGCCATCTTCAGATTGTAAGAAGGTCTTGACTCTGGAATCGATGCAAAACATCACAGTAAAACTTCATATGGAATATGATGATTCCATCATTACTGTTAGTCTTCACTGAGAGTCTTAAGTATCGTGAGAAGTTGGTCATCCTCATATAGGATGTGCTCATTTTCATCAGATGTTGCAGCGTCTTCTTTTGAAGAAACAGGTGTAAGGCCTGCAGGGTCATCCACATCTCCACTAAAAACACTCTCATTTTAGCATTAATGGCCCTACATCTGACCCTTTATGTGGCAGATCTTGATTTGTTTTAGCTCAACTCTCCAAAGTGTTTGACCAATGCTGGATAGATTCAAGATCTCATAATACAGTCATTGTATCTCTCTCTAATCAAACACACCTGATTCATTCATCAGTTCATCAATAGAGACTCCAGTGCTAGAAACATTGTTGAGGAGACTCCAGGATCTGGTTTGGGAATCACTGGTCCATGGAAATGTGCAGAAATACAGTATATGTGCTACTGTACATCAGATTCCTTATTCCTGCACATGGAGAGACACTTTTATTTATTTATTTATTTTTTTTATTTATTTATTTTTTTTTCAAAGCCAGGTGTTTGGATGGGGAACCCTGCTTTATGTGAAAAAGATTAAAGATTTAAACTAGATAATTAAACTGCACCAATTAAACTAACAGTGAACTTGTAATCGGATTTCAGCAGACATTTACAGGGAGGAAAGAATTCAGGAGAAATTCAGTTCTAGAAACACTGTTAAATAAAGAAGAGGAACTGTGATCTGAATGTGTGAAAATTCAGTCATCTGTCCAAAATGGGTTCAGAGATGATCTCAGATCTGTGTGGGTTAAACTAGTGTGGTCGAATGAGTTCCCACAGTCAGCAGTAACACACTTCTGAAAACACTAGATCACGAACCACAACACAAAGATCAAACAACAGCGGTGAGTTGGAATCGTTCTACAATCACGGTGAGTAATGTCTTCTTCTCCTGCTATTGTTATTTGCACTGCTTGACACATGTACAGCTTATCAATCTCTGTCAGCAGTGAGGGATTTACATGTGATAAATGCAGGGAAATAGTTAGTCTGACAGAGAAGGTTTCAGAACTAGAGACACACATCCAAACTTTAATAGAGGATATGTGATGAATTCAGTAAGATTGTTATTCACATTGGCACTGATGATGTGTCTGTATGCTGTCAGACACTGTAATATGCTCTGGTCCCCTGCTTACCGTGGTGACGAGATACGTAGCAGACTGTCGTCACTAAATGGCTGGATGTCTAAGTGGTGCCCGCAGAATATCATAGGTTTCATAGATAATTGGAGAAGTTTTTGTGGCAGACCTGACCTGTTGTAACACGACTCGACAAAAGCGTGTATAGATCCAAGTGCAGTGTTAGCAAACAGTACCATCCAGGGAAAGACAAAAGCGTAATCCAAAAAAACAGGCAAAATGGTCAAAATTCCAGAGAGTACAACAGCTTGTAACTTGATGTGGCTCAGGAATAACAGCTGTAACTTGACTTGGCACTGAAAGTGCAGCTCTGACTTGACACCAGAGGATCAGCCATCACTTGCCTTGCTTTGGGTGTGGCAGACATGAAAAGATGAGATTCGGATGAGATGACCTCAGGCGTGGCAGCCATCTTTGCCAGGGACTCAGATGGGGCGGCCATCTTGTGAACTGTCTTGGGGATGGCGGCTGTTGTGAATTTTTTTCTTAGAGACCAGGAGACATTTTGGATATCTTGAAGCAGAAGTTTCTCTTGATTCAGATACTCGCTGCGTGGCGCTGCAGTCATCAAAAAGTTGTCTGACAAAATCTCAGCACAGCAGAGTATATAGGTTTGAAGGAGGAGGAGTACATAGAGGTGAATCAATCTAAACAATGCATGCAAATGTGATTCAGGAAATCAGCCCAGTAAAAGATTTTCCCAGCCTTGATCTATTTAGCATACAAGTGTCATTCAAATGCATAGGTGCTTAAACAAAAGGCACAGTTGTACCTTGAGCTTAGAATTCACACTTAACTTGGGAAACCTGCCAGATGTTCAGGAAATGCATAAAGACAAAAGGTTACTGTCTCAGGGCCTGGGCTGCTCTTAGACTGTCACAATATACATAACTTTTTCAGTTCATGTTGTTATATTGGAACCTATAACAAATATGCATAGGGTCAGTATATTTTAAACAGATTCTTAAATTTGTAATCCCACACAGCCATCTTGTGAACTGTCTTGAGGATGGTGGCCATCTTGTGAGCTGGCTGTGGGAGGGCGGCCATGACAGGTGTAGGCTGTGGTTTGGCAGACGCGCTGAGTGCAGGCCCTGGAGCGGCAGGCATGGTGTGAGCAGGCTTTGGTTGGGTAGGTATGACGTGAATAGGCTTTGGCTTGGCAGGCTTGGTGTGAGAGGGCGCTGGCATGATCTTAACAATTCTGGACATAACATATAAGCACTTTGGTGTGGCAGATACTGGAGGATGGCAGGGTTCCTCATCAGCGATCCCCACAGTAAATGCAGAGCCACTCATCCGCAGAGCAAAGTCAATGTATTGTTCTAGCATCCAGCGAGCGGCCTGACGTGGCAAAAAACGTTTCTTGTTTTAAGCCAAAACGAAAAATGTCTTTTATTGCAACATCATTGAAGTCCACCAGTTCACAAAACTCCATGACATATTCTTCAATAGGGCGGTTACCTTTGCAAAGACAAAAGAGGTGTGATGCTGGATCCATGGTTGATCTGTGTCCTGAAAGCTGCTGGATCTGTGGGTCGTAAAATATTCTGTAACGGGCAGTGGTGGAAAGAGTACTGAAAATGTATACTCAATTACAAGTACAGTAAAAGTACTGGTGTTAAAAACTACTTAAGTAAAAGTACAAATTGCTCTTCATAAAAACTACTCAGAGTACTAATTACTTTTTAGCTGGTGGTATTTAATGAATTATCCATAATTGCTGAATCAGACAAGATCCAGATTCATTTTTATGACACTGTTATATTTATATATATATATATATATATATATATAAATTAAAAATAAATAAAACCATGTCATAAAAATTAATTTGTAAGTCTTCTTACCATTATGCGTTTTAGAATAAAAACACATTTGTAACTTTGTAAACAGTATTAACAGTGCTGTGGGATAACAAACAGCTGGGCAAGGTCCTTACTACACTGACCTTACATACTAACGTATATCATAACAGTTTACCTTCTGAACCTTTTGTTCAGTTTCAGCAGAAGCTGATTTTCAAAGTTCACAGAGTCTATCCGGCTTCTTTTAGATGTGAACAGTAGACCAGCACAGCTAAAAAGCCGTTCACATGCAGCTGAGGCAGGCAGAGCTGTATTTAACTTCATAGACAGCTTCTTGATGGCTGGGAAGGAGTGAAGCAGATCCATGCTGTCCGAGGCACATGCAAGGTAACCATCAAGCTCAACTGGACTTTGCAACTTTGTGGAGAGTGGTCTGGAGAAAAAAAATCATCATCATCAGATGACTCTCTTTGCTGATGCTGACTTGACTCCGTGGTTTCAAGATGATTTTTCACACGTCAAGGCTGTAATTGGAAATACTTTAAATTATATGAATGTAATACCCACACTTATTTGGATAATTAATTGGATAATGTAAATTTGAACTTACCAGCCTCTATTACATCAGGTTTGTCAGTCCAGGAGGTCTTGAACTTGGGTAAGAGGACTGCAGCAGCAGCCAGCTCTGGATCCTCCATCATCTGTCCAAAACGCTTCTGTAGGCCATTTTGCAGGGCTCTGATAAGTGGCGTGCAGGTCTGGCTTGATGTCTCCAGCCTGTTGAGTTTGGACTGAAGCTGGTGGATTACTGGCAGCAGCCATCCCAAGTAGACGCTGGACTCTGACTGGAGAATGTTTGATGCTTTTAGCAGGGGTTTCATAGTGATGCAATACTCTCTGAGAAATCCCACTTCTGCAGGATTTAACCTGGCAGACAAAATGTGTATGATAAACAACTAGGCCAAATCATGACAACAGGAAAAGGAAATTAAATATTAGTGGTATTTAATATTATTCACATTTTTACCTTGATTTCATCACATACACTCCTGATGGCATCTTCAGGAGTGAAGATGATGACTAGGTACTTCCGGTGGCGCAGCTGTGCAGTGACACGGGCTCGTGCTACTGTTGTTGCTTTGTTTCTTATTTTAAGTGATTGTTTTAGTACAAAACTTTGGAGTTTGTGTCCGGATTTTAAAGTTAATATGGCAAAGTGCAATGCAAGGTGTTTGTGACGAATACGGACTAACACGAACTTGCCGTTTATTTGCAATTCTTCGGCATTGTTTGGAGAATCGAATAATGGCCTCGTGTTTGCTCCTCCTGCTTTTGGTTCTGATCTTTGGGGTGCCGTTTATTCCATGTTTCGCTTTGGATTTAAACCTACAGCAGGAACAAAAACTGGTATATTCCAGGACTGCACTGCACTGGATTTCTTGCCAGCGGATATACATGCTCCACACAGCGGGACCCAGCCGCGGCACAAGAGAGTGAGGCGGGGAGGCATTCTGGAGCACCTCCGCCGGCGAGCTAGTACACCACCGCTACCTTCAGTGATCCTGAGCAACGTGAGGTCGCTGGCGCCCAAGATGGATGAATTCCGTGCCATTACAAAGACCTGCCTTGAATATCGGGAGTCTAATATTATGGTGCTTACAGAAAGCTGGCTTCATGAGGGAATTCCAGATTCGTTTCTCGAACTTGATGGATACATGCTGGTGCACGCAGATCGCTCCACTAAAACTGGTAAAAAGAGTGGAGGAGGAGTCTGTATGTATATATGTGACAGATGGTGTAAACAATATACAGTAAGATACAAGGTATGCACCCCTGATATCGAACTGCTCTGTGTCACTCAGACCTCACTATTTACCAAGAGAATTCTGTTGTGTTATCATATGTGCAGTGTATATTCCACCCAGTGGCAATGCAGGTAAAGCTGTTGCGTGCATTGCTGAGTGCGCGCATGTGCAGCTTCAGCGCTCACCTGGAGCCCCTATTTTCTTTCTGGGCGATTTTAATCATTGCAAGCTAGAAACTACTTTAGCGGGCTTTGAACAATATGTGCGCTGCGACACCAGGAAAACAAAGATTTTGGATAACTGTTATGGTAATGTCAAAAATGCATATGTAGCTAAATCAAAGCCTCCTCTTTCCAACTCGGATCATAATGTCGTGCATTTGATCCCTTCTTATAGGTCAGTGTTAAAGACATGTAAACCAGAGTATAAAATGGTTAATATATGGCAGAGGACTCTATGGAAATACTTAATGGTTGTTTTTTGTGCACAGATTGGTCCATATTTCACCAATTAGAACTTGATGAGGCCACTGACACAATTAGTGATTATATTAACTTCTGCGTAGATAATGTGGTAGAAAAAAAAAGATGTTGTGGTTTATCCTAACAACAAACCCTACATTACAAAGGACATTAAAAGGTGCATAAATAAGAAAAAGCTAGCATTTAGGAACAGGGATAAGGTAGGACTATTAGTGGCACAGAAATAATTAAAATATCAGTTGAAAAAAGCAAAGAAACAGCATAAGCGAGCCATGGAACACAGTTTTTATACTTCTAACACAAAAAAACTTTGGAAAACAATGAAATTGTTTACTAAGATGAACCTGCTAGGAAACGTATTATAACATTGGACAACTTACAAAGAGCAAATGAGCTAAATGATTTTTATTTGAGATTCGAGGCACAAAACTATTTAGATGAATGCTATAGCATATTACAATCATTGTCCGATACTAATGACCCCCCCTGGGTGGAAGTAGACCCATGTGATGTGCAACACCTTTTTAGGTGCTTGCGCACCAACAAGGCTATGGGGCCAGATGGGTTACCAGCATTTTCGTTAAAAAGTTGTGCTGAAGAGCTTTCAATAGCATGGGGTCCCATATTTCAATGATCTCTTGATATTCACACTGTCCAAGCCCTGTGGAAAAAGTCCTACATAACACCAATTCCAAAAAACCCTGGTGCTAGAGCAAATAATGATCTTCGCCCTGTGGCTTTGACTTAACATGTTATGAAGTGTTTTGAGAAATTTGTAATCGCATTGCTGGAAAAAGAAGTAGAGCCCCTATTAGACACATGCCAGTTTGCCTATAGGCAGAACAGGAGTACTGAGGATGCTGCCATTAGTATTGTCCATCTTGTGTCCAAGCATCTTGAGAATACTAAAGCTTAGAGTTGGGGTTCTCGGACTCGTACTCGTACTCGGACTCGAGTCCGGTCTCGAGTACAGTTTTTAGGCGACTCGGACTTGTCACGGACTCGGATGCATTTTTACTCGGACTTGACTCGGACTCAAGCTTTTCGGACTCGGAAAATATCCCGAGTCCGTCCGAGTCCAGAGACAGTTGATGGAAATGTCACTGACTCGATGCATTATCACGAAAGTCTTGTCCAGTAGGCTATTGAAAGCCGACGGGTTTATGTGCGCACTAGAGATGCGCGGATGAGCTCAAACGTCACCCGAATCCGCAGCTTCAAATAAATTATCCGTCCGCCACCCACCCGCACCTGTATTTTTCTCTGATTTAGATAACCGCACCCGACCGTCGTTTACGATTATTCTAATTCTTAGTTTTGCATGATGATATGATGAATGGATGGTTGATTCAGCTGATCTGCACATCGCTGCACACTTATATAATCTTAATCGTTCGTGCTTTTAAGCCAAAGCCACGCTAAAAAGAATAACGTTAACTGACATATGGACGTGACTCTCCGCAATCTCTGATTAAATCAATTGGGTGTTTGAACGCCTACTGGATCCTTGGACAAAGATTACAGGGGTTCACCCAGTTTAAGAAATTTCAGATCATAAAAAGCTAATTCTTTTCATTTTTAAGGTATTGTTTTCGTTATAATGTACTGATTCAAATTAGTAATCAATAATAATTGTTAATTTTACTACTCGGCAAATGTGGTGTTGGTGCGGACGGAGCGGGCGCGTGTCAGGCGCAATCATCAAACTACTATCATCTT
Source organism: Labeo catla (assembly GCA_012976165.1). NCBI lineage: Eukaryota > Metazoa > Chordata > Actinopteri > Cypriniformes > Cyprinidae > Labeo > Labeo catla. Next base: position 133,790 of record VONZ01000215.1, read on the forward strand.
TACTATGTGTTTTGAGCGAATATTTGCATTTATTCACATACGATTGAATTAGAAATAGTGGCCTGTCATGATTTTGGCTAATGCAGGACACTACTGAATGATGCGCATCAGAGGGAATTTAGAAGTGGGTATACGCAAAGCCGACGGATAAAAAAAATGGGTATCCGCAGGTACTGCGCTACACCACGAAATATTACCCTACTCAATAGCATTAACACAGGCGTAACTCCCTTCAAACTTGATCTGGAATGTCTTTTTTTATTTTTTCTCGAACAAGTGACACACACACACACACACACACACACACACAAATGAAATCGTTTGCCTGAAAAAGGTATTTAGAACAGGTTCATATTTTAAAAAATGTAGTTAATATTTGCCTCATTATTGCTTCATCTCATCCACCCGCGACCCACCCGCAAATAATCAGAATGCATTTTTTTTATTATTATCCGACCCACCCGACCCGCGGATTATCCGCACCGCCCGCGGATATAACCGCCATCCGCGTATCACTAGTGCGCGCACACTCAAAGCGCGATCACAGAACGCGCCTCTCAGTCAGTGTGCGAATACAGAGTTGTCTTTCGCTTTTAATACGTTCTGTTATTGTTACACACAGGCCCGGCCCTAACCAATTTGGCGCCCTAGGCAAGATTTCAGGTGGCGCCCCATTGCATCACAGTAAATTCCACTGCTAGTGTACATATACTCATAAGAAACTTAATAGCTTTGTCTTGGACATTCTTTTATTTAAATAAAGCATTTTGCACATTCAAAATACTTAGAAAGAATTAAAGAAACAAATACAAAAAATGAACATATGAAATACAATATAAATAGCTTAGCTTCTGGGTTGTGCTGCTGATGTGGAGGCGACAGGAGGATTTGCAACGGTGGGACTGAGAAACCTCAGCAGCGCATCTGAAGACAGAAGAGGAGTATGTGACACCAGTCTAATAGTAATCACATGATTTCAAGAATAAAATAAAATGAAATAATACAAATGAAAAACCTAGAGATACCTGCATGATGTAGACTATACTGTATAATATAAAATGTACTTTTTCTGATATAGAAATTATATTAGTAATTCATATATTAGTAACAATTTCAATTTTATTGTCATTACAGTTAAATGCTAATTAGCAGAATGCAAAGAATGAGTAAACTGCAGTATACTATACCATCTGGGAATGCTAAGTTATGCTCTAACATTAATGATGTGCACTTTAACACTGATGTAAAGTTTAACATGATAAACGCACTTTAGACAATATGAACTGTAACACAACAAACAGCTAGGCTTACAACTATGGAAAATGAAGAGCATTATGATTGACTATTACAAGCTGGGAAAACGTCAGATAACCATGTCAATCCAATTAACGTTATAACACCTGCTGAATAGATTTAATATTTACACATTTGCCTGAGGAAGGAATGATGGGGGTAGTTACATTACTATTTTCCATAACAACTAGGCTCTTCCATAACATTAGCTGACGTTAAAACTAACAGATAGCGCTAGCTATTTATTGATTAGCAAACCATGTTATGCTAATTGTTAATGGCGCTATCAATCATCGTTCGGAAACAGCAAAATAATTTCATTGACATCATTTTTACCGTAACATTACCTCTGTCTTTGTCGCGTTTTTCCTCCTCTTTTCTTTTTTTCCTTTCCTGGGCACCAGACAGTTTGGGAGGTTTTGACATGTTGAGCTTGTTGACCCATCAAAAAACGACCACCGTGTAGGTAAAGTCTGATTATTCGGAAGAGGGGGGGCGTCTTAGGCAAGTAGGCTATATTATTATTATTATTATTATTATTATTATTATTATTATTATTATTACTACAACTACTACTTAGTAGGCTTTGCTATGCAGTTAAATTAATGTGGGCTTATTCTTTTCTGAAGTCATAATACCAAATAGTTTTAAGAATAGTGGAAGTTACACTTTTTTTCTTCCTCCATCTCTGGCGCCCCCTGGATGTACGGCGCCCTTAGCATTTGCCTATACTGCCTATGCCACGGGCCGGCCCTGGCTACACACATGCTCGTATTGGAGACTATTCATATAAATGAAGTTGGTTTCGTCTTAAGTAAACCTGAACAGTTGGGAGAAACAATGATGCGTCAAAATATTTGATCTGTGCGTCAGATCTTAAAGCGACAGCAGCGTAAACCTGCAGCAGCCGACCACATCAAACAATAATCAAACAACAAAAGAAAAAGAGAAAATCACTCACTGTTCTTGATTGAATCACTTACTAACTGTAATAAGAATGATCTTTAATGTGTACAATGAAGATTTTGCAGTGTTTTATTTTAACATTTATTACTTCATGAAATGAAGTCTATTTCTGTAATAGCCTTTATATAGACCTACATAAAAAAAAAAAAACTTGCAAAAAAAACCCTACAATTCTATTTTAAAAAAGATTCTATTTTAAAAAATAGTATTTCATTTGTATTTTTGATTAAAATATGTATTACTACTTTTGCTTGTAAGTAATACTTTAATGTTTACTTGCCTTGAGCTCCAGAATGTTTTACTTACATTGGTTGATTAGTTTTTTCTGTATTGAAATTAATATTATTTAAACATGGTGGCAGTTTCTAGCTTCAAAGAAAAATAATTTTTCTAACATCTTTGCAGCAAGTTTTATGGGTCCAAAACCATCTTGGGTGTGCATGATTTTCTAATAATTAAATGGCCCATCATCAATTATTCCTTATATAATGCCATTTATTGTAATTAATGTAACTATAAATGCATTCAAAAATAAAACAGGTGTGAGTTTGCTGTGACTTATGGAAAGTATAGGTAGGGCTTTATACACAGTGTGTGCCATTGTAAAGACTAGGTTTATCCCCCACAGCATCATTTTCTTTCAAGAATTTTTTTTAAATAATTTTTCACATTCTAAAACCTGTTTCACTCTAAAATATGTCACATTACATAAGTCAGCCATAACTTCTGTTGCATGACTTTAAGTTTGCTAAGCAGAGCATGGACATTTATGAGATGTTGTGAAATCAAAAATCAAAATGGCAAGATCCACTAGAGGTTTGCTTTTCTTACATTTCAACTGACATTGCATTTTTCTAGTTGTAAAGTTTAAAAACAGGGGTGTCCAAACTCGGTCCTGGTCCTTGGTTTAGCTCCAACTTGCCTCAACACACCTGCTAGGGGGTTTCTAGTATGCCTAGTATAAGCTTGATTAGCTGGTTCAGGTGTGTTTAATTGGGGCTGGAGCTAAAATCTGTAGGACACCTCCCTCCAGGACCGAGTTTGGGCACCCCTGGATTAAAACAATGTTAAGATACTGACAAACAGTAGTGTTTCCTTGGACTCGGACGGACTCGACTCGGACTCGGCCCTTTGGGACTCGGACTTGAGTCCGACTCGGCCCATTTTGGACTCGGACTCGTCTCGGACTTGATTGGTTAAAGACTCGGACTCGACTTAGGTGGACTCGAACCCAACACTACTAAAGCTTATGCTCGTATTTTATTTGTCGATTTTAGTTCAGTGTTTAATACAGTGCAGACACATCTGCTTTTAGAGAAGCTGCATAGTATGGGTGTCAGTACTTTTTTAATCAAATGGTTTCACTCTTTTTTAAGTAATAGAACTCAGCAGGTTAGGGTGAATGGGATACTTTCCGAGGTTAGATATAGTAATACAGGAGTGCCACAAGGTTGTATTTCATCGCCTATGCTTTTTGCTTTGTACATGAATGATTGCAGGAGCAAATATATTAATAATTACATTATGAAATATGCCTACGACACTGCCATTTTAAGCCTCTTATACAAAGATATGGATTTATCATCCTATTATAGTGAAATAGATACATTTATTCAGTGGTGTGACAAAAACGGTTTAGTGTTAAATGCAAAAACATACACAAGAAATGATTCTTGACCCAAGAGGTGTATCTGAGCACAAGCCTGTGATCATTAAAGACACAGTGATACAGCAAGTGACATCTTACAGATACCTGGGGTTTTACATGGACAGTGTTTTTTGTTGGAAGACACATATTGACAGTTTGTGCACACGACTACAACAGAGACTTTAGTTTTTAAGAAGGTTAAGACTGTATGGGGTGGGTAGCAATATCCTACTTGTTTTTTACCGAGCCATGTTTGAAAGTCTTATCTGCTATGGAATTACAGTCTGGTTTGGAAACTTGCCTGTCCAACTGAAAAGCAAATTGACACATATTCATAAAACAGCCATGAAAGTTATTGGAATAAAGCAATATGTACCCATACAGACTCTGTATGAAAAGGCAGTGACGAGAAGAGCAATAAGTATCAGCACTAATTTTGAACACCCTCTTTTTAGCAAATACCAGCTCTTGCCATCAGGAAAGAGACTGAGAATGCCAATGTGTAAAACCAATAGACTGAAACTTTCATTTGTTCCTACCTCAATAAAACTGTTGAATTCTACCAAGATGAACAATGCACTCAAAGCATATTAGCACTTCGCCGTGTTTTTGCATTTTATCTTATTATGTATGTATGTATATGTAACTGTTTGTACTGAGCAACATGGTAGCACTTTGCCCAAGATAAATTTCCTCTTGGGGACAAATAAAGTTTATCCTTCCTACCTTCATTCCTTCCTTCCCCCTTTTCATCAGTGATGCGTATTATCCTTTCAGTAGCGAGACAGGTTGAATTCCACCTTGTTGCAACAAGGCGAATGATCTGTAGCTCACACTTGTCCTCTACCACTTCACTAGCCAAATGTGATCGCCCAGTTTTGTTCCAAATGCGCTGGCATTTTGCAAAGCTTGAACAGAAAAGCCTTTTGTAGGTATCAAGACAATGGAAAAGTAGCAAAACAAGGCATGAAACAGGGAAACCACTTGGTAGAGTCTGCACAGACAAAACAATACTTTACAACCTCCTGTTTGGCATGACCCTCCTTAAATGGCTGCCAAACAGGAAGTCACCATAGAAGCAGCAGAGGGAGCGGTAACAGACAGTACATGGGCAAGGTCACCTTCTGCTGGCGTGGCGTTACACCTGTTGAAAAGAGATGTTCTTCATTCCTCCAGGGGTGGTGCTGCTCTTCTCTCTAGAAATATGGCAAATAGTCTTAGAGTTTGGACTTGACTAACTGGGCTAATAAGTGAAAGTGTAAAGTGAAAGTCGTGACGTATTGTCAAGTGTGGTGACCCATACTCAAAGTTGGTGCTCTGCACCAATGACAATACAATATATAGGGTGTGATTTTACCACAACATTCAACATATTAACATGAAATAACTGCTAATTCATGTTTCACCACCTGGAGTCCATTTGTTTCTTTGAATTGCAGTGATCCATTTGCTTTTTTTTTTCTGTAGCTTTTGGCAGCCTGTAAAAATATACCTCAGGTTTCTTGTCAAATCTCTTTGTACAGTCAATCACAAAGCTCATTCTGGTTTTACAGGTGTTTTGTGTGTTCTCTCGCAGCATTCACACTGAAACCAATGCTGTCACTCAGTCTTTTTCCACTCAGTGTGTGGAGTCACTGAGCTGATGATGACGTCACGTGCATAAACTCTATAGGGAGATGAGAGAGTCTGTAGTACTTACTATTGGAGAAAGATTAACGTCTAACTTAGATCACATATCCCTTAATAACCAATTACATTACAGCCTTGACGTCATCGAATTTCAGTCAGTTGTGTGATACTCAATTAAATGTCACTAAAAATCAGTGAGTTAACTTATAAAACTTTTTTTTTTTTCATGGTAAACTTCAAAAATAGTTCAATCCAAAAGTATTGTTTAGTGTAAAACACGTTGAAGTTTAGCACATAGGCTGTCGATGCATTAAAAAAAAAAAAAATGTACTGCCAGACCTGTGTTACTGTGTTAGCATTAGCTAGCTTTTTTTGGCTAATGGTTGCAGACTTGCCTTCTAGTGGCTTTGCACTGTGTTTCTTTAGTCCGTGTTAGTGATGGCCGGTTTTGAAACACTGATTCATGAAGCTTCGAAACTTTTATGAATCTGTTGTTTCGAATCAGTGGTTCGGAGGGCGTATTAAATTGGGAAAGTCACATGATTTCAGCAGATTTCAGATTTTACATCATAACTGTTTTGAAATGTTCGAAAATTCAATGGTTCACCGCTGGGCAAAACACACAGGCAAAATATTAAACCAGTGTCTATAGTTTTACCTGATCTCAGATCAGTTTCATTAATTTGTCCACATTTTTAACAAAACATTTGAGTAATTAAAAGAATGAGAAGTAGATAATAGTCTCATACTGGTCTCTATATAGAAGCTGTCCATAAAACAAACAAAGCAAGCCCTGCAAATTAATATAACATATTTTAAAAACCACGTCATAGAGACACTTCATATTTATTAGTATTTTATTATTTGTATTGCATTTAACGTAGTATACTTTCAATAAAACATTTGCAATGGACTTTAAAAGCTGTTTTTATGCATGTTTTAGTCTGAGTTTTTGTTGCATTTACACATTTTTGATCAGCAGGTGTCACCAGTGTGTGGAGTTTCGAGCGCTTCAAAACAATGAATCATTTTGCAAAGCAATTCAATTGATTCGAAGCTTTGAAAAGTTTTCCCTGCATCCCAGTGTCCATACTGTCCATCCTCAATAGTATGTGAGATTACAATAAGTGTGTCCGAAAGCATAGTATGCTGAAAAGAGTGTGTCAAATGTCCCCGGATGGTCTACTATTTCAGGTCGATTTTTGAAGTGTGGATCTGTGCACACTCTAATGTTGCCCACAATTCATTGCGCTTTGGCAAAGGATTCAGTCCAGAACTATGAACACGAATAAAACGAATAAAACCTAATTATTGTGATCCAATATTTGCCTCGCATTTCAGGATGAAAAGACAAACAAACCAAAAGATAATCCACTCTTTTCCTCCGAGACTGTGTTATGATTTATATGACATTATTATTTTTATTGTGAGTAATGTTATTAGGCTTATCATTATTGCTGATCACTGTTGTTGTGCTATAATACTGTAATATTTACCATTATATAATCAGAGGAGTATAGAAAAGTTTATGAAAGTGTCACTCCACAATACAAATGCAAATGCAAAATATATAAATATGTATAGTATTTTTATGTTACATTAATTAGTGTCGTGGTTTATATACATGTTGCTGCTGATTGGTCTGACATTTTTTGACACACCCACCAAACAAGAGAAAACGTATCTCAAACCCCGTTGCACATCATTTCCAGGAAACATGTCGTTCAACCCGAAAACTGTAGCAAAACGTCGCGCACCGGTTTTAGCTTGAACTTGCCCCATGTGTTCTGTTCTCATTGGTTCATTGTTCTGTCATGTGGTTTTCAGTTCTGTTCGTTCATTGGTTCCTGTTCATTAGTTCTGTCCTGGCATTGGTTACTTTCTATCATGTGTTCCCTATAGTTTTATATTTAGACCCTCATGTTGAAATCTATTTTGATACACTAATGACTTCCACACACCTTTTCTTACAGCAAATTGATTGGGTTTGGAATTATTTTACCCCCATTTATATTTTTAAATGTAAAAATTGTAAAAGTAAAGTTTGGGAATAAAGACACTTGCTCACACTGTGTGTTAATACAATATAACACTACAGTAAACACTGTACAGACAAAGTCTGATGCACACAATAGTGTCCAACTGCACCAGCAGTTTCAGAACCGCAACCACAGAACCGGAAGTGAGGGGCCGAGTTTTTGACAACGAGATAAACACGGTGGAGAGCACGGTGAGTTGTTTTGAGTTAAGTGTTTTTTACTAAATACTTCATTTGTGCTTTGATTTATCATCTTAATGAAGGTTGAATTTGTTGTCATACAATTTGTTGTATAATACAATCCATTTTTTTTTTTTGGATTGCATGTTGTAAATAGGCTTTGCTGTGAAGCTTTGAAGATGTTTATTATTCGTAAATATATTATATTATTATTCATAACATTTGTTAATGTGAATGTTGTGGTCCTTTCATCTCTTGTAGAGATGAATTCAGAGATGTGACACATTACCTGAGCTGCAGCAGTGCAACTAATATATACTTACAATATATTATTACATTACAGTTTTACAGTATACAGCGTCTCCTTTTGAAGAAACAGGTGTAAGGTCTGCAGGGTCATCCACATCTCTACTAAAAACACTCATTTTAGCATGAATGGCCCTACATCTGACCCTTTATGTGGTTTGATTTGTCTTAGCTCAACTCTCCAAAGAGTTTGACCTATGCTGGATTCAAAATTGCATAAGACAGTCATTGTATCTCTCTCTAATCAAACACACCTGATTCATTCATCAGTTCATCAATAGAGACTCCAGTGCTAGAAACATTGTTGAGGAGACTCCAGGAACTGGTTTGGGAATCACTGGTTCATGGAAATGTGCAGAAATACAGTATATGTGCTACTGTACATCAGATTCCTCATTCCTGCTCCTGGAGAAACATTTTTCAACTCTAATTAAAGCACCTGAATCAACTAATCAAGGTCTTTCACATTCAGGTGTTTGGATGATGAACTCTGCCTTACGTGAAAACACTGAAATAAAGATTTTAAATAAACTGCACCAATTAAACTAACACTGAACTCATAATCAGACTGCAGCAAACATTTATACAGAGGAAAAAGTTGAGAAATTCAGTTCTAGAAATAGTTAAAGAAAGAAGAGGAACTGTGATCTGAATGTGTGAAAATTCACAGCTATCAGTTCAAACTGGGTTCAGAGATGATCTCAGATCTGTGTGGGTTAAACTAGTGTGGTCAAACTAACTGAGTTTCCACAGTCAGCAGTAACACACTTCTGAAAACACTAGATCACAAACCACAACACAAAGAGACAAAAGACAAACATTAGTGCTGAAAAATGCATGTTTGTACGCAACTTCATTTACACATTATTGATATTATTGTTATTAGTGCGACTCAAGGAAGGAAGTCAGTGATAGTGAATAACTTTTCAGTAACAAACCAGTTTAATCACTAATATTTTAATGATTTTATTTCTAGAATTTAACAACATGCAGAAAACTGATAGAAGAAAGAAGTAAAACTACAAAGAATTATAGTAAATGTGGTTTGATCAACAATATTCAGTTCTCACACTGAAGAACATGTTTCACAGACGCTGTTGTCTGGTTAGTGGTTATGGTTTGGCAGTTCATAGGAAATATAGAAGAAACAGAGTTGAACACAACACCAGTAACAGTCTGTGTTCAGCTCTCGAGGGAAGATTCAACAGATTGAGGTGTTTACAGAATGACTGCAGGTTAAAACTGCCTGAACTGATCTCAGTTCTCACACTTCTCCATTATGACTGACATTGTGTCACTAAATAACAGCATTTAAACACTCAGTCAGATCAGAGGAAGTGAACAAACACAGGAAGAGCTGATAGTATTTAAAGAAAGAGTTGTGAGCATATAATGAAGAGGAAGACTGACAGAAAGAGAAAATGGCTGATAAGTGTCATTTGTGTCTGCTGGGACTGATCATTCTCTCTTCACTTCTCACAGGTAAACACATTTCTACATGCTCTTTAAAAAGTTCAGTATAAATATACACATGTAGAAATGTTTTATTAAAGCTGGTCTGGTGTTGAGATTGTGAATGAGTTACTCTGTTCAGGTTTTATTCTTCCTGACATTCATGTTCTGATCTCAGAGTCACATTTAAAAATACTGTTTTATTCCTGAGAATGACCTGCTGATGCAGGAGTTTGTTAATGAAGCTTCATTTATTAATAACATAACGATCACTCAAATGTTCTTGTGTTTCAGGTACCAGTGGAGTGAATGAGACTCATGTGTTCATCAGTTCTGGTGAAAATGTCCGTCTGCCCTGTAATAATGCTCTTCATGACTGCAAATCAACTACATGGATCTATAACAGACATTCAGCAACAGTTGAACTGATTGGTTTAGGGATAAAGAAGAAAAACACAGAGAGACATGAGAGACTGAGTCTGGGGTCTGACTGCTCTCTGAACATCAAGAACATCATAAAAGAAGATTATGGACTTTACATCTGCCGACAATATGTGAATAGACAAAAACAAGGAACTGATGCACGTGTTTATCTGCATGTTCTTCATGGTAATTTTTTAATTATGTGGTCAATTTAAAAAGGGCAAATTGTTCATTTAAACTCTCATGATAACTGAAGAGTGTGTGATTTGTGTGTTATTTTGTGTTTCAGTCTCTTCATCATCCTCACAGACTGAGATCAGTGCAGGCAGCTCTGTGACTCTCTACTGTCAGTTGTATTCTTATTCATATGCTGGATTCTCTTGTGATGATTGGATCCGTTCTGAGGGAATTCAGCTGTTCTGGGTGAATCAGGCTGGTGTTAAACTGACAATATCAGACTCCAGATATCAGATATCAGATCCAGGACACTGTTTCATCACTCTGACTACAACACTCCTGAATGAAGATGACAACAGAGAGTGGAGATGTGAAGTTACTCACAGAAATCAAGTCAAGACCTCAGTCACATATACTGTCAAGAGTTCAGGTGAGAAAACAATCTCATCAATAAGTTTTAAACCTTTATAATGTCAGTGACACTAGTGATTTTTAGTATCATTGAAGCAGAACAAATCGAGGTACAAAATCTTCTTTCAGTCTGACAGAAGAGAAACTCAAAGCTCTGCTGCAAACTAATGTAAACTGTTCAAAAAGAGCTGTTTAAATAATGTAGAAACTGAAACTTGACAGCAAAAAGTTTTGTATTTAATATGATGATCAAAGTAAAAAATATTCTACAGCTGGGCTTATAACAGTGATTTAAGCTAAACTTAATGTGAGTGTTGAACATTACGTATATATGATGTTCAACACACACACACACACATATATATATATATATATATATATACTGTTTATTTATATATTAATTTATTTATTTATTCATTCATTTTTTTTGTGCAAATGGTATTTATTTGCAGTGTGCCATATTTTTCAGAAACAAACAAATAAAGGTCAAACTTGTATTGTTGAGAGAAACACACACAGAGAAAAGTTGCATCGGTGTATAAATCACATTTTATTATTACATTCAGAAATAATGTAAAATATTGGTAAATAAAGTAAAAGAGACCATTTAACTACATGACATTATACTATAAAACCAATACTAAAAAACATCCCTGTTATTGCACAAGGCTCCGTTTTTGGAATTGGCATTTTATGTGTTTTGTAATAAATTTACACAACGTTTAATGCATGCAATGATATAAATCCATTAAAAGACAACACCATTTGATCTAAAACTATCAATTTAACTAACATATTCAGAATATTAGTCCCTATAATACACAAGGCAATTATTATTTTTTTTTTTTCAATATATTTATTAATTTTTTTCTGATTATGCCTTTATTATTTTTGGTATTATTATACATGGTACTAAAACTATATACCTGCTTAAATTCATTAAACTCATATTCAGAATATTATTCTCTATAATGCACAATGCTTGCTTGTTTTCTGATTATATCTTTATTATTTTTATGTATGGTACTGAAATATTTTTGATATGTTTTATTATACTGAACCCACTTAAATTCATTAATCTCTGCCACCGTTTGAGATAAAGTTATCAAACCAACTGTAAAATATTAATAATAATATTTCCTATAATGCACAAGGCTTGTTTTTGTTTGTTTGTTTTTGTTTGTTTTTTCTTCTGATTGTATCTTTATTATATTTATATATGCTACTGAAACCATATTTTGATATGTTTAACATACTGTACCTACTTAAATTCATTCAACTCTGCCACCGTTTAAGATAAAGGCATCAAACCAACGGTAAATTATGGAAAATATTATTCCTTATGATACACAGGACTCATTTATCAGATTATGCCATTAGTATTTTTCTATATGTGACCCTGGACCACAAAACCAGTCTTAAGTCACTGGGGTATATTTGTAGCAATAGCCAAAAATACATTGTATGGGTCAAAATTATTGATTTTTCTTTTATGAAAAAAAAAAAAAATATATATATATATATATATAGGATATTAGGTAAAGATCATATTCCATGAAGATATTTAGTAAAATCCCTACTGTAAATATATCAAAACTTAATTTTTGATTAGTAATATGCATTATTAAGAACTTCATTTGGACAACTTTAAAGGTGATTTTCTCAATATTTTAATTTTTTGCATCCTCAGATTCCATATATTCAAATAGTATCTCGGCCAAATATTGTTATATCCTAACAAACCAAACATCAATTGAAAGCTCATTTATTCAGCTTTCAGGTGTATGAATCTCAATTTTGAAAAATTGACCCTTATGACTGGTTTTGTTGTCCAGAGTCACATATTAAAATCATATGAAGAGTTCAAATGGTAAAGCCCTTAAGTGTCATCTGAAAAGTTCTTCTAAAATGAGCATTTGTGTCACGCGTCCATGTTTAGGTTCAGTACTTTCACATTAATGGCAATCAATATTTTATTTTTACTTTGCCATTAAAATGAAAGAGCTGAATATAAATATATAATCTCAGGAAAAAAAGAAAAAAAAAAAGGTACGCTGTCACTGGGGCCATACACTAAGGTGCAAAAATACATTTTTTGTACCATATTTACCTTAAACGGTACAAATTAGTACCTAATTTATTTATTTATTTATTTATAAACTTTATCTTTATCAGAAAAATATGGGTTTTGAAAACAAAGTAAAATATCATGAGGTTCTAAATTAATGTCTTTGTTTCATTTTTGTTATGTCTATTTTAAAGTCAACACAAAATGAAATAGAGAAAATTGAAATAGAAAAATAAATGTTCAGTATTTTTAACTGATGTGTTACAAAAGGTACATTTGTGTGGAGAGAACATACAACCACACACTCACTCACAAATAAACTACTTTAATTAACAAACGTTTCTGCAAGAATCCTTTGTCAAGATATACAAGATAAACTAATGTTAATTTTAAAATAAAATTTCAGATGACCTTTAGCAGCTTTTGCATCTTCTAATCCATATTAGTATATTTGTAATCATGCCTTTTGTGTACTTTCAATATTTACTTTCCATACTGTGGTTTTATTTTTGTGTTATGTATATTTTTATTATTTTATTTTATTTTTACTTACAATATGTTGGTACCTTTACATTGTTCTGCACTAGAAGACCATGTCAGCAAAACAATTTCCCTGTCAAAAATTAAGTTTATTGTATTTCTGATTCTCTAAATTATATTCCTTATGATACACAAGGCCTGTTTTTATATTATTTTGCTATTTTTTTCATCTATTGTACTGAACCAGTAAAAATCCATTGAACTTGTAACGTGGACGCGGAGGCGGTGTAGAATCCAATTGCAGAAGTTTATTACAAACAACAGCAAACATACACAATGAAACAGGCAGAGGGTCAATAACCCGAAAAACAGTCCAAAACGTAAACGTAATCCAAACAGCAGAGAGATAAAGCAGGCAGTGGGTCGAATACCGTGAAGTCAGTCCAGAAATAGCAAACAATCCGACAGGGGTGATCCGTAAACTCAATAGTCCATGAACAAAGCAAGATAGCAACAGGTAATCCAACAGAGTAGATATAAAAATGCTCGGTAAGGCAGGTGGCAATACTTCGCAAAGTATAAAGCACATGGCCAGTCCTTATATAGTGACAAACAGGAAGTAACAGTAGAAGCAGCAGAGGGAGCATGCGGGCAGTTCTAGGGTGAGAGCTCCCTCTGCTGGCTTGGCGTTACAGAACTACAACAACACAGTTTCCACTAAAGATATTAAACCAACTGCAAAATAATATATCTGTATATGATATATCTCTACATTTAATTTACAGTTGATTTGATTCCTTTAGCTGATGTTGTGTTCAAGATTAATGGTTCAGTACCGTATATTTAAAAAAACAAAATTCTCAGTTGCAGTGGTTTGATACCTTTATCTTAAATAGTGGCAGAGTTTAATGAATTTAAGTAGGTACAGTGTATTAAACGTATCAAAAAATATGGTTTCAGTACCATATATAAAATTAATAAAGGCATAATCAGAAGAAAAAACAAACAAACAAACAAACAAAAACAAAAAAAACAAGCCTTGTGCATTATAGGGAATAATATCTGATACCTTTAGAGCAAATGCAGTTGTTATTACAAAACATGTAGAGCAACACATCTACATAAAATATTTTTGGAAACAACAGACAAATTCAACTGAGTAACTGAATCACTTCTCTTTAAATGGGTGTTTGATTGTGATTTCACTTTTTTAACTTTAGTTGGTGTGAGATATTGTCTTTTAAATTTATGGCAGTTTATTGGCTACAAAAACGTGACATCATAAACCCAGACATTTACATATACTCTGCCGCCGGTAACATGCAACAAAGGGGGCGGGGCAAGAAGAGGAAGAGTTGTTGCCATGTCGTCAAAACTAGCGGTGCATGAAAAAACCTATTCATATATGAATCGTGATTCTGTCTTATAATTATTCTAATGAATTCACAAGTTTCAAATCATTGTTGAAAGCAGCAGTTCTTAATCTTGTCTCTCGCATCCCCTCTGCTCTACACACTCTGCATCTCTCTCCTTCTCTGTCACACACACCCCCTGCTCGAGCCCTCCTGCCCGAGCCCTCCTGCCCCTTTGAGCTGTGACTAAACTGTCCTTTTGGTCCGGTCTAGGTGCCCCAGTGTACAGATAGACAGATATTTTACACATAGCTACAAGAAGCGTTAAACATGGACACACACGCAGTTGCTGTAGTTGCGAGCAATATTTGCTGGCGAATGCTTCTTAGGGGCCATTCACACAGAATGCGTCTTTGTGACTAAAAACACTCACAAATGTTTTTTAAAAAAGCACAGTGTAGAACGTGAGGGTCTTGAGACACACTTTTGAGACATGCTGCAATAATGAAAATATCCAGTGACAGACATATTTCTAGGATATTTTATAAGGAACAAGTTGTGATAATTGTTTGAAGAAAGGTTATATAATTCAGGGTATCGAACACAGACACTATGAGCGCCTCCTCCGCCATGTTGCCGTCAAATAAAACAGTTGTCATGACAACGCTTGCCCCGCCTCCGAGTTCTTCTGATTGGTCCACTGCTTTGGAACTGACATTGATGAGCGGCTATGATTACATAGAAAAACAATGGAAAAGTAGGGCATTGGAATGGAAAAACGTTTTCTGTGTAAATGACCCCTTACTGTTACAAAATAAACAATTACTTAACAAAACTGCTACAACACAATCATGTATTGTGCTGTATTAAAGCTTTAATCAGGATAAAACTGTATATTAAAAGCTAACATAAGCAGCAGCATTTACAAATCACAGCGTATCTAAAAGAGTGGTTTAGCGAATCACAACACACTGGGCCAGCTAACCAATCTGAACCCATTGCATATTGCTTCATTGTTTCACAAAACACGGAAATCATCTGATCGTTTGTAGCGGTGTAGAATAAAGGTAAATTACATGAAAAATTATGAGGTTTTTTTTTAAACAAAGCATTAACGCATGTTAGACTGCACCCCATAAATACAGTCAAGCCTAGAATAACCCAAACACCCCTTTAAAGATGAAGAGACTGTGATGTCAAAACAACATTCAAAATGTTTTTTCTTTTTGTGTACCTTCAAAAAAAACAAAAACAAAAAAAAACAGCAAAACATCCTACTGAAGTAAAATAAAGAAAACAAACAAAATGTGCTTGCCACAAACATCTTCCTGAAGCGCATCACAAAAATAAACCAAAACTCAGTGAATACTGCCTATTCCACACAAACATGAGAAATATATCTAATAACATTGAAGTGTATAATTTTAAGTGTCTGTGTTTTGCTTATTTGACATTAGGTACATTACTTTGGATATAAATCATTGCAGATTCAGATCATTTCAGATGATAAAAAACACAACTTGTAGCCCTGAAAATACGGTATAGCAAATTATTTCTCTGACACTTTGAAAACCCCTGTTTTACAGTATGATGCATCTGAACTAATCCATGTTTTACAGCTCAAGATAAAACAACGACAGCAGTGATTCCAGTCCACACCACAAAGTCTCAGGATCATGAAACTACAGACACACACAAAACTAAAGGTACATCATCACTGTTTTTCTCACATCAGTGCTTTGCAGTGCATAATGCTGGAGTTACCTTGTTTGTTAACTAAATAAAATATAATTGTAAAATTCAACAATATGATTTCGCCGGTTTCACACTGCACGCGTAAGCAGAGCAGAAGCAGCACGCAGCCATTTTGCTTTCACATTTGCAGCCCGCACCTGAACTGCGTCTTTTGTACAGACTTTGCTATAATATATAAAAATATGTGTATTACACATTACCTATAGTCAAAAAAAAAAAACGTACGCAAATTTTTTTTTTGTTTGTTTGTTTTTGTTTTTGTTTTTGTTTACATATATTAGAAACATTAAATGTACATACATTACCCATCACAAACAACTTAAGGATAATCCATAACTGTCTACATATCGAAGTTCCTCATAGAAACGTATTTTAAATGATCAATTTCCAGTGTTGGGCAGTAGCGTCGCTACAAGTAGTGACGCTACTATCTTAACTACATTTCTCAGTAGTGTGGTGGTAGCGTCGCTGTTTTCTGAATCAAATAACTTTTCAGTAGCTAAGCTCTTATTTTGATCAAGTAGCGCGGTAGCGTCAACAAAAGCTAAAAGCTATATATTTTTTTATAGTTTAAGCTCAAATCGGAAATATAACTGCTACAGATCACTGATCCTGGGTCAGTAAGCGACGTCACCGCCACTAAACCTCGTGACGCCATTGGCTCATTAAACTGTCAGTCAAACCGTATTAATCCTCCCGCCTCTCTCGTGAATGAAGTGCGGCGCGCAGTTTGAAGCATCTCAGCGTGTTTGCAGACTTGAGGTAAATAAAGAAGTGTTGATTGAAAAAGTACATGTTTTCTGTATTTATAATACAGCACTGTATTTATAAAGGCTAATGTTTTTTTTGCATTCGAGGAGATGAGAAAAGTGTGTCTTAGTCTAGCATTTGTTGTCGAGACAACCAAATTGCTTATGTGAAGCGCTGAATCTTTATATTTTAGCTAAATGTCAGAAAAAAAACTGAGCGCCCACGTAGCAACAGAAAACTGTATAATCTGCAATGCAAACGCGTGAATGCAATGCACGTACTGCCTCTATTGTAGCGGTATTGAGAAAAAAACTTAGTACTTGAACTAGTGGTGGGCGCCTTGATTTTAGTCTTTGAAGCAGGCTAGTGCTCTGGGAAGATCTCAAACTCAGAAGAACGAGATGGGGAGTGGGTGGGTGTGGGTTGTCAAATTCATGGCGAAAGGCAAAATGTTTCGGTTCGTTCTTAGCAAAAAAAACAACAAACAAACAAACAAAAAAAAAACGATCAGGTTCCATAGCGAAATAAGAATTAAACAGTGTTCTAGTCTAAACGAATTATAATAATCTTTGCTAATATTCTTGACACTTGCTAATATTCTTGACACTTCAAAGCCCAACTTTACTTTCAGTTTCGCTTTCAATTTGTTTTGGATTGTTTAGGCAAATTTATTTATTTATTTATTTATTTTTTTTTTTCATCCTCGTTCGGTTCTGAATACGGTTAAAGTTAAAGGATTTGTTGTGGAGTGAGGGAAATAATGTCGGAACATTATAACATTACGCTGTAGGCCTGTTCATTTCAGAATATAATAAAATGTGACTTATAGGCCTAGCCGCCGTGACCTGTCGGGTTTAATTTTTCCTCTCAAAGACGTACAATTTATGTTAGCATGTTTTTTTAAAAAAAAAACTTCGGCAAACGAAAATAGCCGCTTGATTCGGTTAAATATTCTTACTGTCAGTTAACAAATTTACAATAGAATTTAGCTTTGCTTCCCAGATAGTAACAGGGTCTGGGCCAAATCTGGCTTACATTTGGCACTTGTTTTTTATTCACAGTCTTGTATTCATGAAATCAATTACTATCTTTAAAAATGGCAGTAAATTAAAGTGCTGTTTTTGTGCGGTCTGTCATATTTCAGTAGCTATATACAGCAAAACTACAGCACTTCCATTAGGCTATTTTTTTACGAAGCTGTCAACACTGTAAACTCTGATGGCATGCAATCAGTTGACAAACACCCATTCATATATAGACTATGTTATTCAATTATATGTATAAATTATTTTATTTAAAAATTTCGTGTTTTCCCTGTTTTATTCATTCAACATTCTGAAACAGGTGCCATTGTTTTAAAAAAAAATGTTTTTCAAGAAAGAATTCAACCCCCCCTAACCCCCCAAAATATGAGATAAACCCAGCCCTGTACATTATACTGATTTTTGTTGCCAAATTGGTTTGGAAGAGTGGTTGAATAAACAATTAAACTGGACTTTTATGCCTGTATGACTGACAGTTTAATTGATCACTGAGAGAGCATTGACTTGGTATGACGTTGGTTCAATAGAAAAATGAAAATGTAAAAAATAGCTTAGATGTAGTAAACTACTTTTGCCATGTTGCTGTAGCTTAGCTTGCTACATTACCCAAGGCTGTAGCTTTAGTGTAGTTAAGCTTCATTTAATTAAGAGTAACTGTTAGCTTAGCTCACTACATTTTCCAAGTAGCTTGCCCAACACTGTCAATTTCTCGAAAAGTAAGACAGAAATGTAAAGTACAGTCACGTACATCATAGACGTCAATATTAGGTGCTATATTGTGTTTACCTATCTATAGTCCTATTGATTTGTTCATTCGTGGGCCAGTGTAAATTTGTAACAAAAAAGTTACTTACCATCTACACCGAGATACTGCAGCTTCCTCCCATGCTTTTTCCTTCGCCTGCAACGACTGCACTGACCAAAAGCACAATGGGAAACGACTGGCTGACGACACAGCTTAATGCTCATTGGTTCAGACAACTGTGATGTCGCGTTCTCTTCTAAAATGTTTTATTTTTTTAATCTAATATCATGTGGTTATGTGTTTAATTCTGCATGAATATTCACACTATGACAGTGCGATCTCTGTGTGTGATATGTGATTGTTGTTGTAGGAGCTAAATCTAATACTTAAGCTACTGAGACGTTTGATCCCGGATTAACTAGGTTGACGCGCTTTCTTTCTTGTGATGTTATTGTACTTCCTCGTTGAATCTGTCCATGAGTAATAATCAAGCACTTCTTCCGTTGACTCATTGTAGACGTTTATTGGCTCCATAAAACGCTCAAGTACAAAATGTCCATAACAAAGCTTACATTCGTTAGAAGGTTTGATAATCTAATCGGCTTCGCGCCATTGCGGTCAAAAACCTTTTTGCCCTTCCGGGTCAAACGCCTACCTACCACAGTAGGAAGGCTACCTATATAGTTCAATTCTAGTAAATCTCACAGCGCCACTCAGTGGTCAAAATGAGAATAAACCAACCTTCATTGAACATTTTGGCTCCTACACACCGACCCCTAATTGTTATGGTGGACAAACATAACAATTCAGACATAATTTAAAGAAGGAGCCAAACAATACCATATACCCAATTATCTTATCTACACTTCATGCAATAGACATAGTTTTGTTATGGGTCTTTCAATGATGCTGGTTTTGGTCTGCAACTTCACAGAACGCACCAAACCACACTTATCTGGAAAAACCTCTAGGACCTTGCCAAGAGCCCAGGAACCACGAGGAGCCGAAGAGTCCATAATTACCACAATGTCTCCAGCAACCAAACTCCTTTTCTTCTGATTCCACTTCTGCCTCTCTTGAAGTAAAGGCAGATATTCCCGTAACCACCTCTTCCAGAAAAGATCTGAAAGATACTGCACCTGTTTCCATCGTTTTCTCACATACAGGTCATGCGGTTCAAACACGCCAGGTGGTAAAACTGGTTTCCCTTTCAAGAGAAGAAGATGATTAGGTGTGAGAGGCTCCAGATCATTAGGATCGTCCGACAGCTTAGTAATTGGTCGATCATTCAAAATGGATTCCACTTCGCAGAACACTGTGTGAAGTCCATCATCATCTAATTTTTGTTGACGTAAGACAGAGCTGAGAACCCTTTTTACAGAGCGTATCATTCTTTCCCACACACCACCATGGTGTGAACCAGCTGGTGGATTAAAACTCCAACGGATTCCAACCTGTGACAACACTCCATGAATCTTTTCATGATTCAGTGCAGCAAGAGCCTCCTTCAATTCTCTTTGTGCTCCAATAAAATTAGTACCATTATCCGATCTTAGATGTGTCACTTGCCCTCTCCTACTAATAAAACGCCGTAATGCATTAATACATGCATCCGTTTCCAACGAATTTGCTACCTCAAGATGGATTGCCCTGCTTGCCATACACGTGAATAGTACTCCATATCTCTTACTTGTAATTCTTCCATTCTTTACTTCCACTGGCCCAAAGTAATCTACTCCAGTGTTGGTAAATGGTGGTAGATCAGGAAGAATCCTTTCCTTTGGAAGGTCTGCCATTTTTTGTACAGTTGCTCGTCTATTATGGCGTCTACAAAAGCCACACCCAGAAATGATCTTCCTGACAGCTGAGTGGGAGTTAGTAATCCAAAATTTCCTCCTAACCGTGGATAACGTATGGCTTCGTCCACCATGACCCAGACTTTCATGCACATGCTTCAAAATAAGCATAGAAATGTGTTGATCTTTGCTGAGTATGAGTGGATGTTTAACTTCTTCAGGTATTGCTGCTTTACTCAATCTTCCTCCAACTCTTAACAGCCCATCATCCAAAAATGGATCCAACCGATAAATGGAACTTTGCAGATTCACTGTGGCTTTCCCAGATGAAAGAGCAGAAATTTCCTCACTGAATTTCCTTTGTTGGGAATAACGAATGATGGCTTCTTCTGCATCCAAAAGATCATCCAGTGACAAAACCTGACTCTTAGGCATTGTTGTAACTCTTGATCCCTCAGACTGTACACCTTTGTCTTGATTGTTCTTTGGATGACCAGCATCAGTAGCCTTCTGCTTCTTTCCCAGACGAATTCTTTCCAACAGGATCATTTTCAACTTGAGAAACCAGGCCACTGCTATTTTAAGCCTCCTCCACTCAGAAAAGTAAACAATTAGTTGGTCAGTAGGATTTAACAAGTCATTCACACTAATGGCATTTACTTTGGTTTCTCGTTTGACTTCTGCATCATCAGAGTCTATCAAGACATTTAATGTGTCCATAGGCCAGTACTCCTCATACAACCTCAAGAAGGCTGGACCCTCAAGCCACCTGCTATTCTTCAGAAAATCTCCAACCTTCATTCCTCTTGAAGCATCATCAGCTGGATTGTCCTTAGAATTAACATATCTCCATTGTGAGGGTTCAGCTATTTCTCTAATAGTTGCAATCCTGTTAGCTACAAATGTATAGAAACGCTTGTCTTCATTGTTGAGGTACTTCAAGACGGCAGTACTGTCAGTCCAGAAGACAGAATCTTCTAACTGGATAGTCAATTCTTCTTTTAGCATTGCATCCACCTTAGTAGCAAGCACAGCTGCTGTCAGCTCCAAACGGGGAATGGTTACAGCTTTTAATGGTGTCACTCTAGCTTTACCAAGTAGAAAGGCAATGTGAATGCGATTCTCATGATCTACCATTCTGATGTAGGTTACTGTGCCATACCCAGTTTTACTGGCATCAGCAAAATGATGTAATTGAGCATGTCGGAGTTCTCCAAAATCCCCTGGCTTAATGCACCTGTCCACAGTGAATGCAGCTAGCGACTCCAGATCCTCTAACCATCTTTTCCACTGGCTTAAGATGACCTGTGGTATGGCATCATCCCATCCACAACCTCTTCTGCAGAGTTCTTGTTGCATCATCTTGGCAGACAACATGACTGGCGCCAGGAAACCCAGAGGATCATATACAGAGCTGGTGATCGAAAGCATACCACGTCTGGTAAGAGACTGCTGTTTTACCTCTAACTTAAATTTAAAAGAGTCAGTTTCCACACACCATTGTAAGCCTAGTGCTCTTTCAAGAGGAAGTTTATCTCTATCTAAATCCAACTCCTTCAGATCTTTGGCCCTCTGATCCACTGAGATCGATTGCAATAGTACACGACTATTACTGATCCATTTTTCCAAAATGAATCCTCCTTTCTGACACAGAGCAATGAGAGCCTTCATCGTTTTTATAGCTTCTCTTTCTGTAGTAGAGCTCTTCAAACAATCGTCCACATAAAAATTCTGCTTGACAGATTGAATCACATGAGGTGGAAACGCGAACTGATTGTCATCAGCAGTTTTCCTCAGTGCATAACTTGCACAGCTCGGAGAGGAAACTGCACCAAATAAATGTACAGTCATCCTATATTCCACCAGTCTCCCAGAGATGTTTCCATCGGGCCACCAAAGAAAGCGAAGGAAATTTCGGTCTTCTTCAGCCACCTTCACTTGATGGAACATAGCCTGAATGTCACCCATAAAAGCTATGGGTTCCTGTCTGAAACGAGTGAGAACCCCAAGCAACGAGCTGGTAAGATTAGGTCCCTGCAGGAGTTTAGTATTTAACGATGTTCCTTGAAATGTGGCTCCACAGTCAAACACTACACGAATAGATCCCTTTCTTGGATGGTGGACACCATGATGGGGAATATACCATACTTTCCCAATTTCACAGTGCAACTGTTCTTGAGGCACTTGTTCTGCATAGCCCTTGCTAATGACATCATTCATATATCCTGCATATTCCTGGTGAAAATCATGGTTGTTGAGAAACTTCTTCTTTAACCCAAGGACCCGTTGCTTTGCCACAGCAAAGTTGTTAGGCAGATGGACTTCTTTAGATTTAAAGGGCAACTTCAAACAATATCTCCCATCTTGAAGTACCGCTGATTGTTCCATGATTTCCATAAACCTGATGTCCTCCCTTGACATTTCCTTCTTCACAGTGCTTTCATTGAAGTCATGATTGTACTGATTGATTAACATTTCCTCCAATCTGCACACAACAATCTGATTCACAGTAACAGTAGGAAGTTCCATTCTTAATGCACCACTGTTTCCATTCAGTGGACCATTTACAACCCATCCCAACACTGTCTTAACAGCATATGGACCAATCCCACAGCTGTTAATGATCTCCCAAGGTTCCAATATCTTGGGAGCATTGGTACCAATCAGCAAGTCAACATTTGCATTTATGTTTGGGATGTGCACCTTTGATAGATATGGAAACTTAGCCAAATCTTCAGACTTTATCAAGTTGTCAGTACTAACTGGCATTTTCTGCTGTGTGAGCACTTCAGGAAGCTGATAGAAGTTATTGTCATCCAGACTAGATACTTCCAAGCCAGTCAAGGAGTAAGCTGGAACTATGGCTTCTTGCCCCATTGTACTGAGCAAGAATGTGACCTGTTTACCTGAAATATTCAGCTTCTGCATAAGCTGTTCTGAGCAGAATGTAGCCGAACTCCCCGGATCCAAGAATGCATATGTTCTTATGACCTTGTTTCCCTTGACAGATTTAACTTGTACTGGGAGAATGGACAATGCACATCGGTCTTTACCGACCCCTGTATGCCCACACATTTTGGAAGAAACTAAGTTGTTATCAGATGAATGTTTCACTGCTGCTGATTGTCTTTTGATGTGAAGCACTGTAGGGTGAGCTTGATGACAAACTTTGCAATTCAGGCGCCCTTTGCAATCCTTGCTCATGTGCCCAATACACAAGCATGCAAAGCAAACTCCATTTTCCCTGAGAAAGCATATCTTTTCCTTATGCTTCTTTGAATTGAACTGATCACACTCCTCCAATGAGTGATTATTAGAACAGCATATGCAATCAGCCTTATCAGCCTTCCCTGTGTATGATGTAGAACTCACAACTCCTGAAGGTGCGTCTATGTTTGCTACTGTAGTAGCAAAGGTGTTACCCTTCATTCTTTCCCTGGGCTGTGGCTTCAATCTGGTCAACGTCCTTGTTCCAGTGATATTGAACGAAGACTCTTGAATATCCCCAAACAAGGGGTCAGAAAGAATCCGAACATAACGTTCAATAAATGTGACCAGATCAATAAAACAAGCTCTACGCTTATATATTTCCATTATGTCATAAGCTGTTATTCTCCACTGATCCCTCAGCTTGAATGGCAATTTGGAAATAACACTTCGCAAGTTTGCAGGCATATCCATTTCTTGCATATACTGGAGCTCCTCCATTACATTGCAGCAGCCACGTAAGAACAAAGCATAAGCTTGCAATGATTTCACATCCTCAGACTTCACAGGTTTCCAAGCCAGGGCCTTCTCAATATAAGCAGTAGCAATTTTATACTCATTGCCAAAGTGTTCCTGTAAAAGATTTTTTGCTACTGTGTAACCACGCTCAGGAGCCATGTGTTGACAACTACGCACCAAATCTCGTGGCTGTCCACGGGTAAATTGCTCCAAATAGTACAAACAATCTGCTTTACTGGCCTTTCCCTCCACACCTTGTTCAAAAGCTTTTATAAAGGTTCTGTACTGAAGTGAATCCCCATCAAATATGGGAATATCTCTTGGTGGCAATGACATTGAACGCTGCTGTTGAAGCAAGGCAGTTGTGATCTCATTTTGCCTCTGCATGATGGTAAGTACACCATCAGATGGATTCTGGCCAGATGCAGATTGCATGTCACTTAATTGAAAAGTTGTATGCTGTGATGTTCCGTGTACAACTGTTGCAGGCCATTGTATATTAAGCCCATGCTGTTGACTTGTGGCAGTGTTAATCTGACTCTCACTTGTTTTAGGCCGCACATCAACTATTTGGTCAGGTGGTAATGAAGAGACACTTTGTTGAGTTGTTTCACCTGCTCCAGGTTTGTACTCCTTTGCCAGAGGGTTTAACCCATTGCCAGATTTCCTTTCCTTTCGCTCCCTTTCAGAGTGGGAATTCATGACACTTACAGAACCATGAGAAGAACCTTTTCGTTCAAAAGCCTCCAACACTGCCAGCTTAGCAGTAGATGCAGCCAGTTCAACCTCCAAATCAAGCTGCTCCCTTTTCCTCCTTAACTGCTGCTCCTGCTCCTCCAGAGCATGCTTATCCTTTAAAGCTGCAACACGAGCAACAAGTGCAGCTCTATCTGCTTCTGCTTTTATCCTTGCAGAGGATGCAGTGCTGATTCTACTAGTGTTCACACTGCCTTCATTTGAACGTTTACTTTCAATATTAGACACACTGTCATTTGGATTAATACCATCATCAATAACATCACCTTGGTTTACAACCACATTACCTTCATTACACATAACCCACTGGTTTGCATCAGCAATACACTCATCATTAAACATCATTTTTGCCTTAAAACAAGTTTCATGTTCGTCCTTTTCATCAGGTGGCAATAAACCCAATAAAGACTCATGCATGCTTTTTGCATTATCACATACCTCAACGAGCTCTTCAAGTGCACTTTGTACCTGTAATTTGTCACCCTTTTGAATAAAACCTTGCAAGGATTTTCTTATATTATTTGCCTTATTCAATTTAGCTCTTCTAACAGCTTGCAATTTATCCAATTTGTCAGCTAACGCTTTAAATGAAAGCTTAACCACACGTTTTTCAGTTTGTACTTCCACATTACTAACCACACTGTTTGATTTACTAACAGCTGACACAGCAGACCCCACAGTTTTATCCGATGTTACGTCACGAGTCTCCATAAGGATTAGTCTATTTTTAATAGTTCGTTGCAACAAACAGTCAGTACCGAAGTCTATTATCCGTCCGCGTCGGAGCTTATATCATTTCATTCATTTTACTTATGTGTTTACAATTAAATGGCCATTGAAAAGTGTAGCGCTACACATACCTCCGTGCGTTGGGCGCCATAAGACGATCTGATGTTACGGTGTTCTTCAGCCAGCTTTAGAAGTTATAGATCCAACATCGCGACGTCCTGTCCACAGATGGCAAACCGCAAAAGCACTCCTTGACACAGACGAAATCCAACGACTCCCATTAACACAACGTCCTATTTCAGCTGTAAGATATCCAAACGTGCCGAAGTTCCAAACGAAGTTCCACATGAAGGTTTTTGACTTTAAGTTGTAGGAGCTAAATCTAATACTTAAGCTACTGAGTCGTTTGATCCCGGATTAACTAGGTTGACGCGCTTTCTTTCTTGTGATGTTATTGTACTTCCTCGTTGAATCTGTCCATGAGTAATAATCAAGCACTTCTTCCGTTGACTCATTGTAGACGTTTATTGGCTCCATAAAACACTCAAGTACAAAATGTCCATAACAAAGCTTACATTCGTTAGAAGGTTTGATAATCTCATCGGCTTCGCGCCATTGCGGTCAAAAACCTTTTTGCCCTTCCGGGTCAAACGCCTACCTACCACAGTAGGAAGGCTACCTATATAGTTCAATACTAGTAAATCTCACAGCGCCACTCAGTGGTCAAAATGAGAATAAACCAACCTTCATTGAACATTTTGGCTCCTACAATATATATATATATATATATATATATATATATATATTTTTTTTTTTTTTTATGGTAATTTTTAAACAATAGTTAACTAGATAGTTAACTATTTGCAAATAACAGGATTTTCTGATATTTATACTACTTATTGCAAATAATGGATGTCACCTTATTGGGAAAACAAAGCCTTCCCTACACCTAACCGATACTTTATTTTCAACCTTTTGATTATTTCCTTCATGTTCATTAAAACAATGAATGCTTTTCTGATGTGATATGAAATTTGAAAAGGGAGAAAACCCTGGTTGATCATGTCAAAAGAAGCATCACATACACTTTACCATCTGTGTCATTGACACTTGTTGATTAATAACTGTCTTTTGTAATGTTGTCAATCCCAATCACATGTTGTTGGGTGGAGTTAGTGTAAACAGCCTCTGACAACATTTTTAATATTGTAATTACAAATTATAACAAAAAAGCAAATTACAAACACAATGGAACAAAATTAAAAATTCAATAAACATTTACGTTATTCAGATTTATTTAACGTGTAGTAAGAAATGCAACATACATATTTAATTATATATTGAGTAAAACTAAAACACTGCATAGTCTTCACTGTATGAATCAAATGTAAATCGATTCTTATTAAAGATCCAAAAGTGATTCAGTCAAGTGAGTGATTTTCTTTGCTGACTGTTTATTTAACACATAATCGACTGGGTTTACATGTTTACATCACACTACAGGCTTTTAAATGTAATTATGTGTTTATTTGACAATTCAAGTGCAATAAGACACAAAAGAGATCAAAATTTGTGATTGTGTGCTGTTTGAGAGAGACGTGTTCTGCTTCAGCTGTGTGTCAGTCAGCACGAGCCTCGGATTGAGTTCTTCATTACACTTAATAACTCTAATTAACATCTAACACATCCCACACTTTATAATCTCATTCATTAAAGAGGAGGTCATATGGGATTTCAAAAAATATCTTTTTTTCCTGCAGTTTGTAACATAGCCTTAAATGTAAACCGTCTACAAAGTTGTTAATCAAAAAAGTGCACAGTTAATAAAGATATTGTTCTGCACTGTGTTTTGTTTTCTGTGTTGAAAGATGATGTTGTGAAGAATCTGTGGTTAAAATTATTTTTTTTTTCATGATACCACAGCAGTACAATTTGAACATTTTGTTGTGTGCGGTCATTTTACAGAGGACTGCTTCTCTAATCTTGACGAGTTCAACATGAGAATCAATAAATGCTAGTCCATTAAAGATAAACAAGTGTCTACAGTTTACAGTTTAGCAGCTAAACTTTAGCTATGAGCTCGATTTGCTTCTATTGTGTATGGAAAGACCAATCACAATAGACTTGGCCAGCTGACCAATCAGAGCAGAGTAGGTTTATGGAGGGGAGGGGCTTATAGACAATAAGCTCAGAACTGCTTCAAACGAATAGATATCATTGCAAATTGAGTCTAATATTAATTGTATATTATGAAACAATTACACTGTTTTCTGAGCTTAGATTCATTTAAACCTGTTGTAGGGGAATCCAACACAATAGTAGGAGATTTTAAAATACCATATGACTTAAAAATTGCAAAATAACCTCCCAACGCTGTGACCCCTCTCTTCCAAACAACTGTCACTGTAAACACTGATAATGAAACACAAAATGCATGTCATAATCATCAAGTATGAAAATATGGTTTTAATGTTCTGCACTATTATGATGCATCTGAATGTTCATCTTCTGCAGCTCCAGTCACTTCAACACTGATTCCAGTCAGCAGATCAAACTCTGAGACGACTTCAAGACAAACTACAACAGCAGCTCCTGCACAAGGTTCATCATCACTGACACACATCAGCAGTTTTTCTCACAAACTGGTTTAATCATCATGTCAGATCTGTCAGATTATGAGTCATGAGCATAATGTTTTATTGTCTGATGTAACTCTCAAGATAATCATAACTAGTGATTAGTTACATACCTGCCCTAAATCAGCTGTAACAGTCTTACTGTCATTGTTTTGATGCCGGAGCAGGGATGTAAGTTAGACAAGAATATCTCTGATTGAGTGATTGAGGTGTTGTGTTGCTGGATGTAATAATGAACATAGTGGTCGTCATTTACTCCTGACATCTGAGCTGCTGAAGATGCAGTTGATTATGTTTGTTTGTGAAGGGAATGCGCCTCCTGATCTACATATATCTGTCTATGTTCGTGTGAATCATTCATGATCCAGCTTCACTTACAGCAGAAGTGAGTAGAAGGGATTTTATGAATCTCTGCAATCACCTTTCCTAATAATGTGCTAGTTAGCAAGTTTCGCATTTGCATTTAAAGGAGACATCCATCAGAATGGGTCGACTCATTTTGACAGGGTAAAAAGGGTGTTGTTTTACACTACCATTGAGAATTTTTAACCAAAGTATATTGTAGACTTTTCATTAAGACCCTAAAGAATCGTATCATCTTGTGGAAAATGGGCATCCAATGACCCCTTTAACCGATCACACTTAGATTCTATTCATTGGCACTCACAGGTGTGTTTACATGGAGCATTGTAATCGGTTTAAAACTCCAATCTGAAAAAAAAAAAATGTAAACGAACTACATTTAAATTCTTCCACGTAAACGCGTTAAACCGATTACTTTGCATCTACGTTAAGCAGGACAGGTGTCGCGGCAATGGGGGGCATTCACGTGCTGTGCCCCCCTGTCCATCCTCTCCCCTCTTTGCTAAAAACTGACACATTTCAAAAATGAAAATGAAACCAGTAAAACCATGTGCAAAGTAAAGCAACTGCACACGATTGCAGAATTCATGCCTTGATTCATTGTTCAGCAACTCTTGGTAAGAAATTGTGTATTTGTTTCATTCAAGTACAGTAAAAATGCAGATTCTCTCGCACTTGCTCATGTTGCTTCGAGAGGGGTATAACTATAGCCTGGAGATTTACAAATGGGGGCAGGAGCTCCAAAACTGGGTGGGCACTTCAAAACAGACAGACACATGACACACATGTACAAATTTTTCCCCCAAACCACTTCTGCGCAAACTCCGCCCCACAGCTGATTTTAAAGATTTTATTGGTTGTGTCAATCACAGTGTTGATTTCCTACACTATGCTACACAAATGCTAAAACCCCTAAACCTACTCCACACCTGACCCTAACCTTAACCAGTGAAACTGACTGCACGGCAGGATTAGCACTGGGACGGCTCGCGTATGCGAGCGATAAAGCGATATGTCTGTCATACAGCTCTATAGACCAATTATCTGTTTGTAAACACTCGGGATGCGCGCGAAACCGAAAACCATGATACTTAGATTTAAAAAGAGTATAGATTATATTGATTAGATGTCATTTTCAAAATGTTATTCGCATATTACAACAGCTTGTCACCCAGCCATAAGCAATGTTATCCAACGAAATTGACGTTAGATAGTAGTGATGGGTTGTTCTTGAACGATTCGTTCATTTTGAACGAATCTTTAATGTGACTCGGGATGAACGAGTCGTCTCGGGGAGTGATTCGTTCAGTCGCGCATGCACAACATCCTATTAGGTTCTGTAGTGGAATTAGTTCACTTGTTTTGAGTCTTCGGGTTTTTCGAGTCGTTCGTTCATCTTATGGGGATGTCACGTGATGAACAAACGACTCGAACCCGAAGACTCGAGAGATGAACTAATCAATTCTCTTTCCGGCTCAGACTGCATAGGTTTAGCTTATTGGGCTGTCACGTGATGAACGAATGACTCAAACCCGAAAACTTGTCAGATAAGAGGTGAGGTGAGCTAATCATAGACTTTCTTATAGCATTATAGTTTTGTCTTGTTTGTAGTGTGATCAGTGTTCGTGTAAGCAGTAGATGTGTTAGTGAGGTAAAACGTAACATTTTAATTATATTTTGTTAAAATGAACAAAATGACTTGGAAAAAAGATTCGTTCATTTTGTTGAACGAGACTGAAAGGTCTGAGTCGGTAAAATGATCTGAACTTCCCATCACTATTAGATAGTGGGATCGTCTTACAGACCCAAAACAGGGATGACGTTTTTATGGGCGGTTCAAGTGGCAGTCTATGGAGCCATGGTATAAAAGAATAAAAAAGGTAAATTTGATTTTATATTTCAAAATTATGACTTTAATTTTGCAATTCCAAGATTATATCCCACAACTCTTGAGGAAAAACAACTCGTCATTCTCTGTTTTTCCCTAGGCTCGAAGTTTATATCCCACTACTTTTTTCCCTCAGAATTAACAAGTTTTGTTAAATCGAGTTATAAAGTCTGAATTAGGAGATATAAACTTAAATTTATAAAATCAGAATTGTGAGATAAAATAAAAAATGTTGTGTTAAAAAGTTAATAGTAATAGGTTTAAATAATATTTCATGCTGTAACTGTAGTGCTTTGACTACAGTATTGTATAAAAATTATTTGCATTCTGATTTTGACATCAAAAGACACAAAATTTGTGTCTTTTGATGTCAAAATCAGAATGCAAATATATTTTTTTTTTACCTCCACTTACCAGTGTTTTTCTGTAACCACTATGTGAGCGCAGCTGCAAATGACGTCACTGTGACGTCTACTCGAAATTGGTCTATAGTGGCTGCGGGGTGTCACGTGACAATCATGACGCATCACCATGGAAACAATAAAGCGAACATTCTAAAATAACGGTCGCCTAAAAAAACTCACTTTGCGGGGTCAGATAGAATATTTTAAACTCACCAGTGAAAGGGCTAATATTACATCTTGTAAAAAGGGGCATAATAGGTGCCCTTTAAATAAAAGAAATGGCTTAATGCTGATTTTTCTATTTCCATTACAACAACACTGAATCCAGATAACACACCAAGACCTCTGAATCAAGGTATGTATATTATCCTCATTTCAGTTTGTTTAGTTTGTTGTTGTTTTTTTTATATATGTTGTTAAACACAGTAATGCTGAATGTGTGTATCGTCTCAGTGATTGTGATTGTTGTCGTCGCTTCATTCGCTGTTCTCCTTCCTGCTCTGATTCGTTGGCTGATTCGGAAAAAAAGAGCCGGTGAGTTTTTACAGTTTCTCATATTCTGGTACAACAGACAAAAACATCTGACTTCGTATTTACAGATAAAATGAGTTCACACAAATAATGTTTCTATTCTGCAGCCCGAGAATTCTGTTAGACTTTTAGAAATTGATTGGTTTGTGTGTTTGATCATAACTATTCTCATGACATTATTTTTCAGGTGTCAGAAGAGCGACTGATGACTCTGTGGTGAGTTTTGTAGGTTGATCATGAGCTGTTAGTGTCCATGAGCTCCACAGACGACTGACTCTGAAATATCACACTCTTATTAGTCACATCAGATCAGGACAAGTTACTGTATTTCTACTGTTTCTGCTCTAAAGCTCACAGATAGAAAAAATATAATGCTATAAAATGTATAGGAAGTGCTGGATCTTCTGTTGATTGTCAATTACAATAAGCAAAAAAAAAAAAAAAAAACCTAACTTAGAGATTAGACTCTAGATGATTTACGTCAAACAATGAATATGTTAAAATATAATCACCTGGTGACTTGAGCTTTTGGCTTGTCTGGCTGTTTCAACTCAAATACAGCAGCCAAACAAAATCTAGTATTAAAGATTTAAGGGTCAAGAGCCCAACTAATGCAAACACTGACCACTATAATGGTTGCTTAAAAATTTTGGTTTTCTCCTTTCGTGATTCTGCTTATTAACATCAGGTGTCTTCAATAATGATCAATCATCACTTTGTTAATCACCTAATAGTGATGGGAAGTTCAGATCATTTTACCGACTCAGTCCTTTGAGTCTCGTTCAGCAAAATGAACGAATCTTTTTTCGAGTCATTTTGTTCATTTTGTTCATTTTAACAAAATATAATTAAAATGTTACGTTTTACTTCCCTAACACATCTACTGCTTACACAAACGTTGATCACACTACAAACAAAACAAAACTATAATGCTATAAGAAACAGAAAATATTAATTCATTGTTTACCTGTGTCTTTAGTCTATGATTCGCTCACCTCGCCGCTTATCTGACAAGTTTTCGGGTTTGAGTCGTTCGTTCATCACCTGACAGCCCAATTAGCTTAACCAACGCAGTCTGAGCCGGAAAGAGAATTGATTAGTTTGTCTCTCGAGTCTTCGGGTTTGAGTCGTTCGTTCATCACGTGACATCCCCGTAATGTTAACCTATGCAGTCTGAGCCGGAAAGAGAATTGATTAGTTAATTTCCCGAGTCCTCGGGTTTGAGTCGTTCGTTCATCACGTGACAGCCCCATAAGGTGAACGAACGACTCTAAAACAGTTGAACTAATTCCAGTACAGGACCTAATAGGATGTTGCGCATGCGCGACTGAACGAATCACTCCCCGAGACGACTCGTTCGTCCCGAGTCACATTAAAGATTCGTTCAAAATGAACGAATCGTTCAAGAACGACCCATCACTATCACCTAATTATCTCGTTAACTTCAACACTGCCTTAGTGTTAACTTTAACACTGCTTCGGTGTTTATATGTGTCCACACTCAGAGTGTTAAATTAACACTGGGGATTTTTCTGTGTAGGTTTTACACATACTTTACTTTAACATTTGCAGCTCCTGAGATAAATAATTAATCTGCTTCACACAGTAGTGATGGATGAGCCTTTAATAACTTATTTTCATTGATGTTTAGGAGCAGACAGATGATGTGACTTATACTCAAGTTACTGTGAACGAGAAAAAACGAGACAAAAAGAACAAGGTGAGCAAACACTTCCTCAACATGACCTATATTGGTTTTATTATATGCAGTTATTTTATATTGGTGTCTTGAATTGAGCTGAAACAGTATTATGTAATAGTTGTGTGTTAAAACAGTAACTGTGATGTTGATTCAGGTTCGCTGTGATGATAAAGTGACTTACGCTTCCATCAGAGGAGCAGAAGCTGGAGCTCAGGAAAACTGCAGTCAACTTTATGCCTCTGTGAACAAGAACCATCATAAATCAGACAAATAATTACACAAAACCACATATTATATACTTGACTTCTTTTGTTTAGTGCCATTATAAATACTGTCAGTGTCTTTTACATATTAGGAAACAAGCTCTTGTTTATTTGTAGTTATAGGTTGTTCTGGTCATTTTGTCATGTTATTTTGTACAGTATCTGTCTGTGTGTCTTTATTATTAATTCAGGTTCTGCAGGCTTGAACAAAGTCTAAAAATACTCCATTCACAGTCTTATTCTCTTAGATCATTCTCATTAAATCATCTAGAGCTGGTTGTTCAGAATGCATCTGCCCAGATAGCATGCGAATGTGGGCCACTTAAGGCAATGATACGGCACTGTCGGCCTTCTTATGGACCGTACAAAATAGTTGCAAGCCTGAAGTGGCCCAAATGTATCAAATCACATGTGGGTCTCTGTAGGCATAGATGTGGTGTTGTTGGCAATGTGTAATCTGAATGTGACCCTAAAGTGGTCCATGTGGTAAATAGTGAATATGGCCCAAACAGTGCCAACCAAATGTGGGCCACCTTTGGTAAAAATGCGGCATGACTGACAAAGGCTAATCAGGGTGTAAACCAAATGTGGTCCACGTATGTTTCAGCAAATGTGGCCCAGTTATCCTAAAACATATATGGGCCAGTTTTGGCAAAGAAAGGGCGCTGTCAGGACTCGCTAATCAGTGTGTAAGCCTAACTTGTCCCACATTTGACATGGCAAATATGCCCCATATATTATAAAACAGATCAGGGCCAATTCTGGTTTGGATGTAGCATTTGACACTGGCTAACTGAGATGCAAGTTTTAAATTGTAAATATGGCCTAATATAATTTGGCTACTTTTAGTAGGATTGTAGGATGCAACAGTTAACTGATACAGGTTGATCTGGATATGAGTCTGAAGAAGGCTACAGTACATAGCAATTATTTTTTGAAACATGCTTTTTTGATGCACCATTTCCTTTGTTGTGTTGATTGTATTATTCAGTTCAGGTGTGTCTAGTTAATTAACCTTGTTTAGTCTGAGTACTTATGTTCACTTTGATGTGATCATTTGTTGGATTTACCCTTGTTAGATTAAAGACTTATGATATATAACGTTTTGTCTTCATTGTTCGCTCTTTAACACAGCATAGCCATGACACTTATAGATTTACTGTGTATAGAGTCTGAGTGAGAAGCAATTAGGGTCAAACTTGTGAAGAACTGTTTTTAAAGTCTTGGAATGTGCCTTTGAATATTTATCTGTGACATCTGATTGTGCAAAACTTGGGTTGGGATGATTTTACCAAGTAGGACACATTTCTGGAACTTATTTGAACATTTAGGGGGGACATTTTTTTAAATTTCTCTTTACAATATGTTGAGTATTGTTGATATATAACTCACTTAAGGCTTAATGTGGCCCAGATAATGTATATTTATGGTTTATTTGGTTCATAATTTGCTAAAATATGGCTGTGCAGTGGCCTGCTTGTGGACCACTGCCAAAATGTCACTATTCCATGCAGCATGTCCCACATGAGGAATGTGAGGAAGACCAGGGTTAGATTAAAAATGAACCGTGACCCACATTAAGGCCAGTTTTGGTTTATTTGGTTGGTTTATGCAGCAATGCTAAGACTTACTTGAGATCCAAATCTGGCAAACAGTAGTCGACCGCCCAAGTGCCATCGTTCCACATGGTTTGTGAGTCAGATGAAAGTGTCAGTTGTGGGTCTGATCTGGGCCTCAGGAATTTTTCTATCTGGGTGGTTTGATTTCAGCTGTTGGACTGGATCAGATCTTGAAAATTCACAATAAAGATTGTGAATTTGGATTAGATCACAAAATCCAATCTTGGTTTGATTGGGATCAAGTTGTCAGTTTGTGTTGTTCAAAACTTTTTAGTAGATTGTGATGCCTTTGATCCAAAAAATCAGGATTATACTGATCCCAGCAGGAGGATGCATTTCAGCAATAAAAGTGAAGTTAAACTTTAAAACCAGTCCAAAAATACAACATTTGTTACCCATCTCATGTTTTTCCCACATCTAAAAAAGTGTATCTGAGTCATTGTCATCCAATACAATTTTGCTCTGAAAAACCAGCAGAAAAGTATGATTACCTGATCCTTGATAGTAAAATGTGATTTCCAAATCCATGTCATTCTGATCCAGATTAAGTTTTTTAACAACTGGCATCTATTGTCTCAAGCGGTTAATTAATTGTCAGTTTGCACTAATTATGAGAACAGGCAAAGATACATGAAGTGTTTATCACAATATCACACATTGATCATTTAGTGTTTGAATTGTTTGAGCAGCTGTTTGTAATATTATATTTTATTTTATTTGTCAATGTATAAGCCCATTGATTATCTGTTGGTTTGTTTTCCTCCTCTTGACCTAGTTTCTCCCTCATGTTTGATTGTTCATTTGATTCATCTGTGTCTCATTAATTCCCTCATTTATTTCTCTACTTAAGCTTTGTTCTGTTTAGTTTTGTCTGGTGTTGTTGTGTCTTTGTGTCTCCATGTCATGTACTACCTGTGCTCCTGTTTGCCTTGTATTTCCCTCTTGGATTTTCATTAAAGACTGTTATTTGAGTTTATTCCTACGACTCCTCACGCAGTGGCAGTTGTGACAGTATATTTGTGGTGAAATGTATTTTCCATAATTATACAAGCTAGGTCAAGATAAATGTTTTCATTATTATTTCATTTCATTAAATTAATTATTAAACAGCAAACACAAACTGCATTTTAATAGCAGCATTTCCAGCACTCAGTGTCTGAATTCATTCACTCAGTTTTATTTAACTGGACTATATTAGTGGACTAATGTAGAGAATATGAATGAGAGTATTGGGAATGATTTCACATACAGCCGGAGTATTTTTTTATAGGGAGCTCCCGACTGTTTGTGTATATTATCAATGACAATAACAAATACAACAATTTTTTCATCATGTGTATCTGTCCTGCAGTGATTTTCATGAA
Source organism: Labeo catla (assembly GCA_012976165.1). Lineage (NCBI taxonomy): Eukaryota > Metazoa > Chordata > Actinopteri > Cypriniformes > Cyprinidae > Labeo > Labeo catla. The sequence goes on from VONZ01000215.1 coordinate 170,283, forward strand.
GCTTATCTGCAGGCCAAACAACTGCACACGGAGATAAAGATTCTCTAAAATATGCCAATGAAAGTGTAATTCTGGATTTCTTCATATCTAAAACCAGTGTGGTCAAAGTAAAAAACACTTTTTTCCTCTCTCAACCCTAATGGTTATCTTTTGTTATCTTTGTGTTCTGGGAACCAAAACCCCAACTTCTCCCTGATGAAAAATGGCTGCCCACTGCTCTGTGTGTGTGTGTTCACAGTGTGTGTGTGTGTGTTCACTATTCACTGCTGTGTGTGATTGGTTAAATGCAGAGCACAAGTTCCCAGTATCATCACTATTTTTTGCCACACGTCACAAACACTTTACAGTATTTTGGGGGTGTTGACTTCACTGTTTGGAAACATGTTATTTCTGACTGTGAGAACTCAGTTTGTTTGACCGCACTGGTTACTAAAATAGAGGAACTGACATCTTAACTCACACAAAACTGATGATCTCTGAGCCCAGTTTGGACTGATGGGTGTGAATTCTCACACATTCGGGCGGCGTTCACACAACACCATTTTTAACTTTAAAAAAAAAAAACGTTCATAATTTTTTTTTTGGTCGTTCATTTACACAACAGTGGGAAAAAAAAAAAAAAACGTTTCAAATGCTAATTTTTGAAAACAAGGCTGTTGTTTCTGTGTGAACTAAAAAAAATAAACACATAAACAGAAAAAAATGTGAAAACGACATTGTGTGCATACATAGTATGTGTTCAAACATCAACTACTGGCCTGACAAACATAATACAGCACATTTAATCATTTTTAGTCGTGGATCTGTGTGAACGGAGGTTGTTATGACAAAGTTGTCTGTGCACAAATCTTGGCATCACTAAATCATTATTTTCCTGTTCATATCTGTAATGCACTAAATAAAGTGTGACCTGACCTTTGTTAGTTTGTGTGTTGTATTCATACTCTTTGTGTAAACTTTTGTCTGGTTTTAATTGATCATGGTGGCTGTGGACCGAACACTTCGTGTGACATTACATGTTTCCTGTAGTATTTCCAGAGCTGTGATCTCACTGTTGAGGTTTGGAAACATGTTACTGTGATCATCTCTGAACCCACATTAGACTGATGGGTGTGAATCTGGACACTCATGCTGCTCTTTATGAGACTGTCTGTCTGAACACAGGAAAGAAAGACTGACAGAAAGAGAAAATGGCTGATAAGTGTCATTTGTGTCTGCTGGGACTGATCATTCTCTCTTCACTTCTCACAGGTAAACAAATCTCTGTTTTCTCATCAACATTTATTGGGATTAGTCTGGGAAAGAGTTAATTCATGTTTATTTATTGATATAAATCAATACATCAATACAAATTGAGACTGTTGTCTAATTTGTATTATATTCATTTTCTCAGAATCATCTTCATGAGTTCACTGTGATCAGTCTGTATCCAGATACAGTCCAGGTAAGAAACTCTGTTGAAGGGATAAATTGGGTTAGTCTGAGTTTGATTTAGCATGAACACTTAATGTGGCTTGTAATTATTTCAGTTCTTCTGAATGTCATTATAAATGACTAATGCTGAAACAAATGCACAGTCCAGCTGTCCTGATGTTTGTCAAGTGTCCAGCAGGTGGCGTCAGATCTCAATTCCAGAGAACTACTGTAGGGATTGACTTATTATTAACTGTCATATACATTTTCATTGTCATCTGATGTGCAACATAAAGCTTACGAGTAGTTCATCTACCTGGAATAACTCGCTGAGTATGAGACAACACACACGTCAAGTCACTTTCACTTTCGTAAAATTAAATTTCAGTAAAAAGACTGAACTTATTTCCCTGTTAACTGAAGAGAGTTTAATGACACACAGCAGCTCAAAAAGAGTAAATGTCATTTCACACCCGTCAGTCTAATCTGGGTTCAGAGATGATCTCTGCTCTACTGCAGTTAAACTGAGTCTCACATGTTTCCAAACCTCAACAGTGAGATCACAGCTCTGAAACACTGCTTAAGGAATAATTGATGACAGACATGTTTCACTGTTTGTGTTTCTGTAGCTGTTGATAATCTATGAAAAGATAGATCTAGTTTCTTGTGTATTTGTGCAGTCAGTCACACAACAGCTCTTTCTTCTTTTAAACATGTTTCTAGTGATTTCACAGCATTCAAGCTGAACTCTAATGATGTCACTCAGTATTTCTGTCACTCAGTGAGTGAAACCACAGTGACTCCGCCCACTGTGACATCATGTGCTTCTGTTCACACTCGACTGACAAACATTCACAAACATTCAGCAGCACTTTGATGTAAATCAAATAAAATATATGCTACTGCTTTTTCTTTACGTGAGTTGGTGACTGCCAATAAACTCCATCTTTTCTGGCAGAATTTCAAATAGACAGACAGGCAGATCGATATATATCGACAGATCAAGCCTAAAGCAGTTTATGTCTAAGAAATTCTAGGCTACAAAGGCCTAACATAAACCATGGCACATAGAAGATAATCTGATATCTCAGATATAATCTAAATAATCTAAATATCTCAGAATTTTTTTTATTTTAATTGTAGGGTCATATAACTGCATTCTATCGGCTCCATCACACAGTGAGTTTTTCTCCTGCATCATGTTCATCACCAATCAACTGTATGAATATATAAGATGACCTATACAGGTTAAATGTGTTAATCATTTTCATAACTAACTTATTAAATGAATGTGTTCATTTGACATCACTAGTTAAAACATGCAACCAACTGACAGATGACTCTTTGTTTCATTAAAGGTCTTATGGAATTCAAATAAAATGTAATACAATCCAAATTAATGTTAGTAACTACTTTTTTTGGTTAAAGTGTCATTTCACAAACCTTCAGTTTATTCTGGGTTCAGAGATGATCTCTGCTCTACTGCGGTTAAACTCAACAGTGAGATCACTGCTCTGAAACACGACAACTGCTATAATTAATATGATATTTTAGTTACAAAAGTGTAGAATGACAAATTAACCATTTCAGCATCATAAGAAAGCCTTGACTCTGAAATAGATGAAAAAGATCACTGTAAAACTTCATAAAGACAGAGTTTGTTTGACTAAATGATGATTTCATAATCGCTATTATCAACATCTGCAGAAATACAACAAAATTTTGTTCACTCATTGTTGTCACAAACGCGGTCTCTGTGGCTCCCTCCGACCGCCGTCAGCGGGAACCATCACCGGACTTTTAACGGACTCCATTTCCCATAACCCCGTACCTGGGACCCCCACTTCCGGTTCCGGGTTAGCCCGGGTCGCTTCCTTTTGGCGGCCATTTATACCCCGCTCGGTTGGCGGGTTCTTCGCGAAGTTTTGGTAGTTTGACTATTCAATCCTGAGCGTTTTTCCTGTGTTTGCTTACCCATTGCCGATTGGACTGTTTATTCCTTGTTTTGATTGATTGCTGCCTGCCCCGACCTTCTGCCTGGACTATCGTTTACTCTTGGATTATCTGCATTGCCCCGACTGCCGTTGTTTTGACCTCCGCCTGTTGTACTCCGATTTGTTCTTAATAAAAGCTATCGCAAATGGATCCCACGCCTCCGGATCAGTCACTCACCACGTTACAGAAAACTTCGCCATCAGCGGATCCAGCGACTGCTTTGTCTACGGCTACCACGGAGCCTGCAACGGTGCTCCAACTCACGTCAGAGCTCTCAGCCCAAGCCTCCACTTTGCAGGTCCATCAACAACAATTGGATCGCCTGACCGATCTCACGGACCAGCTGGTGAGAGCGTTGCAGGGCCTTCAACTAACTCCACCAGCCCCGCCATCTCCGCCACCCATGCCGCCGTCAGGAGCACAATCCATCGCTGCCAGCCCACGTCTAGCTTTCCCGGAAAAGTTTGATGGAACGCCCACCAAATGTAAGGGATTTTTACTTCAATGTTCATTGTTCGTCTCCCAGCAGCCCCACCTGTACCCCACAGAGGAGAGTAAAATCGCCTTCGTTTGTTCGTTACTCACCGGGAGGGCTTTAGACTGGGCCACCGCGGTCTGGAGTTTGGACCGTCCCGCCTTTCCATCTTTCACCGTTTTCCTCCAGAGCTTTAAGGGGGTCTTCCAGCCGAGCTCGGAGAGCGGTGAGGCGGGAGAGCAGATTTTGGCTTTGAGGCAGGGGAGGAGGACCGCTGCAGATTACGCCCTCACCTTCCGAACCCTCGCGGCACAGAGTGGCTGGAACGACGGTCCTCTCAAGCTTCATTATCGGAAGGGGTTGAACCCGGACCTGCAAGTAGAACTGGCCTGTCGGGATGAGGGGCTTTCCCTGGAGCAATACATCGATCTTTCGATCCGGGTGGATAATGTGATGCGCGCCCGCAAGACCAGCCGCGTGTACGTTCCCGTACCCCAGACCTCGTCTCCCGCTGACGCGGCACCCGAACCTATGCAGATCGGTTCTACTAAGTTGTCCGTGGAGGAGAGGGAGCGACGCATCCGGAGCAACCTGTGCTTGTACTGTGGTCAGCCCGGCCACATCAGAGCGAACTGCCCTACTCGTCCCCCGCGTCCTTCAGCCTCGGTGAGTGATGACGATTTTCCTCCTAATCGATGTGAAATTGCTGTAACTCTGGGCTCAGGGAGGGTGTGGATCGAAACTACCGCTCTGATAGATTCTGGCGCGGCCGGGAATTTCATTGATGCCGATTTCGTCGCCACTAATCGTTTGTCTGTTCTCTCCTGCTCTCCGCATGTTACAGTGGCCGCCCTCGATGGGCGACCGCTAGGATCTGGCTCCATACACCACACCACCAACGACCTCACCCTCCGGATAGCACCCAACCACCATGAAACCATCAGGTTTTTCGTCATTTCGTCACCTCACTCACCCATAATCCTGGGCTTCCCGTGGCTCAACCTACACGAACCAACCATCGCCTGGGCCGACTGCTCCATCACCCGCTGGTCACCCCGTTGTCAGGAACACTGCCTCCAGCCCCGGACCTGGTCAGAGACTCCTCTCCAGAACCCCTCAGCCAGAAGTACCATACCCTCTGAATATCAGGATCTGCTAGAGGCCTTCAGCCAGGTTAAGGCTACCCAGCTACCGCAGCACCGTCCTGGAGACTGCGCTATTGATCTGATCCCAGGTGCAGTTCCTCCCAGGGGGCGCATTTTCCCACTATCTCACACAGAGACCATTGCCATGAACAACTACATCCAGGAGGAGCTGGCCAAGGGCTTCATCCGGCCTTCCACCTCCCCCGCGTCAGCGGGGTTTTTCTTCGTCAAGAAGAAGGACGGCGGCCTTCGTCCCTGTATCGACTACCGGGCTCTTAATGAGGTAACTATCAAATACCGCTATCCTCTCCCGTTAGTACCATCTGCGCTGGAACAGCTACGCGCGGCTAAGATCTTCACAAAACTGGACTTACGCTCCGCGTACAACCTCATCCGGATTCGAGCAGGGGACGAGTGGAAGACCGCTTTCTCCACCACGTCAGGCCACTACGAGTACCGGGTGATGCCCTTCGGGCTGGCCAACAGTCCATCCTACTTCCAGGCCTTCATTAATGAGGTGTTCCGCGACATGCTGAACCGCTGGGTAATTGTATACATCGACGATATTTTGATCTACTCCAGCTCGTACACAGAACACGTCAACCATGTCCGAGCTGTACTCCAGCGTCTCATCTCGCATCGTCTCTACGCCAAGGAGGAGAAATGTGAGTTTCACCTGTCTAAGATCTCCTTCCTTGGTTACGTCATCAGCTCGGAGGGGGTCGCTATGGACGAGCAAAAGGTAAATGCGGTGTTAAAGTGGCCACGTCCTACCACACTCAAAGAACTGCAGCGGTTTCTGGGCTTTTCAAACTTTTACCGTCGCTTCATCCGCCACTTCAGCTCTGTTGCGGCTCCTCTCACAGCTATGGTAAAAAGGGGTGCTGTACGCCTCACCTGGACGCCGTCCGCCCTCCAGGCATTCGACGACCTTCGTCAAAGATTCTCCACGGCACCCATCCTCCACCACCCAGACCCCGACAGACCATTCATTGTCGAGGTTGACGCCTCCAGCACTGGTGTAGGAGCAGTACTGTCGCAGCGTCAGGGCGAGCCAGCCAAAATGTACCCTTGCGCTTACTTCTCTCATAAATTAAACCCAGCAGAGAGGAACTACGATGTCGGCAACCGTGAGCTTCTGGCTATTAAGCTCGCTCTGGAAGAATGGCGACACTGGCTGGAGGGCGCCAAACATCCCTTCACCGTCCTCACAGACCATCGCAACCTTGAATATCTCCGATCGGCAAAGCTGCTCAACCACCGCCAGGCACGATGGGCTCTGTTCTTCACCCGTTTCGATTTCTCCATCTCCTATCGCCCAGGTTCCCAGAACACGAAGGCGGACGCTCTCTCCCGCATGCACGAGCCCGATCGTCCCGTCAGGGCCCCAGAAACCATCCTACCCTCCTCTCTGATTGTTGCGCCCGTAAGATGGGACGTCATGGCGGAGATAACCGAGGCTCAGGTACAGGATCCGCCCCCAGCAGACTGCCCAGATAACCTCGTCTATGTACCCCACTCCCTTCGAACCCGGGTCTTGACCGAGGTCCACACCGTCCCCAGCTCAGGTCATCCTGGTATCGAGGCCACTCTTCATCTACTCCACAATCGTTACTGGTGGCCCAACCAGCGCGCCGACACCATCAAGTTTGTCAATCAATGCACGGTATGCAATCAGACCAAGGTTCCTCACCGCCTGCCTGCCGGCCTACTCCAGCCTCTACCTGTACCGCAGCGGCCCTGGTCTCACATTTCAGTAGATTTCATCACCGACCTTCCCCCCTCCAATGGGTACACCACCATCCTCACCGTGATCGACCGCTTCTCCAAAAGTTGCCGTCTGATTCCCCTCGCCAAGCTCCCTACTGCCATGGAGACTGCTGAACACCTCTGCAATTGGGTGTTCCGACTCTACGGGCTACCTGAGGATATCGTGTCTGACCGGGGCCCTCAATTCTCATCCCACCTCTGGTCCAGCTTCTTCCGACTCCTGGGGGTCAATGTTAGTCTGACGTCAGGGTACCACCCCCAGGCCAATGGTCAAGCAGAACGTATGAACCAGGAGTTGACCCGCTTCCTCCGCTCCTACTGTCATCACCGTCAAGAGGAGTGGAGTCGATATCTATTTTGGGCGGAGTACGCACAGAATTCTCTCCGCAAACCCTCCACGCATCTCACTCCTTTTCAGTGTGTGCTAGGCTTCCAGCCGCCTCTATTCCCCTGGTCAGGGGAGCCCTCGGACCTCCCAGCGGTCAACTCCTGGTTCCAACAGAGCGAAGAGATCTGGAATCAGGCCCATGTCCACCTCCAGACCGCCATCCGACGCACCGAGACCCAGGCCAACCGAAAGCGTAGACCCAACCCCTCGTATGAGCCCGGACAGTGGGTATGGTTGTCGACCCGGGATCTGCGACTACGCCTGCCTTCCAAGAAACTCAGTCCCAGGTACGTGGGTCCCTTTAAGATCATTAGACAAATCACCCCTGTTTCTTTTCGATTAGACCTCCCAGCTGAATACCGTATCTCACCCACTTTCCATGTTTCTCTGTTGAAGCCCGCTGTCGATCCGGAAGGAGTGGAGGACCTAGACGAGACCGCACCTCAGGGACCTCCCCCCATCATCATCGACGGCGAGGAGGCTTATCGGGTCAACACGATCCTGGACTCCCGGCGCCGGAGAGGTCACCTTCAATACCTGGTCGATTGGCAGGGCTTCGGTCCTGAAGAAAGATCCTGGGTCGCTGCTGGGGATATCCTTGACCCCTCACTCACCATCGAGTTCCATCGGACACACCCAGGCCGACCAGCTCCCCGTGGAAGGGGTAGACCCCGGCGTCGGGTCCCTCCTCGCGCCAGGAGTCGCTCGCAGGGGGGGGGCTCTGTCACAAACGCGGTCTCTGTGGCTCCCTCCGACCGCCGTCAGCGGGAACCATCACCGGACTTTTAACGGACTCCATTTCCCATAACCCCGTACCTGGGACCCCCACTTCCGGTTCCGGGTTAGCCCGGGTCGCTTCCTTTTGGCGGCCATTTTTACCCCGCTCGGTTGGCGGGTTCTTCGCGAAGTTTTGGTAGTTTGACTATTCAATCCTGAGCGTTTTTCCTGTGTTTGCTTACCCATTGCCGATTGGACTGTTTATTCCTTGTTTTGATTGATTGCTGCCTGCCCCGACCTTCTGCCTGGACTATCGTTTACTCTTGGATTATCTGCATTGCCCCGACTGCCGTTGTTTTGACCTCCGCCTGTTGTACTCCGATTTGTTCTTAATAAAAGCTATCGCAAATGGATCCCACGCCTCCGGATCAGTCACTCACCACGTTACAACTATATGTCCAGACTGGCATACTGCAGTATTTAATTCTAATGTTTATAAAGCAGAAAGTGAGAAAAATACATGTTGTTTTGCCTCGGGTGAAGATTCTGATGTGCACATCTGATGGACACTTTACTATCCCATGAGGTCATAGGATTGAAATTCTGAAGTTCTGAAATGAATTCCAAAGATTTGAGTCACTAGGATGATTCAAAATCCCCTTTACTACTGGACATTTGTTTAGGTTTTTAAAATTTGTTGACCAGGGTGTCAAGCTTGATCCCTCTATTGGAACACCATATCAGTCATTTAGAGTTAGAAACTTTTATTTGTGTACTTATTCCTTTCAAATATCCCTGAAGTAAACTGTGAAAGTGTCTTGCACCAGTGATGGTCTCTGGTTTGCTGAGTGGGGTTCAAACCCACAGTACAGCCCTGATCTTTAACCACTAAACCACACCACCCACACTACTAATATGCAGACAATCTAAATCACAGTGTGCTGAATGGATGGGAAAACGGGGGGAAGAATAGGAGTTTCTTGGGAATGGTGGATCAAACAGGATGTTAGTGTTCTTTAAGGACATTCCACAACTGGCAGGGGAACTTCTGTCTACACATACACTCAACACTGGTTAAAATACACCATATATTAGCAAACACGTGTGAGCCTATTCAGTTAACGCATGAATAAATTACTGAATGTGCCAATACAGGGGTTTCTGACTGAACAAGGGAAAGAATGAGTCAGACATTTGTAAGGAAATTCAGTGACATATACAGATAGATGATTAGCTAGAAAATAAGTGTGAAAAAATGTAACCCGGATGAATTTGTGATTGGAAAAATGATGTGTACGGAAATAGCCTTAAAAAAAAAAAAAATCAACTGCATTCCTTCCGTGCAGCTGAAAATGGCACACTGCCCTTGCTCATTAATACCGTGATGGATTTCTATAAGTTAAATATAATTGAAGCTTTAAATTGCTTTAGTCGACTCCAGGGGCAAAAAAATGACTTATCTTTTATACTCAGCAGCAGCCCTCCCCTCGCTCTCTTTCACCATGTACATTAAATCAATGCCTGTGTTTCCAGTTCATGTTTGATTCATGACTGATGTAAATGGCCATATGAATATGTAATAGTGAATATGAATGATAAATAAGCTAAAGAAATAGTAACATGGGCTTTTGAAGCATTTAGATAAAAAGCGGCAGTAGGGATATGGGGTCAAAGCCTTGGTTTCCCACATTTACCTACATACTTTGGCCTTCTTGACATAGCACTCTTTGTGGAGCATGATAATGAAGTAAAGGTTAGGTATGTGTTATTGAGCTTAAAGTTTTGATATAATATGGCCAGGTTTAAGGGAATAAACTTATGCCAGGTCATCTTTTCTAACATGATTTTAGAATTACCACTTGAGACTTTTAGTTGTAAACCAAAACAACCAATGTCTATTTTACATTGTTTTCATTGAGATGCAGAGATCTCAGCATTTCTCAACATGCCGCACATGTTAAACTGGAATTAATGAAAATGAAATGACTTTTTGTGTAGTCCAATTCACCATCATCCAATGTAAATGATGTTCCAGAAAGATTGTGGAATATTACAATGGAAAAGCTCTTAGCAAGCATGCCATAACTGTGGCTTCAATAGAGTTGACAGAGTAGGTCAATATAGTTGAAAATGATCTTTTTAAAATGAAATGCCAAATAATAAACTTGACTGTGGGAAAATGGGAATCTCCTTTCCGGACTGCTTCTGACAATTGATTGTTTTCTGCACGTCCTTTGGATTAATGGGAGTGAATGGAATGTTTACCAATGACAAATGACATTTTGCAGCCGAGCAGCTGTTCATGGGGTGGGCAGTAGCCCTGTGAAGTGTTTGAAACACTCAAAAACATCAGACTGACATAAAACATGCTTCATGTGCTACACTAAAACAATGTACCCATTCTCCATCATCTACTAGATATAAACTTTAAAATCACTTGAAGACACCATTACTGAAAGTGTCAAAAAAAATGATACAATTTTATTTTATTTTATTTTATTGTGTCCAATTGTACTAAAAGAGGGAAGGGAATGATGGGAGGTTGGACCCTAAAGTAATATTTAACCTAAAAATTGAATTTTTTTTTCCTGATTGTCATGATCTTTTCCATGGGGAAAAAATGCAATTAATCAGAACTGGTAACATAAAGCCTCAAAAAAAAAAAAAAAAAAAAATAAAATAAAATAAAACATGAAATTTTGTGAAACACATTCTATAAGTAGAATATAACATCTAAGTAGTCTTATTACAAGTATGCAAGTGCTAAATATCTCGACTATTAAATTTTATTCATTTTTGAAGCTTGAAAACACCATTTGCATTAATTCTGACTGATTTTTAAAACTTTATCCATGTTTCACAGCACACCATACGGGTTTGAAACAACATTAGTGCTGTGATAGTACTGTAAATTATGACATTTTCAGTATCATTACCAGAAATGTGACCCTGGACCACAAAACCATGTCATAAGGGTCAATTTTTTGAAATTGAGATTTAGACATAATCTGAAAGCTGAATAAATAAACTTTCCATTGATGTATGTTTTTTTAGGACAGGACAATATTAGACCTATTTGAAAATCTGAAATCTGACAGTGCCAAAAAAATCTAAATATTGAGAAAATCGCCTTTAAAGTTGTCCAAATGAAGTTCTTAGCAATGCATATTGTTAATAAAAATATATGTTTTGATATATTTACGTTAGGAAATTTGCTAAATATCTTCATGGAACGTGATCTTTACTTAATATCCTAATGATTTTTGGCATAAAAGAAAAATCGATCATTTTGACCCATACAATGTATTGTTGGCTATTGCTATAAATATACCGCGTGACTTATGGTTGGTTTTGTGGTCCAGGGTCACAAATGATAACATAATTTTCATTTTGGGGTGAACTATTTCTTTAAAACGTATGTTTAATAGTGTGTCCTGTAGTCTGCTGCATCTCTGTTCGAGTCAGTCCCTCCAACTACCTTTCAGCATGGCTCTTAAAAGATATATAACTTCTCTTGGGTTTGAAACGTTGAAACTGTCTCACATACACATACTGACTATTTCAGTTCCTTCATCTGTGTCTATACATCCTGACACCAGCCAATTTACTTGAATATCAGATGAATATTTCATGTTTCATATGTGGAGCAGTGTGGGATTTGAGCATGCAAGCCTGAAGGTTCTAGGAAGATCAAGATGCTCCTATGGAAGAAACCCATAGGTAATGGCAGATTAGTTTGAAACTGGTTTGGATTATTTTACCCTCAAGTAGAGATTGAAATTGTCATGGAATATGAATCAAACTTTGTTTTCAGAAGAGTTCAAACAAAGGGACAGTTCACCCAAAAATGAATATTCTGTCATCATTTACTCACCCTTAAGCTGTTCCAAACCTGTATGAGTTTCTTTTTTCTGTTGAGCATAAAAGAAAAATGAATTTGAAGAATGTTGATAACCACCAAGAACATTGACTATATAAAAATAACTATATTAGGGTCCACAATAGTGCATAATAATGTTCTGTTTATAATAAGCATGCACTACACTTATGTTGTTTGCTGCTTTAAACGCTCAAGCACTTCAAAAGTCAAGTGGATACTGATTGGCTGTCAGTGTTTTTAGTGTTTATCAGCTGGACAAAACCATTCTGAAAGTGGCTGTTCATTATTATTTTTATAGTTGTGGTATGGACTTCACTATTCTCATAAACCTAGATTGATTATTAAAACTGTATAGTTGTAGAGTGCTACAGCCATGACCTCAAAACCTGGAAGACTGATTCACCATGGGATCTCTTGAGATTTTCCGACTGGTTTTTATAATGTTTTTTTTTTTTTTCCAAACAAGGTCTGTGGTAAATATAAAGTCATGATACTTGGACGTTTTGCCCTACAACATAAATTACACACACCCATACTGATAACACAGCTTTTGAAGCTGCTATCCAAGCTTTTATACTTGGCAAAACATCCAAGAGTCATCAAGTTATGTTTACCACAGACCTTATTTTACAAATAAATCGAAAAACACATAGGAAAATCTTGAAGGAACCCATGGCAAAATAGACTTATGTACTCTACGGTTATTCTTTGTAGTTATCGTCCTTGGTGTGAAAAGGCTTTTAAAGAAACATTTAACTCAAACAGAAAAATTGGCTTGTATTAATTTATGTTACTACATAACATCATGAAACACAAAAGGCAATATTTTAACGCATTGCACATGCTATGTTCCAAGCAATTATAATGAATGAGGGCAGAGTCTCAAAAGAAATTCTTAGCTCTAGTTCTTCTTGGCAAGTTCATAAGAATCAAATTAAAAAAAAACAAATTGTTATTTTGAATCAAAACTAGTTCACAAAATCACTCAGAATTATTCATTCATGAATCAGGATTATTTCATCACAGGCTCAATGGTTCACTTACAGCAGCTCACTGGAGGGGAAAATAATCAGTGAAAAACAACTTAGATTTCAGTCTGTTCTTCACATAAAGCAATCGTATGACTTAAAGGGGTCCTTTTATGCTTTTTCCCTTTTTGAATTTTAGTCAGTGTGTGGTGTGTATGTTTGGGCGTAAAAAGATCTACAAAGTTACAAATCTCAAAGTCCACTCCAAAGGGAGATATTTTGTTTTTAAAAAATCCCTTTTCAAGAACTACAACGAACGGTTTGTTTGTACTACAGCATTGTTTTCCAGGTGTTGTGATGTCACAAAGATCATTAGAATATCATTAAATTAAATCCCGCCTACAGAAATTCAAATGGTTGGGAGGTGGGTAGGGACGAGGTGGGGAATTAGCCTAACTTTAGCGATGCAGCGTCAACGAGCCATGGCGTGGCAGGTATAAACACCAGCATTGACTAGAGCAGCCACGATCTGCTCAGGTGGCCGTGTCAGAGCCTAATGTACCGCAGACGTGTGCCGTGTGTGGTAAGAGATTTATTCATCATACAGTGTAGATAGCTTCACTTATAACGTGAACGTTTTTTAAAATGCATAAACTTGCACTAGACTAGGCTAGGCTAATCAGTGATGATGTTCTTTAATAATGTTAATGTTCTTTGCTCGTTTTCTGTAGCTGCTTTTAAGGAAACTAAGGAAATGTAAGCATTATAATTAGTAACTTACAAGGTTTTTATTCAATTGTTGTCATGGTAAATACAAATGAAGTCATATTAAAAACATTAGGCTTCTTTCAGACTTATGCTGGAGCTGGTTTCGGGCAATGAAACAAAGTATGTAAATAATTTAATAAATTAGCACGATAATATCTTGTATCGGTGATCTCGCAGGCTGGCAATAGGACCCAACACAACTATAGCGTCAACTATACCGTAATATATCCTTAACTATAACGGAGCAGACAGAACTTGCTGCTTTGGCACCTTCTAAGCTGTTCGCCAATCACAACGCAGTGCGACAGGCAACCAATCACAACATATTTTGTTTTTCGGAAGGCGGGCCTTCATCAAACCTGGAACTAATTGAGCCATTTATGCCATGGCTGGGGAGAAAGGTATTATAATAATGTAAATTATGTAAAAAAATAATACGCTTTTTGCACCACCAAGCATGAGAGCATGTTCTTGCACACTCCCAAAATAAAATCAAGACTTCGTAAAAGAGCATAATAGGACCCCTTTTAAGTCTTGTAATATAGTGCATAATTCGCGTGGATTAATTTTATGCTTTTACCTCTCTTTTTAAAATTTATTTATTTACTTTATTTATTATTAATTTTATAAGCTTTTTAGTTCCAGCTCAAAATACCCCACAGATCATTTATTATATATTTTCGAAAATGCCTGTTTTGAGTGGAAGCAGAAACACACTGTTTTCGTGCATGTGTCTTTAAATGCAAATGAGCTGCTGCTCCCCACCCCCTTTTCCAGAATAGGGCTGTGACTTTACAGCTCACCAAAAAACATCTGTTTAGTGTAGATGATCATGTCTATCATGCTGGAACCATACGTTTTAAAGCCATATCAGTTTAAACTTCTGATACACGGTTTTCTGAGCGCGCACATCGGAGACACGCACGCAGAAAACGGCATGTGAGTACTAAACTAAGTTCTCTTTCATGTCTTACTGCACTTAAGTTGTCAGATACACACAAGTTTATGTTAAAAACACACACAAGTTATAAAAACACAGTCAGTTTTGTCTGTGAAGGTAAACAACTGGGAAAGAAATCGCAAAAACAAAATGGCGGTACCATGGGTAGAAAGGTGCAGATTAAGAGGCGGTAATATTATAATAAGATCCCCTTCCTACATCGCTAGGGGAGTGAATGTGAATTTTTCACATGCTTACAGAGAAAGGCTTACCAAAACAGTTACTGGGGTTGTCCTTTGTCACATTTTCTGGGTTGGTAGATGCACCGGGGACCCAATTATAGCACTGAAACACAGAAAAAGTCAGATTTTTGTGATATGTCCACTTTAAAAAGCATCATTCTCCTAGTATAATTCTTCAAAATTCCAAATTTTTTGTTCCAAAGAAAGAAGAAAGTTATACAGGTTTGGAACAACATGATGATCCATAAATTACTGGGGGGAAATGTCCATTTAAACTGCTATAACTCTTAAGATACAGAATGGAAGGGTGTGTATGAGAGGAAGAGAAATGACCAGTTGTGCTCTGCTTTGCCTTATTAGTAATTATGAACAGCTGTTTGTTCATTCTGTGAGTTTGGGCAGCAGCCAGTGCAACATATTAACTCGTCACGCATACATGATCACTGAGACAGACCAAGAGAGAGAAATGGAGTGAGAGGAAGAGAAACAAGGCACCCCTTTTCTCAAGAAAGGGGGTATTTGAGTATGACATCAAAACAGAAAGAAAGAAAAAAGAAATAATGTTCAAGAGAAATTTGTCAAATTACGTGCAGAAGTGTGTTGAAAGACACACACCAAAGCAAAACGACACAAATAGTCTGCTGGAGGGAAACAGAGTGGGACTGCGAAATGGAGAGTGACATTAAATGTTCAACATGTGTGCAAACATTACTGTACGGCTCTCTCGCCATACTTTAAAAGCGACTGACTCCATCATCTCCACCCCTGGCAGCATTGACAACTGAAGGTCCAGCTGTACTGGCAATGTTGAAGACCTTAGACACACACACACAGGGCTGGGAAAGGAAAAGCACCACTGGCAAGACATTGGCTTCTAACACAATGAACCCTCAGTCTCGCATTTGATCAGAGAAATACTGCAACAGCTGGCAATCTCAAACTCAGCCTTACATACACAAACAGACACACACACATGCGCACTCATAAAAAGAATCCAGCTTTTGTTCCTTTCTTAAAATGTTCAAGGCTCTTGTTAAAGACTGGGTTTAAGAAGGTTTTTAGCGGTGATGGGATTAAGGGTTTTTATGTAGGAAACCAACAGAAGCATCAAGCTTTTTAAGGAGCTTTTAGACAAAATGAGTTTCAATTTTTCAATGAGATGTGACTGACCGTGTGTAATTAAACAAAAGCCAAAAGCTCCATCACAAGTGTAATCATGCATGAAATGAGACAGAGAGAGAGAGAGAAGAGAGAGAGAGAGGTCATTTAGTAAAAGAACATTTTGGTGCATTAGAGCAGCTGTCACACAAAACTGCTGTTTAAAATGATACTTGATAAAGCAGAAGTACTGTGATTCTCAAGCTAAGTGAAAAAAATCGCTGCTTACTGAAATAAATATTTGTTGTCATTCACCACTATCTGATATTAAAGCAGTAAGCCACAGGAAGCAGTGCAATAGTAATTTACCACAGTAAGGGGTGTTGTTAAGATGTGGATCAGACTCTTACCATCTAAAATGATGACAAATAAGATAAGATAAATGATAAACATCAACTCCATTTGAATAAGGAACCTAACTGAAGTAAGTAAACATGTTGAATGTGTCAAAATAACTCAACGGAGACTTCTGCAATTTCCTACCAGAATGCAGTTTCTTTAGTGTTATAAACACGAATTCAGTATCAGCATGAATGGCATGGAATGACATTTTAGATGTAGTGATATTCATATCTATTATTACTGAGAATATTCTGTACAGTGTACTGGATAAAAAGGAAGTGTTTGTAAGTGTTACAAATTATGGTAATTTTTACAGGAATGCTGCAGTAAAAACCTGTTAATTGGTTATACCATATACACATGTTTAACACTGCAACTTTCCTGTGAAATATTGTCATATTTTCAGTAATAATTTAGTTTCTTTTCAACTGTTATCAGTACTGCTATTAGGGTGTTTGTGTAACATTTTATGTTGTTTGGTCAAAGTTTATTGCATTATTTTAGCGCAACAGTATTATGAGAGTATTTACCATGTTTTACAGAAAGGCACTGAACCTTTTCGTCATGTGACTTTTTTTTGTGCCTCCTGTATTATTATGGCAGTTACTAGTACATTTTATAGTAAAGGCAGTTTTTGGTATCAATTAGATTATCTCCTATTATAATATCTCTTAATTCGTTGTATATAATTGTAAAATATACAGGCACCAGTATGCCATCCTGTAGTATTGGAACATTGTCACTGCATTTTTAGGAAACTTTTTTTTTTCATTATTTTTAAGATATTTTTACAGTGGACTGTACATTGCCGTTCAACAAATTTGGGATCAGTGATTTTTTTTTTTTTTTTTAAAGAAGTTTTCTTTGCTCATCAAGGCTGCATTTAGTTGATTAAAAACACAGAACAAAATGCAATATTGTGAAATATTATTATGATGTAAAATAACATTTTTCTATTTTAATATACATTGCAATCTAATTTATTCCTGTGATCAAAGCTGAATTTTCAGCATTATTACTCCAGTATTCAGCGTCACATGATCCGTCAGATGTTTTTATCAATGTTGGAAACAGTTATGCTGCTTAATATTTTTTTGGAACCTGTAATACTTTTTTTTTTTTTTTCTCAGGATTCTTGATGAATAACAAGTTAAAAAGAATAGCATTAAAAAAAGTTTATAAAAATATACACTACCGTTTAAAAGTTGGGGGTCAGCAAATTTTTATTCTTTTTTTTTTTTTTTTTGAAAGATATTAATACTTTTATTCAGCAAGGATGTGTTAAATTGATAAAACTGATAGCAAATACTTTCTATTTTAAATAAATGCTGTTGTTTTTAAACTTTTTATCCATCAAAGAATCCTGAAAAAAGTATGAAAGGTTCCAAAAAAAAAAAATTAGCAGCACAACTGTTGTCAACATAGATAATTTTAATAATAAATCAGCATATTAGAATGATTTTGAACTTTAACCAAAGAACAAACTCCATTTTGTCAGCGAAATTTCCAAAACATAACTCGAACAAGTCTCCCCCCTTTTCTTCAAAATAACACTTAATTGCAAAATGTCCTCTAATTATGGGTATTTCCGCCCTTGTTTCACCAACAGTCCCGCCACTAAAAAAATGATTAATGTTGTCCCCAAGCAAATGGATTACAAAAATCGCTGTTTTACAAATGGATTGCACGCAATGTTCAAGAATTAGCTCATTTTAGAGGTACAACATAGTTCATCTTATACTCTTTTAATCTCTTTTAGAATCAACTATTCGCTTGATATAAGAACAAACACATTAACCCTGTTTGTTATAGCCAGCAGCAGTATTAAAAATTTTGTCTCTTAACAGAAACAATCACTTAGTGTCTTCATTTTAAGCAAAATACTAGAGCCAGCTGCTACCAAAGCAATCTGTCTACAAAATTGCTATCATTTAAAGATAAGAGATCTTCTAGATTGTGATCATATTAAGTATTTTTAAATTCCTGTGCAATAATTTATTACTTTCTTTGATCGTTAGCTTGTTCTTGTCAAAGTCTGATTATTGCAACAAGATAAGCTCAAACGTTTTCGGAGGCAGTTTCTAATTAGCACACAAGATGCTCTGACATGTGAGGTCCAGTTTATTCACTCAGTATGGCTTGAGGCTAAATAATTAAAAGACAAACAATTAATAGCCTACATACTTCCAGATGAACACAATTTCGACCAAATGTTTACTTAGGATGAACACATTGTGTGGGGAAAAAAGACAAAATGAATGAGATTTATGGAGTAAAAGAGAGCGAGAGAGATCTGAAGGGGTTGAGAGTTTATGTGTGAATGGAAGAAGTGACTTTACAGGGTCTCCCATGATTCCCATGAACCTTTTGTCCCCAGTGACACTCCACAGGTCAACCCCTCATCCTCTCAATTTATAAATAGCTTTACTCTAAACAGCATGTAACAGTACACTCTCTCACACAAACACACTGACCAAAGGCCAATAACATTTCCCAACCAATGTATATTTTCGCCTCTTATGGAGAATGAAGACCCCTGTGACAGGAAGTCAGAGTGTGAGAGGAGCAGACATGAATTGTTGTGGGATTGCACAGCATTCCTGTAACCCTTGGAACTCTACAGACCTCTTTCCATTTGGTTTTTCCCAAGATTTTTTTTTTTTTCTTGACCTTTTCCATCGTTATGTGTCACATACTTTCTATAATTATTTGGAATCAATCCTAAAGGATTCCATTGGATCAGAGAA
This sequence comes from Labeo catla, assembly GCA_012976165.1. Classification (NCBI taxonomy): domain Eukaryota; kingdom Metazoa; phylum Chordata; class Actinopteri; order Cypriniformes; family Cyprinidae; genus Labeo; species Labeo catla. The sequence continues at coordinate 189,231 of VONZ01000215.1, forward strand.
GAATCAAAGAAGATCCTACTGGATAAACTGAAACTGCCATTTCCCCATTTATTCTCTCAGAAGTTCAGTTTATCCAGTAGAAACATATTTGATTGTTAAAGGATTCTTCTTTGATCCTAATAGGATTCTTTAGGTTCCATTGTAAATCCTGTGCACGCTTAGACTATGCTCAGAATGCAATACTAGCTTACACACACACACACACACACACACACATATATACGTCTGGTTTACTATTCTTGTGAGGACTCTCCAAAGGTGTAATGGTTTTTATACTGTCCACACTGTTTTTTCTATCCCCTTACCCTAACCCTACCCCTAAACGTACCCCTCACACAAAACTTTCTGCATTTTTACATTTAAAATTTTACAGAGTTAAAGTGTTGCCTCAACTTACCCCACAGCATTTGGCTCACTTTGCCCTATAGCTGGCATTTTGGAAAAAAAAAATAGTTAGCTTACCAATTCAGGCCAATACTTAGCTACAGTAAATGATTTGCATGGTTTTATACGTTGCTAAATCACCTATATGCAACATAAATATTTTTAGACCTGGATAAATTTGCTTTGATATAACAGCCAAAGGGTTCTAAAGTTATGGCTTCTTATAAAAAAGTGTTCCAGTGGCTCAGTTTGCCCCAGGTTAGGGGTAAGTTGACCCGAGTCAGTGGGTAAGATGAACCATCTGGGTGAAAACTGACCATCTGACTGAATCTAATGCAAACCCATGTGAATTTTTAAAGATAAATTACCTCTTTTAAAACACATATTTCTTATAAAACACAGAAACAGTCATATTTCTTTTCTTAAAGCTAACCTAAACTAAAAAAAACAAAACAAAAACAATCAAATAAAGTTTATTTATTTATTTTTTAAACAATTTTTTTAACTTCCCAAAAACAGACTAAACAGAGAGTTTCTTGAGTAAAATTAAATAAAAACTGAATTAGAACAAATAAATAAATGTCACTGAAACAAATAAACATTTTAGTCAAAAGATTATTAGCAAGGCACCTTTTCTGCAATGTTGAACAGATCATTAGGGACTACAGGTGGAAAGATATATTTGATTATGTGATGAAATGCATCTTCTGGCACTCAGATAGAGATTTGGTGCACTTGTACACTGTTCCTATCAAATAAACTACAATATATGTATATGTATGATAAACTAAACCAGTTGCGCAATATCACATTAAAATATCAGTTAACAATTTAGAGATTTAACTTAACTTCAGTGACTTACGTGGGGTAAGTTAAAGTGTTGGCTCAACTTACCCCACGGCATTTGGCTCACTTTGCCCCCAATTCAGGCTAATATTAAGCTAAATTATTTGTATGGTTTTATATGTTGCTAAATCACCTATATGCATCATAAATATGTTTAGACCTGGGTAAATTTGCTTTGATGTAACAGCAATTACATATGTTACACAAAAATTTTACTTTGACAAGCCAAAAACAATTTTGTGTGTTTCTCCATTTCACAGTCTGCCAGAAATGATGTGTGGTTCCAAAATACATGGTCACATGACAGTAAAAGTGTACAGTTGCCAAGATACAGGGGGTGGCTCAACTTACCCACTGGCTCAACTTATCCCACTCTCCTGTATACAGTTAGACATTTATATTTCCATTTTTTAACCTAACCCTACCCCTAACCCTCACAGAAAACTTTCTGCATTTTTACCAAAAAAACAAACAAATAAATAAATAAATCTATATTTTACTTTTGGGTACAAATTTGTCTCCAAAAAAAAAAAAAAAATGGTTAAGTAGGCACACACAAATTCATACAAATCCGTAAAATTTCAGGTTTGATCAGCTTAATTGCTTGCAAACTTCTTATACAGAGTATTGCAATATTCTTGCTATTATTTTTGCATGTATCAGCTTGCATTTTCATTTTAGTTTTAGTAATTCTGTTATCTGCTTCTGTCATTTTTTATTAGCTTTTTAATATTACTACTTACGTTTAATTTATATTTGAGTAATTTTAGTTTTTTTTTTTCAGTGCCAATACAACATTTGTAATTTTCATTTACATTTTTTTACATTTCCAATTTATTTCAATTAGCAAAAATGATTTCTTCTTGTTTTAGTTATCAGCAACAACACTGAACTGTATCCCATTTTATTACTATTGTTTTTGTGTGTCTTGATTATGATGTTTCCTCCATCTGTGTGACTGTTTGTGTGTGTATTATTGCATGAGGACAACTATAAGAAACAGAGCTTCAAAGTAGGACCTGCGGCATTGGATTGTACCAGACCACAGGGGCAGAGAGCCTGAGGAATCCATCTGTCATGCACACACACACACACACACACACACACACACAATCACACAAACACTAAAAGAGGAACTGGCCTGAAGCATTACTCCATACAATGTCTTCATCTTGCCCCAACCACCTCCTAACATGTTTTCCAAATTGGGTGATCACTGCCGTACTCGACACAGCCATCAATATTTTACTGTAATCATCTCTAACGTGCAAAATACTGAAATGTTTCTTAAAGAAAGATGGCTTCTGAAGACTTGGAATACAGGGCAAAGCTTTACAGGCTACTTTCATGCTGCTATTTTGTAATTTTGAAGCTTGGCAGCCCTTATTCTCTTTCATTATTGAAAAGACTAGCTAGGATACTATTCAAAAATTCACCTTTTGTACTCTATGGAAGAAATAAAGTGTGGTTTGAGTAATGAGTAATGATAATTCATAGGCAGGTCTGTTCTAAAGCAGCATCCTAACCAAATGCAACCTCATAAAAGACTGATTTGAGATGCTGCTCTTAGAGAACAACTACATTAATCTCACTTTGCACACAAAAGACTTGAGTAAAACTAAGATTTGATTCCAAAAATCTAAAACTACCATGTTGCTAGGCTAAAAGCTTGATAGTCTAAGCACAAAAACACATGGCTCACACAAATATGAGGTATATATACACACAATACTTTTAAATATTGAATAAATACAAATAACCACCCGATCATTTTTTTAAAGGGATAGTTCAACTAAAAATGAAAATTCTGACATTAATTTCTCACCCTCATGTTGTTCCAAACCCGTAAGACCTTTGTTCATCTTCGGAACAACAATTTAAGATATTTTTGATTTTTGAGTCCAAGAGCTCTCTGACCCTGCCATAGACAGCAAGGGTACTACCACATTTAAGGCTCAGAGAAGTACCAAGATGATCGACAGGGATCAGAGAGCTCTCGGACTTCATCAAAAATATCTTAATTTGTGTTCTGAAGACAAAGGTCTTACGGGTTTGGAACAACATGAGGGTGAGTAATTAATAACAGAATTTTCATTTTTGGGTGAACTATCCCTTTAATGTTGAAATGCATTCTGGGATTGTTTTAGTTGCAAAGGATACAAGCTACCTTACATGTGTCCTAACCAGATATGACGTGATATTGCAGTACACAATGTGATTTTTTTTTTTTTTGTTAATTAGCGATATTTGATATTAAAATGGTTTAATTTGAGTTTGTATATCATTATGCATGACTTTAATATCGATAATTGAAGGATCATTTTTGGATAATTTACCTCAGATCTTAAAGACAAAGATTGTATAATTTGCTAGGTACGTATTTTGAATAATGATAAAAAAAGTTTAATATTTGATTATGTACTTATCAGTGGTGTGTAGTGGTGTTTTGAAATGAGGAGGCAAAGTCCTAAAAGTTTTATCAGAGGTTGCGTTTAACATTGTCCGTAATTTTGATGGACAGGGTCATAAAAATTCTGGGGTCAGGGTCATTTTAATTTTCATATTTTAAAAATATAACACCTGTAACTGCTTTTATTTTTGTTCACATTTTCATTTTTAATTATGAACATAGGACGATATAGGCTTATGCATTTTTATAAGAGAACAGATGAACAGATGAGACTGTGTAACTTTTCCTGTTCAACACCACACCCCGCAGTTACAGCGATTTTAATATATTCTTATTTTTATGAACCAATATTCGTAAATCCCAATTGATCTTTTGGTCTTTGCTGTTTTCAGTTGATGAATATCATCCAATAAATCGCAATAGGCTAAGCATTGTGTTACTTTTGATATGTAACAAAGTCTCAGATTTCAAATCCTGTCCATTTCATTAGGAAATTCAAGCAATAAATACCGTTTTGGAGCTCTTTAATGTGGCGTGATAGATCGTTGTAACTTCTGGTTACTGGCCTGTGCGTAATCAAACGCATAGCAGAACATTCGTGACAGTTTCGTTTTTGTTCTGGATCCAGTACTCTGCTGCTACACTGGAGCGCACTTACCACCAACTGGACAGGAGTGGAAATTACAGTTACAAGTCACAATAGATTACCCTCAGTGTAATCTGTCAAAGTGACAAACAGCCTTCAGATTTTTTCATCATTAATAAAAAAAAATTCTGTCAATGACAGACAATTTTCAGTTAACGATACCATATACTTATATAATGCGACCATTACTTATATATATATTTATTACTTACACTATCAGAAAAAGAAATTGTTTATATATATATATGTGACACTGGACCACAAAACCAGTCTTAAGTCGCTGGGGTATATTTGTAGCAATAGCCAAAAATACATTATATGGGTCAAAATTATTGATTTTTCTTTTATGGCAAAAATCATTAGGAAATTAAGTAAAGATCATGTTCCATGAAGATTTTTTGTAAAATTCCTACTGTAAATATATGAAAACTTAATTTTTGATTAGTAATATACATTGTTAAGAACTTTATTTGGACAATTTTAAAGGCAATTTTCTCAATATTTTGATTTGTTTGCACCCTCAAGTTCCAGGTTTTCAAATAGTTGCATCTCAACCAAATATTGTCATACTCTAACAAACCATACATCAATGGAAAGCTTATTTATTCAGCTTTCAGGTGATGTGTAAATCTCAATTCTGAAAAATTGACGCTTATGACTGGTTTTGTGATCCAGGGTCACATATAATATATACATATAATAATATAATATAAACAATGTAATCAAAACTCTATTTATTAAAGCCAAGTATGGCTCTTATCAAGTGTTTTAAGCATTTTACATTTATTCCAAACTATTAACTCAAAGCAGTAACAATTTAAACAATATATTTTATTTGTGAACTAACGTTCAGCTATTCTTTTTAATAGTTAATTTTAACTATTTTTGAATTTTTCACTTCATCAGTCATCGAAGCTCAGTAAATGATGGTCACAGACACATAGATTTACTTTAAATTTTACCAAGCTGATCACTCACTAAAAACTCCCACAGATCATGCTTTCAGGCCATTTCAGGTGTTATTTTGACGTGACAGAGTCATTATATCTAAGTGTTTGAGTTGTTTACTTCCTTTCTAAAATCAGTCTTCGCATTAAATTGTTCATTCAGACTGATTTGCGATAGCGGAACAGGCACAAACAAAAGATGTGGGATTTATCGCATGAACCAATCACAGCTGAGCATAACCAGTCATGTCCAATCATATCACTATGGAGGCATTGCTTCCTTTCATGTGACTTTCCTCCATTCATTCTCACCATCAAACTCACTGCACACTTTAGGAGGTCTGTTTATATACATTTTTAATGTTATATTTTGTAATATTGGCATTGTTTTATTTTTGTACCACAAACTTTTTTCTCATCCAATTTTTTTGTGGAGGCAGTGTCTTCCTTGCCTCCTTGGAGGAAATGCCCTTGGTACTTACCCAATTGATTTAGGGAGAGCCACATGCCCACGCCCACACACTCATCTGATTGGCTGATCTAATTATGCTGATTTGTGATCGATTTTGTCTTGTCTGGTGTGGACAGACAGACTGTTTTCACTGGAATCATTTCATATCATATCTTGATAGGACATAGTGTTAGATGTTGGCCAAAACTTATAACAAATTAGAAAGTTAATTCACTATGAAACATTGGATAAAACGCTGAATATTAAATGGTAATGTGTTCATTAAATCTGCAGTAGATGACGCAATGACTCTTGTTGAGATCTGAGCCAGATTTATCCACCATCACATCAATATGCTCGACAGACTGCAGGGTCACGGGATACAAACGCAGCATCATAAATGATTTCAGCGTGCAGGTGAAAATCCAGAATCACTTCCAACTTTATGTAAGACCATAAGGAACTACAAAGCAGGTCGGCTTTAGGAGATCTGATGCCACAAAGGCTGAGATGAGCATATGCTATTTCAACGCAGCTGATGCCGTTATGGTGTAATCTCAGTGAAGGAAAAATGTCTCCTCTTTCACTCTCTCCCTCTGTCTTTCCCTCCCTCGCTCTTTCTCGGAGTTGCATCAGGCTTTCATTATTCCGAGTGCGGGCGCGCCTGTACAAATACAATACCTGATCCGAGGGCTGCCCTCACATTTAAACTTCACAATAAGACTCTCTCCCCTCTTTCATTTCATCAGTTCACACCCTACAGAGGCGGCTCATTAACTAACGCTTTCATCTCGCGCAACCGCGAAACTACAAAGACGAGATGGCGAAAGTGACAGAAAAGGTTACGAGCAAAATGTCAGCCATTTCTGATGGCGAAATGTTGTGCAACCGAATCGCATTCCATTCTGTGTGTTTTAAGGGATCTTGTTCCTGCCTATGCAGGGTTATCAAAATGATGTAAAAGCTGTTCGGGAGCAAAATGAGTGGAAAATGGAGAGGATGTTAGGTCGAACTGAAGATACAATGCAGTCAATTAAAGAGGTCATATTCAACAGATTTTGTATTTTGTCCTTTTTTAGACTGTCTGTAATGTTTTTCCTACATCAAAGCATATTTAGGTTAGTTTTACACAACCCTTTTTGTCTCTTAGGATGACAAAATATTCTGCTAATACACATTTAAGGTTTCCATTTTCCTGGCAGCGAAATATGTTTGTATAATGACTGCTAAACTACATAACTGTATATAATTGTCAATCCTGGTATGGAATTCCAATACAAAAATAAATAAATAAACAAATAATCTTGTTTTGTTTTTTTTTGTAAATACCTGATTTTTACAGTGAAATATTAATATAATAGTAATAATATTAGTATAATACAATACATTAATAAAGTATTAATAATAGTATTTTTGTAGTAGTAGCAATCTTAATTATTATATTTATAAACATTTAATAATAATAATAATAATAATAATAAAGTGTAGTAGTAGCAGTAAGTTTTATTATCAGAAAATATTTAACACATTATTATTATTATTATTAACCTAATCATAAAACAAACAATTAAATAATAAAAATTACAATAATGATAAATAGTAAAACAAAAACTACTAAAATAATTTCCATTGTTTATTGACTGTTGTCTTTTCCAACTGATTTGTTACATAATAATAAAATAAACAATATGTAAAATTACAATAATTATAAATAATAAAATAATAAAAAAAATACATAGAATTGTTAACTCTGGTAATGGATTTCGAATTAAAATAAACTAAATTAAATCATATTATTGTAAATTATATTATTATATCATATTATTGTAAATAACCTAATAATTAAAAAAAATTATAATAAAATACAATAATGATAAATAATAAATTAATAAAAAATGAAAATAATAAGTAAATAATTTCCTTTTTCTGTTGACTCTTTTCTCTGCCAACTGATTTTTACATAATACAATACGTAAAATTACAATAATAATAACAACAACAACAACAACAACAACAACAATAATAATAATAATAAACTATATATAATTGTAAACTCTGGGATTTAATAAAATAAAATAAAATAAATAAAACATTTTTGTTACATTTATTACTTTCACAAAATATTTTACAAAACATTATAGTAATAATAATAATAATAATAATTATTATTATTATTATTATTATTGTTGTTGTTGTTGTTATTTATCAATTTTAATCTAACAGTAAAATCAATTAAATAATAACAATGACAAATAATGATAAATAATAAAATAATAAAAAATAATAAAATGTCCATTGTCTATTGACTGTTGTCTTTGCCAACTTTTTTTTTTTTTTTTTACATAATAATAAAATTAATAATAAGTAAAATTACAATCATTGCAAATAATAGAAAATTAAAAAATATATAAATTTAATACATTTAATGAAAGTGTATTATAACATAAAATTTCAATTCAAATTAATATTTCATGTCCATTTCTTTTACTTTGTTGGTATATAGCCATATAATAAAAGGCATGATATAGTTAGGCATTAATTATCGCAAAATAAATCCCTGAATGCTGATACAAGAACAAATTGCTTCACATTGGAGGTCAGCACAGTACATCCAATGATTTCATGTCATGCTTTAGAATTCTACAACTCTCTCTCTCTCTCTCTATATATATTATATATATGACGCCAATGCCAACTCAGATCATAAATTAAGAAGCATTTCTGGTTAAATTCTCTTCTTGACTCAATCCATGTGTCTACACAGCCTTCAGTCTTTTCTCTCTCTCAAACAGAGCAGTAAATAATGACCCCTGGCCGACCCAACCAACCCACCATATCATTTGCCTTGTTTTTCTGTTGTAACGTTGCTCACCAAAGCAGGGAAGCCCAAGTAATAACAGAGAGCCAGACAGAGAAAAGAGTAGGGGGGGATCTACGGCCTTCTCTCCGGCGTTCCACTTTGTGATGGTAATGTAGTTGGTACTCAATGCATGGCTGCCTGTCTGAGTGATTTTCTGCTTGTTAAAGTGTGTGTTGATATGAATGGAGTGTGTTGAGAGCGTATTATAGCGAGGGGCTGGGAGTATGTGCATGTGTATGGGCGGCTTGATAATGTTAAGAATGTTTGGTTGCCTCTGTGTTCGTGTGTTAAGAGCTGTGTAGCAGCCGTACAGATGGATTTAACAGCGCGTTTATTGTGTGCGAGTGAAGCTAAAGGGATTAAATAGCGCAAGGTGAACTCATGTGAAGCTTTCATAGACCGAAACGCAGTGTGTGTTGGAATATCACAGGGAAATTTAAGTGGCCCTCATCGGTTGGTGCTTTTCAAAACAAAACGGCTTCCTTCATACAGCTTCCCTGTTAACGGTAACCTATTGCCAAAAATAGAATGGGTTATTTTTATTTAAAGTGATACAGATATATGCTGATCCCCTGATAGAAGTTCACCGCGGTAGAACGCAAATACGAATTTGCTCACTCCATTCAAAGGAGACTAATGTTTATGTATGGGACCTGCAGGTATGAGTGACCTGCTCTCAGGGGAGCGCGTGTGTGTGTTTGATGTTGGGAGTCTCAATGGGATATGGGTACGTTTTGTAAGAGCGTTTTGTCACAGTTTATTTCTGAGCATAATTTTCCAGCCTTAAGTCAGACTGGCATTGCTGCTGGGAGAAAAAAGGAAGGTTTAAGTTCTACAAAGACACACACACATAAGTGCAGGTGTTCGGAATTAATGTAACTTGTTTATTTTCATTTCCTCAGAGAAGCAAAACTCAGCCTGTCATTCTACCTCTATCTTTCTCCCACACATGCACATCATTTCAGACGTTTTATGCTATTTATGTGAAGTTCAGCTTTGATTAGTGGTGCACAGAGCCTTTTATTTGCTTTATTTGATGTGCTGTGGAAACAGAAACTGTGTGACTAGAGCAAAAGTATCACAACTAACCTAATATCACATAACCAACAACAAAATCATACATTTTAAGGGATGAACATAGATTACAATGCTCTACCTAATGTTCTATTAAAAATGTCCTGGCTCTTCCAAACTTTATAATGGTAGTAAATGGGCGTTGAGATTTTGAAGTCCAATAAAGTCCATCCATCCATCATAAAAAGTACTCCACATGGCTCCAAGGGGTTAATAAAGGCCTTCTGAAGTGAACTGGTGCGTTTGTGTAAGAAAAATATCCATATTTAAAACTTTATAAACCATGATCTCTAGCTTTCGCTAACTGATGACAAGAGTTATATTAAAAAATATAAGATATAAAAAATATGAGTATTTTATGTGTGTGGTTTTTTTTTACACAAACACATTGATTTGCTTCAGAAGGCCTATTTTAACCCCCTGGAGCTGTGTGGAGTAATTTTTATGATGGATGGATGCACTTTATTAGACTTTAAAATCTCAACGCCCATTCACACTTAATATTTATTTTAGTAATAATAATATTAATAATAATATTGATTAGTATTATCTAATAATATTCAATAATAATTAATGATGGGAATAACAGCTTTCTAAATAAACAGCATTACTAACGATTACATTTTTTTCAGTAACTAGTAATCAAATGAAATACTGTTTAACACCGTTACCGTTACTGACAATAAAATTACTATAATTTCTTATAATATTATTATAATTTTATTTTTTTAGTTCATTTGAATGGATGTGTAGTGTACCTGTATTTAACGAATCGTAAACTTTAGTGTAAAGGCACACAACTAGGCATCGTTTTGTCTCTCACACACACAAAGAAAGATACAAAGTGAGAGAGTCTTATATACCATGCAGAAGTGATGCGATATTCTTTGCTGTATTTTACAGAGTTCCTTTGGAATTCTTCAGCTTTTAAGAACTGCTGGTTTCTCCGGTAGTAGGCAGAACTAACATGCAAACGGCAATCTCATTGGCTGGCGCTCACCTATTATCGTCCGTTTTGATTTCAGCAAATCAGTTACAGCGAATGAAGACAACGTGATTAATATTCATGAACCCAGCAGCTCATTAATCCTTAGTGCGTTTTTATTGTTATTAGTAGAACAATTCGTAGTAGTTTTGTTATCTTACCAATATTATTTTTAGTTTTTTCCCTTTTGTTATAGAAAAAACTACTAAGCACCATCACCACAAACATGCATTCATACATGGCTATTCTAATTACTAAAGTTCTAATTACTAAAGTTTAATGCAAAAATATCTTAATATCATATTATACTATACTATATAACATTGAATTTGATGGGTGTCTCTCACATTGTCCAACAGTAACATTAAACAAGTGTAGATTAATGTACAATATTTTATAATAATAATTTATTCTATTTAGTGTCCATTTCATTCTTTTATCATATTTAATATTGGGGATATCCACGTTATTTGACATATTTGGACTTTTAAAGTAACATTAATTACTTTCCCTGGTAATTAGTTACTTTTATAATGATGTAACTCAGTTACTAACTCAGTTACTATTTGTGAGAAGTAACTAGTAACTATAACTAATTACTTTTTTAAAGTAACATGTAGGGATGCACCGATACCGATACTGGTATCGGTATCGGGCCCGATACTGAGCTCCTGTACTCGTACTCGTTAAAATGCCCCGATACCAAACGCCGATACCACATCATGTGACAAGTTCGTATGTAGGCAAAGAAACACCTACAACAAAACAACAGACAGCAGAATGGAGTCATTAGAGTATAAGGATGTCTACGAAGTATGTGTATGTAAGTAATATAATGTTAAACATTCAGTATTAAGCTTGTATAACTGGTGCGCATCAGCTGATAGACAAACACGCAGATTGGATTGAGCGCGCGGCGGCCAAGATGTGCGGGCTTGTCGAGTTAATATCCCGCCTTGACATCACTGGAAAGTTTGTAGTTCGGTGAGATATGTCAAAAACAATTTAAGTAAATCAATGCACAAGTTATTTAACGGTATAGAGAGAGAGGAAGTGAGAGAGAGAGCGCGAGACAGAGAAAGAGAGAGAGCGCGCGCTGTTGCGTGATCTTCATTGATGTTCGCATATTTAGCACACGCATCTTTTGCATTAAAACAAATTCGTAGATATATATATATATATATATATATATATATAGGGGCATTCGCTATAAACATCGTTCTTTTTTCAACCTTAAGCATACACGAATATCCGGCGAAAGTGAAACTATAGCAGCCTGTGTGAAATGCGATGCGATGTTTTGCTTGCTTCACTTGCTTCACGACTGATTCCATTATTTGAGTCGCTTTGGATTATAGCCCAAATAGCAGCATATTTCAGATAAAAAAACGTGACTTATATTTCTGAAAATATCAGAGTTAGGAGAATCATAATGAGTGGTTCGCGTGATTACAGTACTGAGCCGCTATAATTGAGCAGTTTAATGCTATTAAATTGAAGATGATGTACCATAGAGCAAGAGAAAAAAAAACAGTGAAAGTAACAAAACACATTTTAATGGGCATAATTAAGTGTAAAAATAAAAATAATTAAGGGATATATAGTCAACCCAAAAATTATTCAGACAGCAGATATACACCATCATCTTTTATTTTATTTTTTTACTAGTGGGTGCAGTTTATGATAATGGGTTCTAAATACATTTTGGTTTGACTGTATCTATTTGATAAATAACGTTGACCAACTAACATTATACATATTCTTTTAGTTTCTGTACCCTATATTTTAAAAATCTACCTGTAAATTTTAAAATATTGGTATCGGTACTCGGAATCGGCAAGTACCAAAAATAAAAATATCGGTATCGGGCGAGTACTGAAAAAAGTGGTATCGGTGCATCCCTAGTAACATGCCCAACGCTGATAATAATAGTAATTATCACAAATAATTAACAAATTATTTTTAATTAATTAATTACTTCTTATTGTCATTAAACAATTGATAGTCATCTATATATTTTTAGGCCAAATTGTGCAACCCTGCATAATCTAAAAAACAAAACCACGCATAATTATCATCACATTTGCAATTCAGTTTTATTTATTTGTTTGTTTGTTTATTTGTTTTTAATCCAACAGCCCTAAAAGGAGTCATTCTGCACAATGTTCAGTATGCTGTCACAACAGCTTTTATACAATTGATACATTTTTTTTTAACACTGTATTACACATTGTATTGAAAATAATGTGTCTGACGTTAAGCAAAATAGGAAGGTCTGGGACAAAATAAAGCTAATTTTTCCTTATTTGTATAAAATACTCATTTAAATGTTGCAACATTTCACCTTTACACGCCATGATTTAGTAAGCAATATTATGTATTAGCTGTGTATGCAGAGTGCAATTGAATCTTAAAGAGAGACCGTATTGCTTCAAACACAAACAGAGGACAGAGAGAATTCTTTGCTTCAGAGAGACATTTTGTTCTCCTTCAAAGGGCACCTCCTTCGTTCTCGCTCTTTCTTTCTCTCTCTCAGGGAGGGAAGGTGAGGTGGAGATTTCCCAGCATGCATTATTCATCATCTGCGACCGACACAAATTGAGCGGCGGCGACTGCTGAGGGCCTGCCAGTGAATGTGTGTGTCCCTGCCTCAAACCAAAACAGAGCCTGCTGACATACACACACTCACAAAACACACTCAACAGCACGGTGACAAACAAGACAATCCATGCCCATCCTCTTTGTCCACAATCCTAAATCAACGTATCGATCCCTGGAGAACCCACAGAGAGTTTGTAGAGATTCTTACAGACACATGCAGACACGCACAGGCACAAATCTCCACGAATCGATGCATCTCGTTCACTTAGTATAAAAACATATGAAAGTTTAACACTAAAGGGGAAAAAAATACACATATAGCAGAGATTAATTAAAGTCTCTTTCCTTAAGCAAAGTATTGATCTTCTTGCTCAGCGGGTTACTCCTTGATTAGACTCCACAATCACAAGAAAACTGATTATATATTGAACACACACACTCTACTGCTCACTTAGTGGAGTGTCATTTCATAAAGTGTCACAGTACATATAATACAACAATTTACTGTTTAGTTTAAAAGATACTTGCCCCAAAAGTGAAAATTCTGTCTTCATTTACTCACCCTCAAGTTGTTCCAAATCTGAATGAGTTTCTTTCTTCTGTTGACCACAAAAGACAACATGTTCTCACTCCCAAATCGTCACATATTGACGCTTGGTCAGGACCCATTGCCGTTACTATTTGACGCTCAGGGTACCCCTTTAGCGTCACATTTGGACATGCAGGGTCCTCCATTGCTTTTAGTTAAACAATGGTAGATTTTTAAAATATAGGGTACAGAAACTAAAATAATATGTATAATGTTAGTTGGTCAACGTTATTTATCAAATAGATACAGTCAAACCAAAATGTATTTAGAACCCATTATCATAAACTGCACCCACTAGTAAAAAAATAAAATAAAAGATGATGGTGTATATCTGCTGTCTGAATAATTTTTGGGTTGACTATATATCCCTTAATTATTTTTATTTTTACTAAATGGGGGGGTGGGGTGCCATTATTTCAATGGCGTGAAATGGTTGCACACCGTGAGCTACTGGTACTACCTGTTGTTATTCAGCATAACTCGGAAAATAAAATAACGATACGATGACCACTTTGTTCGGCTTTCGGTTGTAATTTTCAGTCGAAGGGAAAGAATTGAAGCGATTTAAGTCTTTACTGCTTTCCTAGAGATATAAAACTTCCTAAAGACCTCATTTTGTTCTCTCTACTTTAGTCATGATGCCTTTGAGGCTTTTAGTAGACCACAGACAAGAAACGCTAGATACCATCCTGGAAGAACGTAAACATACCGACGCTTATCATGACGCCACAGCCACTGAAGGAGTTTCTTAGTGCTGATTTCACTTAATATCCAAGGGCACTTAGACCCCATGTGGGGGAAAAAAAAAACAGGGTACTGCATTTGGTTTAAGCCTACGCTTATATCATTGACACCTGTAAGCTCTCTCACTAGCTTTCTGAGTTGTGTATTCTTAGTTGTTTTGCAGTAAAATGACAACGGGTAGCGCCATTTCACATCACTGAAATAATGGTACCCCCCATTGTCTAAAATGTGTATAAAACAATGTGTTTTTTTTTTTTAATAACGTAAATCTTTCATGGGTTTTCCACTACATATTTCAGTAAGTGACATTGTTTATGTTTACATTTAAGCCATACAAATCTTAAAACCCAAGGTTCCCTTTAAAATATCTTCTTTTGTGTTAAGCAGAAGAAAGAAACCCATTACAGACATTGGTATCTTGGCAAATCAAAGTTTAAACCATTGTTGAGATCTCTTATAAAACTCTAGTAGAGACACAAGTGAGATCACTAGAGTCTAAACTGTCAATTTGTTCCCTTTAACATTATTGTTGTCTTGGAGAAAACAACTGAGAATGTGTTTTCTTTCCTTTCTAGAGTAAATCGCACTTTAAACATAAAAGAATTTACACTTGCTGAGTATATATGGAACTGTAGTTTATTTCTTGACTGTTGCACCCACTCAACAACAGTTTGAAGTGTTTGCAGCGTGAACTGTTACAGTTTCACGACTGTGTTTAGCACAGATCTTTTAAGTCGATTTGCGGTGTTTGATTCTGCTGAAATAGAGGGAGATTAAAAGAACAAACTCAAAGCAGCTCACACAGGAGGCTGCCTGCTTGCTGCTTATTAGCATATTACCCATAATTGAGCGTTTCTACGGAAACAAAGTCAGAGTAATTGGCAGTCTAGCCAGTCGTCTAAAAGGCCTGAACTCTGAACTTCTTTAAACGCAGCCGTCTCTGTTTTCAAAGAAACACACGCGCGTACACACACCATCACCGCCAGATGGGAAATATATAATTTTAGATACGAGCACCATAGAGTTATTACATTTTTAACTGGAATTATTGTCCGTGTGATCGGGAATAAAAGGCACTTTAATGTGCGTTTGCGCTTCAAATGGCGTCATTTTGTAACCTTAACATTTTCCTCCATACAAACAAACGAGCACGCTCAATTTGACGCTTTGACGAATTTTACACACCAGTCAGCAGGAAATGTCAAATGAACCACGCTCGGATGTAGAGAATAAATTATAGCGCTCAGTAAAAAATAGACACCATTCCAGTGTTCATAATTCGTAAGTTGTTGAAGGATTTATCTCAGAGGAGCAGGCGGCATTAACGGCCTTCACCTTCCTGACCCACGCCTCGTCGGAGACTGTGATTGGCCGAGGAAGTAGGTAAGGCTTTTAAAGGACTTAATGATTGAATGACTCTTATTTCAGACTGAGGATCAGTTCCTTCCAATCTGAAATTACTCTCATGGCTGAAGTAAGACATATTAAACTGACCCTGAATCAGATGGAGGACTAAATTACCACAGCTCTGTAATTCCACTGATTTCCATAGTTTTCCAATAACGGTTCAACGTTTGCAATGTCCTTTACAGTATGGGAATGATCATTTACTTGAATCGCACCTCAAAGAATTTGATTTATAGCTATGGATATATGTTTTTAAGCCAAGCTTTAGAAACTGACCCATTTGCGCTAAAACCAGCAGATAATGAACTTGAGTTTGCCAGCCAGCCTCATTTTCTCTAATCCTGAGCTTTCTGAGATAACCTTGAAGGAGCTTGAGATATTCCAGAGTGCCAGAATTCCCAATTCTCCTGACAGAATTCCCCAGGCCGGCTATGCCACTGTCCTTTCTTCTGAGCACCTGAAATGGCTGCAGGTCTTAGCTTTATAGTTTGTGCCTGCCCACAAGACAGGATCCCTCCAAACACACATACACACACACGCTTCACCTAAGAGGGAGAAAGAGGGACAGAAGGACAGATTCAGAAAACAGAGAGAGCGATTCTTCCCAAACAAATCCTCTGGGGACCATAAGGCTGTCCCTGCCATCTGTGTGTGTGTGTCTGTGTGAGTATCTAGGCTATAATTATCAGCCAGGCAGGGAGTGCCCATACCATTGGCCGGTGTACCCAGGCGATGCCACCCTCGTACTCTACTCACATACATAGCATTCAGCTCACTGACTGCATTTGGCCCAGTGCCATCTTGCCTGCAACCAGGGCACAATTGTACACACACGCACACACAGGGTGACAGCCCTATAGACTAGAGCCAAGGCTAACACACATCTATTACTTGAAATACTCAAAAAAACAGCCTTTTACAGAATATGAAATACATTATTTAATTCCTCTAAGTGCCCGAAAAAGTGCACACTTAAGCTACACTGAAAATGTATGAATGTTCTAGCATTATGTAACAAAATATCAAACCAAGTGGCATTTTTTATAAAGAAATATTTGGAATAAATATTAAATATTTTAAAGAGTAAGCACACTGTGCAAGCAAAACACGTCTTTTTTTTAAAAAAAAACATGCCTTCAGAATTTATTCTTGCTCATTTGTTATGCTTTTTTAGACTTTGAAAATATTTCAAACTAAATGATTGCATATGTGTGTATTATCAACAAACAGCTGGACTGCATTTCTTATATTTACAATTTTATATAATTCCAATGGATTTTACATAGTACATTACATAACTTAAAAAAATATATATTTAACTAACTTAAATAAATAAATACAGTGCCATTCAAAATTTTAGAATCAGTAAGATTTTTAATGTTTTTAAGTCTTTTTTACCCATCGAGGCTGTGTTTATTAGATTATAAAATACAGAAAAAAACAGTAATAATGTGAAATAGTATTGCAATTTGAAATAGTGGTTTTCTATTTTAATACACTTTAAAATAGACTTTATTCCTGTTATCAAAGCTGAATTTTCAGTATTATTACTCCTGTTTTCAGTGTCACATGATCCTTTAGAAATCATTCAAATATTATGATTTATTACTAATTTTGGAAACAGTTGTGCTGCTTAATTAATTAATTTATTTATTCAGTACCTGCAATACTTTTTTTTTTTTCAGGATTCTTTGATGAATTAAACGTTAACACACACAGCATTTATTTAAAATAGAAATCTTTTGTAAAAATAAAAACTACCGTTCAAAGTGTGAGGGCAGTTCTTTCTTTCTTAGAAATAAATTAATACTTTTATTCAGCAAGGATGTGTTAAATTGATAAGAGGTGATAGTAAAGACTTTTTGTTGTTGTTGTTGTTGTTGTTAAAAAAAAAAAAAGCACCAGAACTATTTTCCAACATTGATAATAAAAGTAATAAATCAACATATTACAATGATTTCTGAAAGATTGTGTGACACTAACGACTGGAGTAAATGCTGATGAAAATTTAGCTTTGCATCACAGAAATAAATCATATTTTAAAGTATTAAAATAGAATTTATTTTATTTTAATTTGCAAAAATATTTCATAATTGTACTTTTTTTGATCTAATAAATGCAGCCTTGATGAGCATGACACTCCTTTAAAAAAACAATTTAAATCATTTTCACAAATTAACTGTTCCTACAACTGTCATTTCCATCACAATCAACAATTTTGCCCTTAGTTAGTGTACCTTTGTTGCCAAGGAAACAACAGTGTCAGTGGAGAGTACTCCTAAGATGAAATATGAGTTTGTGTGTGAAGAAAACAAGGACAAATCAAGGTTAACATCAGCTGCAGACAGAACTTTATTTATTAATTTATGGAATTTTGTCAAATTATGCAAAATGTGAAAATATGAAGTGTGTGATTTAGGATACCCTAAAAATGCTAGCTATGCAATTAGACAAAGCAGAAGGCCATTATATTTTAAGAACAATTAAATATAATTTCCACGACATCTTGGAAGTAAAGGGGATGGATTATAGTGACAAACTGATTATAGCAAACACCAATAAGTTTGAAAAGAGTGTTTTATAACAAGTATATACATTAGGATGTGTGCATATAAACTTACCAGCTCAAAAGGAAGAAGTAACAGAAGGAGGAGAGCAAGAAACACAGAATCACAGAGGAAACCACATGCGTGCACACACACACAGCGACGCGTGATTCTGCTTTGCTGACGCATCAGTAACTCTCCCCATGCCTCCTGGCAGAGACACACAGAGAAACAAACATACATGGACACACACACACTTACTCTCTCATTCAGCATTAACACACTCGCTTATGCACATGTTGCCTTGATTTTAATCAGCATAATGATAGAAAAAAATCCTTGAGCAATGGTGCATATGTAAGCAAAGGTGAACATAAACACAGGTGCTAATTTACCTACTGCAAGTGACAGCAGCAAATATGCACAGAGTAAACATGCAGATCTATAAAAGATGAAGGTCAAGAACTCTGAATGATCATGCTATGATTTTTTGATGTTGTAAATAAAGATTATGTTAAAGAAATACTATTTCAGTCTTCATGTTTAAATGTAACTTGTCGTTTCTTTTTAGTGGTGTCAATCGATTAAAAATTAACTAATTAATCACACATTTTTTTCTGAAATTAATCACGATTAATCCCATCTAACATTACAATTTTTTGTTCTATTTTTATATTGCAATAATTTCACATTCAATCTTCAAATTAATGTAGAAACACCATAAAGGATTTTTTTTTTTATTTGTTTAATGACATCTCTTTTTTTTTATGACTGAAGGCGAGTATCACTGATACCAACTGATGTCTCTATGAAATGTTTTCCTAATATTGAACCATTGACTATAGCCATTCAACATTATAATTGAGAGTTTTTAATTTAACATTTATTAGACTTGTAATTTAAGTGAACTTAAAACAACCTTCACATAAACCCATTATAATAACTTTAATATAGCTACCTGTGCCCTTCGGCAAGAAAATACAGCCAAATTTAATAAAGCTATCAAACACTAAAATCTAAAATAAATAAAAGATAAAGTTTAAAACTACAGAAGTTATTGATTTCTTCTTTTTTAAATTTTGTTCTTAGGTTAACAGACATCTATGGAAGCCCATTTCTGCCACTGAATAAAAATAATTTTAAAAACAAAAAGGTTATTCTCTCTTTTCTCACAATTCTGACTTTTTTTCTCAGAATTGCGTAATACAAACTTGCAAATTCTGAGATATAAACTCAAAATTGAGAGTTCTAAAGTCAGAATTGCGTGATATAAACTCGCAATTCTGAGAAATAAAATCGCAATTGCATGATATAAACTCGCAATTGCGAGTTATAAAGTCAGAATTACGAGATATAAAGTCGCAATTCTGAGAAATGAAGTCAGAATTGTGAGATATAAACTCGCAATTCTCTATACATATCAGTCTTTTTTTCTCCTCATAACTGGACTTTATACCTCGCAATTGCGAGTTTCTATCTCATAATTTTGAGGAAAAAAGTCTGAATTGCGAGATACTAACTTGCAATTGTGAGAAAAAAGTCAGAATTGCGAGTTTATATCTTGCAATTCTGAGTATATTTCCCTGAGTATATAGCCCTGCCCCTGCATTAAAAATTTTCAACACGTTAAAAAAAAATAATCGCCTGCATTAACGCGTTAATTTTGACACCACTAATTTATTTAATATCTGTCATATTGCATTGCTCCTACTCTCAGGCATTTTCACTTATCGTGGCAAGGCAAAGGGAGCTGCGGCGTGTAGGCGATAATATAAAATTTACTAGCAATTTCTCAGTGGAAATGTGTATAAAAGATCATATTTAGCCATAAAAACAGACAGGATGTAACTGGTCCATTACAGCCAATCACAGCCAAGAGAACAGCATGTTTATGTCACAGCGGGAGCCATCAAGGTCACATATTTGAAGGGAATTTGAGGAGGAACGGAAAGATTTCGCAGGGATCCGTTTCCATGTGACACATCTGATGGTGGCAGGAGCAGCCAGAGGGAGCAGGTGGTCGAGACTAGCTGCTCATTTCACACACACAACAACACGCACACGCATACACACGCTTCACAGAAATCAGTCGTAAGTGAGGTTGACAGCGCTTAGCCTGCAAGGCGCAATGGTCAGAATAGAACTGTCTATTCACATCCAGAGACGTGACTTCAACAACTTCCCCCTCCCTCGCTCTGCCATACCCCACACAGCCTCTCTCATCGCTCTTTTTTTTTCATTCGTCTTTTCCACACGGACTCTGCCCCTCACTCTCCCTCAGCCTGTGTTTTCCCCATGCTGACATAAAAAAGGTAGTAAACAATTTCATGCAAATCAAAAAGCAACAAAGGAGGATTTTGCTTTTAAGCAAAAGAGAGCCATTCAGCAGGGAAAAGGCTGTTTTAGTAGCTACCTCTCTCTCTCTCGTGCTTTCTCTCCCTTTGAATGATTCCCTGTGGGGTTGATTCTCTTCAAAGGCATCATTTTGTTCTCCATTCAATAATTCATTACCAAGCAATTCTTCTTTTCCTTTCATGCGGTATCTCTCAAAGCACTTGATTGGTTCACACACATCAGGTTCATTTTTTTTTTCTCATAGAGGCACGTACATTACCAATCAAATTGCTTTTCAGAAAAGGGAAAGGAGAATGATTTTGATAAAACTCAAATCATCATTTGCTCTTTTATATTATTAAAGCATATGTTTCTCTAAATTGAATTTCAGAGGATATCGAATGTAGGTATTGTGAATTGATGAGGGAAGCATGATTCAGATCAGCATAATTTGCAATAATATCAGTGAAAATCATTTAGAGTGTAGCAGGGATGTGAAGCGAATACGTTGTGAGTTTCTATAATGCATCAGAAGTAGTAAAACATGTAAGTTCAAATATTAGCACTATACTTATTTGGTGTTAAAAATGTAAAAAAATTGCATCTGTATCTTCACAACCAAATTCCTGCAAAGCTCCATGTGCTGTAGTACTGTCATAAACGTGCATCGAAGACTGACAAAGAACAGAAGAAACTGTTCAATAGTCATTCATTTTGTTTTCTTGGCACACAAAAAGTATTCTCGTAGCTTCACAAAATTAAGGTTAAGCCACTGGACTATTTTAACAATGTCCTTACCTCTCTTCTTGGCCTTGAACGTGGTAGTTGTGTTGCTGTCTATGCAGCCAGAGTCAGAAAGCTCTCAGATTTCATCAAAAATATCTTAATTTGTGTTCCGAAGATGAACAGAGGTCTTACAGGTTTGGAGGTGAGAAATTATCATAAGTTTGATTTCCACTGAACTAAGCATGTATGAACTGACAAAAAAGCCTTCAATATAATTCAAGATTCTTCGGATAAAAGCGACTGCCAAATGCATGAATGTAAACACCCCCAGAATATAGTTAAGAAACTGACAAAATACATTATGAAATGTTTAAACCAAGAAATTGACCCACAAACATCATCATTTTGATAGAAGTTTTGAACACATATTCTATTACAGGTTAACCACCCTAGTGACCAATAAATATACTAAAATGTATTTAAAATACATTGATTTCATGCATACTACAAATACATTTACATAATATAGCTGCAAGCAGCCATTACCAGGGTTCAAGCGCTTTAAGGCATTTGAGTACATAAAAGACATTATTTAGCAAACCTGTAACAATCAATAACTTAAAAAGCATTTCTGGCAAACCCAGGTAATTTACCATAGAGATATTATGTTTGTTTTTTTTTAACGTTTATGACTGTTATAGCACCAGCTGTGGTCCGATCCCCTTAAAACTCTACATGCTTGTTCAGAATGACCTGTCGCATGTGATCAGCAGGTTTTGTGAAGTTTTGAGTTTTACTTTAAGCTTTATAGGATTTTGGGTAAATTTGGACAGGCACCTTTTCTTTATGACCCTGTTACAGCTTCCTAAAGGGTAAATTTCAACCTTTTTTGTAATTATTGGCCTAGAGAGTCTATAGAATTGTACTGCAGTGTTTTTTTTTTCCCCAGACTGAGCAAAAAACCTAGAACTAGTTTGCAAAAGTAGTTTTTTTTTTTACACCTTCTCAATCTTTTTACAAACAACTTGATTGACAGCAGTGGTTCTAGAGAAGTTGTCTGGAATGAGGAGTTCTATCGTATGACATCACGTACAAATATCATGTGATGTACAATAGCACACCAATTATCGTGTTGACAGGACAAATGGTTGTGCAGTTATAGCCATTTTTATAACGCCACCAAGTGGCCAAGCTCCATGTTTTGTTTTGTTTTTTTCCTGTGACCTCAGACTGAGCTCTTACAGTGTTCTGAGTTTGGTGGAGATATCTCATTCCGTTCAAAAATTAAAAACTAAAATTGCCCCTGCCCCTTTCGAATGTTTTGGTGTCCCTTTGCGACGTGAGTCGAAAGTAAATTTTTTTTTTGATAATTATTGATATTCACTCTCCAGAAAATCTTTCTGCACTGGTTTGGTTCCCATTGCATAAAAAACCTAGGACTAGTTTGCTAAGTAGGTTTTTTGAAAAATGCCTGAAAATATGAAGCATGCGTTTTGTCTTTTGTCAGTGACATAAGACACTTGAGCCTGAATGATGGTTTAGGGGTTAATAGCGACTTCGTATTTTTGATCGTTGTAGCGCCCCCGTCAGGCTGATTGGGGCTAGCCTGGGTCACGTCGTTGGGGGTGTGAGTACTACCATCCCTCCAAGTTTCAAGTCTCTACGACTCACGGTTTGGTCTGCACGATCAGTTTTACATAGAGATCGCTGATCCGTTCTACGCGCTTGAACCCCTATTTATGTACTTAATAAAAATACCATTGAAACTAATGTTTTATTTCATGCATTTTAATTGTGCATAAGTATTGCTAAAGTCCAACTAAAGATATACTTAAGTATATTTGATTGTGCTAAAGTGGAACTATCGCAAGTATATTTTAAGTACATTTTAAATATTTAGCATTTAAAGGCCGATAATATCTAAAGATCATACAATCCTCATTAATAGTCACATTAAAAACATATTTTAGGCTTAATATTAAGAAATGTGCATTGTGCACAAGTAGCACTCCAAATAAAGTTGAATTTCAATTTTTATATCAGTAAGTTTTAAGCGATATGTCACTAATTATGTTATTAGACTTCAACTATACTTAGTATAAAATAAATGCATTTTAAATCTATTACTTTTTGACTAGGGCAGTATCGGGCAAATATCAGAACGGGTCAAACTGACCCGCAACATAAAATAAAATAAAAAAGCAAGAGTAATACAGTTCAAAATAATTTTTGCTTTTAAATATTTATTTATAATATTCAATTATATTTTTATTATATAGTAGTCAATATTTGAAGTGGATCAAAAAAGTTAATCAACGTTGTCCTAAGACAAGAACGGGTATTGTTTTGGTTTTAGGACAAACTTGATTAAAGGTTTTGACATTACAGGTTTTCAAGTTTTTTTTTTTCTATGAACAAAACAAACTTCTATACCACTATTTCTTTATTTTTTTTTCTTATTTGATTCATTCTTGAATTTTAATTATAAAATAAATTATAAATATAAAATAATAAGTATACTAAGTTGTTGAAACGACTTTCATGCATATAAATGACAAGCGCACTCTCTGGGTCAGCTAACGCAGCTTTAAATTTTGCAGTTCGATTACATCACACACCGAACTTTCAAATCACAGTGGTTTGATCAGGCGCCTCAGGGACCAGCCTTAGAATGATCACACCAGTTTGATCATCCATGTCAAAGGGTTAAATCTCTCTCCTGATCTCTCTTTCCCTTTCTTCCGGGTCTTGTTTTCTCTAGAGTAGCTGAAAATGCAAAACTTCACACCGCATTTCAAACTGTACATGCTTGCTGGGAGGGTGTTGCTATGGGAAGCGCAAACTCTGTGATGTCATCATCTGCAGCCAATAGAAGCCGAAGCCATCTGCAGTCAAGCTGGGCCTAACCATATATATTAGCTTGTTTCCTAAATCACCAATTATGTGAATAGGCCTATTTTTGCATGCAACACATGGTGCCGCCCTGTTTGTTATGTGTCAGATTAAATTGCTTTTGCTGTTCTCCTGTCTTAATGGAAATGCCAGGGTCGCCCTGAGAGAGAAAGAGAGAGAGAGAGAACGGGAAAAAGAGAGAAGCATAGAGGAAAAAAAAAAAAATCCAGCAACTCCCAAACGAAACAGTCATGGTCAGCCGAGTGTGAAAATACCAAATTGACTATTTGACTTTATTTCAACTGTTTTTGCTCTCACATAGCCTCATGTGTGTGTAAAGTTGCCAGTGTGTGCGTTCGCTTGAGACAAACAGAGAGAAACATCGAAAAGCACTCCACACTCACCTATAAACGAAAGGTCTTCCTATTTGGTCACAACTCCCTGCTGTGACCAGCTAGCCTGCTTGACTGTCCTTAGATCACTGCTGATGTTTAAATGACCTCGGACGTGAAATATCAGTATCGATCCGGGCAGTTCTGATCTATGTGTGTGGTAGATTGTGAGTTGTAGATGTGCAGCATCAACAAATTTTCAGCAGATCTCATTATATAGGAGCTGTGTGTGCTATCAGCTGTCAATCAGTCCAGACTTCCTGCCCCACCGTAGGGTGAACGATGTCACTTCCTTCCCACAGGGCAAGATGAATCACAGACCTGCAATGAAAGATCAGTATACATGTAAATAAAGATGTGTTTGCAACAGAAAATTGTATGTTTATTATGTTAGATTGTTTCTGACTCCATTCCTAAATACAAAAACTTCCAGTCACACTTTATTTTAAGGTCCAGTTCTCACTAATAACAAACCATTAACTATGGCTTTTGCCTCAACAAACTCCTAATTTGCTGTTTTATTAATAGTTGTTAGGTTTAGGTATTGGGTATAGGGATGTAGAATATGGTCATGCAGAACAGCAGGTGCTTTATAAGTACTAATAAACAGCCAATATGTTAAAAATATGTATGCTAATAAGTAACTAGTTCATAGTAAGAATTGTTCACTATACTAAAGTGTTACCAAACTTCTGTAAGACATAAAACGCAGTTGTGACTTTATATCTTAGTATTCTGACTTTACATCTCACAGCTGTGACATTATTTCTAACAACTGTCACCATTTCTCATGAATGCAACTTTATATCTCAACAATTACATTATTACTCATAAATTTGGCTTTAAATCTCACAATTGAAACTTGATTTTTAATAGAGCTGGGTAGATAACTATTTACTAATTGTAATTAGTTACTGATTCCAAATTCCCTGACCAAAAAAAAAAAAAAATAAATAAATAAAGTAGTTTGTAACGTAATCCATTACATTTCACATTTTAGGTAACATAATCAGACTACTTTTGGATTACTTTTGACCTAACACGTTTTACACATTGCTTTAAGAGTATAATCTTATACCATATTGACATAAAAATGCAAAGAGTAAGTAAATATATTCCATTTGTTGTTATTAACAACATGAAGTGCATTACACATAATATTACCTTAAGGTTTCTCAAACTGGGGTTTGTGAAGGAACTGCAGGGGGTTTACGAGTTTAATGAAAAACGAATAATTAATTAAATCATTACAACGTTAAATTAAAGTAAATCATTTTAAAATTAATCAAAAAAAAAAAAACCTTACTAAAATTTAAATATTTTATTTGTTCACCTGCATGTGACCGTAACCAACATCAGAGAACCAGTGAACAGTTTGCGAATGTGCTTTTTAATGTGTTTGAAAGAAAAAAATAGATTATTAAATAACCTACAGAATGATCATTCAAATAAAAATTAATGTGTTCACCAGTATTTGATGCCATGTTGAAACACTTCTTAAACATGAAATGATTTATGCAAATCAGCCTGTCTAATGGCTGATCTTTGCATTAATATCCACAAGACTTTCTGAATGTATATAAGCAGTAGCCTATTTTAGAAAGGAAAATTTAAAAGATGAAAAAGAGGAATTAGGTAGAATCAATAAATTATGAATAATTTATTGCTATTGTATAAATAATACATAATTATGTAATCCATAAAAATGTAACTGCAGTCTGTTTACGAGTATTTCAAAAAGTAATTTAATCTAATTACAAGTACTTAATTTTTGGAATCTAATTACATAATTACGTAATCCAGACTACATATAATCAGTTGTGACCCAGCTCAGCACTTTATTTCTCATAATGCAAATTTATATCTCACAACTGCAACTTTATTTCTTATAATATTTCTCATTAATGCAGCATTATATCTATATTACAGCTATGTATGTGACTGTTTACAACTGCAATACTGCAAATTGCAATTTCATAACTGTGCAGTTTTGTTTCTCACAATTACAACTTGTTCTTATGAATGTAACTCATAAATGCAAGTTTGTTTCTCATAATGAGCACAATTTCTCTCATGAATGCAGTTTCATATCTCACCATTACAACATTAGCGCTCCTATTTACAGCTCTACATCTCTTTTTATCTTTATTTATAGTGTTTTTTCTCATAATTGAGACTGTGTTATGCAATTTTATATTTAACAGTTATGACCTAATTTCTCCTAAATGTGATTTAAATGTCATAATTGCCAATTTATAAAGGATAAGTTTATGCTTAATTTGAAAGCATATCTAAAAGTTGCAACTATTTCTCATCAATGTGAATTTATATCTAGAATTCCAACAATTTCACAATTATTACACTACAAGGAATAACAGTGCAATACTGAATGGCCAATTGAGGCTTCCATAGTGTATGTGTTGCTATAAAAGAAAAAAAAAAAACTCTTTGTTTCTAAAATATCTAAGGGTTTGTACACCTGTGGTTTCGCTGTTGTTTAGCATCCACAAGAGCTCTAAATTAGGGCAGAGTCTGAGGTCAGAATTCTCCTGTGTTCCAATTTCCTCAGAGAGACTGTTATGTGCTGTAATCAGGGCCATTCCGGCTCAAACAGGCTCAAACAGGAGGCAGACATCACAGTAACACACAGTCCTGATGATACCTAAGCCTTTCATCAGTAGCATGGCAACTGGCTGCCTGTAACAACCCCCAAAATGATAACACCTCACTGCCTGAGATTTGGTACGTGCAGTTGTGTGTGTGTATTATTGATACATAAATGTGAGAATATACGTATGTATTTTCAGATTTCATGCATGTGCATTGTGCACTTGACGGGAGGTTTCATATATGGAATATATTTCATATTTCATTTATGCGTCTTTGGGATCATTGGAAACATCACAGGCTGATGTGATGTCTTTGCTGTGTTCGCCCCCTCTTTTATCATCACTTTCAACTTGCCTCTATTTCACAGAGATGTTGTCACATCAGCTAAACACACACACACACACACACACACACACACAGTGCCTCCAAACATCAAATGTCTGTGCTATGATACTCATTAGAAATGGGTGGCACACTCTTCAAAAACTTAGGAGACATTTCTGGAAAAGTCAAACAAGTTAATGCTGTACAGACCCAGATTTCCCTCTCTTCTCAATTCACACAGAGACACAACCATTACCCAGCTATAACAAATTAATGATGCAAAATCCAGCTAAAACCAGTCTAAAGATGTTGCTGGTTTTACATGTTTCTAGCTGGTCTAAGGTGGTTATTAGTTAATCAAAGCTAGTCTGGATGAATAAGGCTGGTGGACCATTTTTGTCAAGTTGGTTAGAGCTGGTACTTTGGGTGGACGTTCTCAATGTGCAGAGTTTGAAACTATTTATTTTTGATTCCTTGTTATTTATTTTTTATTCCTTTTTTATTTTTATTAGCCCTAAGGTCCTGGATTCAATTCCCAGAGAATGTATGAACTTATAAGAAGTATATTATACATTAAATGCAATGTAAATGTTATTGCAAGTTAATTTTAGTTTGAACCAAATTTAAATTAGTATGAAGAGAAAGACAAAAAGTCAGAGTTTGTAAACTATTTGGCAAATTATCTGGCAACATAGCAGCTATTATTTTCCAAATGTCAGCTTGGCTACAATTGTTATTTGTAATTTGGCTACAATTGTAATTTCTCTGAAAATCAAATAAATATTTTTAAAATTGACACATTGGACTCATAAAAACCACTGATTAACCTTAGCACTAAGTAGGTTTATACATTTCACAGTTTTCAACTGTGAAAATGGCATTTAGTGAATTTTCTCAAAATAACACATTGAACCAATGGCATTTTAATATTTTTATTATCTGGTAAATTTAGTATAAAATCAATGAGGGACTCAAGGTCATGCTGTATTGTGAAAATTAGCTGCAACTTCTAGTTTTATTATTTAGTAAATGTTGAGAAATGAATGAGACACTCAAGCCCATTCTGTATAGTGAATATAGTCACAAGTTACAGTTTTATTATTTACTAAATTTTGTATAAAATCACTGAGATACTCAAGGCTATGCCGTACTGTGAATACAATCACAACTTAGAGTTTATTTAGTACATTTTTCTCTAAAATCAACAAGAAACTTAAAGCCATGCTATACTGTGAATAGTCCAAACTTAAAGTTTTATTATTTAGTACATTTTGTATGAAGTCTGTGACACTCAAGGCCATGCTGTATTGGTAATATCGTCACAACTTGAACTACGGTTCAAAAGTTAGAGGTCTGCAAGACACTTTTTCATTTTTATTCAGCAAAATGTTTCTATTCTGAAAGCTTTCAAAAGAGTAATGCTTTACTGTATTTATAGATTTCTCAAAAAGAAAAAGAAAAAAAAATGTAACAACTATTTTCAACATTGATAATAATAAGAGATGTTTCTGAGCAGCATATTAGCATATTACAATGATTTCTGAAGGATTGTGTGACACTGAAGACTATGAGTAATGATGCTGAAAATTCAGCTTTACCATCACAGGAGTACATTAAATTTTAAAATATATTAAAACAGAAATTTAATAAAATACTTCTTATATTACTGTATTGCATTTTTTTTTATTGCATGTTTTTTTTTTTTTTTTTTTTTTTTTTTTTTTTTTTTCAAAAACATTAAAAATCCTTACCAACCCCTTTGAATGCTTGCATACTCCCTAAATTACATTTCACAGAAAACTAAATCTTCAGGTAACACATTGTTCCAGTTGGCTCCACTCCGGCTGATCAAAGGAAGAAGAGATTATGTGTATTTGAGGCAAAATATTCCTAGAATATCAAAACAGGTCTTTTGCATTCAATGATTTTGAATTCCACATCAAGCACTTGTGCAACCAACATCATGGTCAAATGATGAGATGAACAAATCCACTAATGAGCCGTCCCCACTGGTCCGCTGGTCTCTTTTTCATAAGGTAAAATTTATCTCTGACAGGAACTGAGAAAACTTTAACACACCTAAGGGCCATTCAGTGTAACAAGCTTTAAATTGATATTTCATTTGATTCTTAAAGCCTCTGATGACTGCATATTTTCTTATTCATCAAATGTAGGCGGGGTGGGGTGAAGCCATGCTCTTTTCATTTTTATCTTCTGTCTCACTCCTTCGCTTTTAATGAACATTACTCTCCTAGACCGTGCGTGACTCTCTCTCTCTCTCTCTTTCTCTCTCTCACACTCTCTGAATTCATCACGTCTCTCATTAATCTCCTGGCAAAGGAGCACAAAATGAAAACACACATAAAAACACACACTTTCTGAAGAAGGAGATGGTTTAAGAGTGTTTAAATTTGCATAAAACACTCCATCATGCTGGGTTGGCTGGTCGCAGAATGACACACACTACCTTAAAATAGGTAACAAAATGTAATTAACAAGCTAAAACAGTTCAGTCAAAGTGAAGCTTGGTGTTTTTTTGTTGACCTCTACCCTCACACAGTTTATAATGTATGAACAAACATACTGGCATTCAGATGTTTTATTATTTACTCATTTGGTATTTATCACACAGGTAAGATCCCTAGGAGCAATGTGACGCCATTGTAAGTGTCCTGCCAAATGGAAATGGTGTTGACGGTTCATAGACCTGCATCTTTGCTGAGTTTGAACCTGCAACTGTAACTCTATATTTTTTTTTTTTTTACATGTTTTACATGTATTGGCCTGTCCCAAATGGCACATGAACTTAAAAAAAAAATATATATATATATATATATATATATTTGAGCAATATCACACCAGTAGCAGTGCGATATGGCTGTATAGTGGCACGGCTGTGATTCAGCTGTAGGTATATCAGTGTGCCGATATACAGCCATATCGCACGGCTACGAGTGTGATATTGTGTTAATACAACAGTTTGACAGCACAAATACAACTAAAAGCCTAAAAATCTAAAGAAATAAAAAAGCTGAGTAATAGAAACAGTGAAATGCTTGGAGTACTGTTATCACTAGAATATTGCACCGCTGGAAAAGGCTCTCAGCCAATCAGACTCGTGGACCAGAAAGAACTGTTGGATAAATAAATAAATTAGAGTCACGCTTTATTTTAAGGTACAATTCTTGCTATTGACAAAACATTAACTATGACTTCTGCCTCAATAAACTTCTAATTTGCTGCTTGTTATTAGTTAGTAAGGTAGTTGTTAAGTTTAGGTATTGGGTAGGATTGTAGAATATGGTCAACAGCCAATATGTAATACGCATGCTAATAAGCAGCAAGTTAACAGTATGAATTAGTCCCTATACTAAAGTGTGACCAAAATTAGAATACCCATTACATGAATTATACAACAAGCACATGAATAAACTATTAATGAAGGTATCTAAAATTACAGCTCAATGGCGGGTATGTACTAACAGTATCATTTGTAATTTGGAAACTATAAATGGAACAGAACTGCATCTAAAATGAGCTTTTCATTAAGTTAAAACATTTCTGGTTAAGCCCACACCTGATTTGATCTGAATAATGAAAGATACAAATAATTATTTCATTGCAACAGATTCAGGCAACTGATACCATTTTTTTAGATGCAACACTGTTGTTTAAAGAAGAAGTCCACTTCCAAATCAAAGATTCATATGTAATGTACTCACCCCCTTGTCATCTAAGATGTTCATGTCTTTCCTTCTTCAGTCGCAAAGAAATTATGTTTTTTGAGAAAAACATTTCTGCATTTTTCTCCATATAATGGACTGGTATGGTGCCCCAATTTTGAACTTCCAAAATGCAGTTTAGATGTGGCTTCAAACAATCCCAAATGCAGTTATAAATGATCCCAGCCGAGGAAGAAGGGTCTTATCTAGCAAAACAATCGGTTATTTTCATTTTAAAAATACAATTTAAATACCTTTTAATCTCAAATGCTCATCTTGCCTTTCTCTCCTTGAACTCTGTGTATTCTGACTCAAGACAGATAGGGCATGTTGAAAAACTCTGATCGTATTTTCTCACTCAACTTCAAAAATCATTTCAAAATCACCCTACATCACTGCAGAAGTACCGACCCAGTCTTTGCAAAGTGAACATAAGGTAAGGTAAAACAGCGATATGGGACGATTTTGAAGTTGAGGGAGAACATGAGATGGGAGTTTTTTGACATACCATAACTGTCATGAACCAGAACAAAAACAGTCCAGTAAGACAAAATAAGCGTTTGGCATTAAAATGTATATAAATGATATTATTTTTATGAAAATAAGCAATCGTTACGCTAGATAAGACCATTCTTTCTCGGCTGGGATCATTTACAACTGCATTTGGGATCGTTTGAAGCCGCATTTAAACTGCATTTTGAAAGTTCAAACTCGGGGCACCATATCAGTCCATTATATGAAGAAAAATGCTGAAATGTTTTCCTCAAAAAACAATTTCTTTACGACTGAAGAAAGAAAGACATGAACATCTTGGATGACAAGGGGGTGAGTACATTATATGTGAATCTTTGTTTTGGAAGTGGACTTCTCCTTTAAATGTAATGCCAAGTTCTGTCATGAAACTCTACATGGTGCAGACCGATGGGTTCTTAATGCAAACTAATATATATATACTCAAAGTGTTAAACTACTTTGCACAAGCTGATTGATTCATGTAGCATACACAGCCAATGAGCTTGCTGCTTTACATTTAAATCGGTGGTTAGCATTCACTAGAGCATTTCAGAGTTCCTCTGAAACCCTCCACCATCCCCAGCTCCACATTTATAGATCTGCTACAGGTTATTATATATGCTACTTGTGCAGCAGCAGTGTGTATTAAATACTCACTGCACCACAGCGGTGTATGTATTGGCAGTAGCAAGTTCCTGAACTTGCTTTGCAGCAGCAATAATCTACAACAACAGAAATAACAGCAGCATCAATTCAGCAGCAGTGTAGCAGATCTATTCCACCAAGACCAAATAAATTAACATTGTTATATCCATTACCATTCTAAAATCTTCAGAAAATTGTCATGATAGAAATAAAATTGTCATTAACCACCAGGCTATACAACCCCCATGATGTGTAAGAATGTAAAGTTGACATTTCATGTACACAAGAATGAAACTCCACCAATAAAAGTCTGAAATGGCTGAAACAGATGGAGATCTGAAAATTTACTATTCAGCGATATGAGAAAAGAGGGTGCGGTCAATATTAAAACTTTTAATGGATGACTTTTTACAAGCACACCGGTGCTTTGTGAATGTCTGATTTCACTTCCACACGGATCCGTAAGGGAAATCACTTGAGATGGAAGCAGATGGCAAGCTTTTTCTCTCATGCAAACATCAGCACATCCTCCGAGACGGCTGGCTACGCGAGTACCCATATAGATTTACGACCAAACGCATCAGTTCCAAACGGAATATTGCGCCTCCAGGCATTTCAGATCCAGAATCACTGATAAAGTCAGTTAGGAATGCGTTTAAGTGGTAATTTGGCCTCTTGAGAGGGCTGAGCTCTCTTTCTGTGATTTCAATGGAACATGAAGCATGTACATATTCCTGGTCTAGATCAGGGGTGCACACAAACACAAATGGCCTCTCAGCAATGACCTGTGAGTCAGCCGTACGTGTGCGATGCATCAGACCGCTCAGAGACAGGGCGAATGAAGGACTGGGACATGAGCATTGGTCAGCATCATCCACTTCTGTGTGTGTCACATAGGGTCTTCATCACTCATTAACATCAATCTGTCTCCAAGGGCTATGACATCAGATCATTCCTTTCGTGGGCCCTCTGGAGGATAAGTTATTGCTCAGATGTTGTGCTTTGAGAACTGACAGTTCTCATGTATGTTTTGATATCAAGTATCAATGTGGTCTATCCTAAAATTCCTTGGGAGAACATAATGACAATTGTTGAGATTCAATAGACAGAGAAATACAAATCATTGGGGGATAAGCTTGGATAATTTGATCTTTTAATTCGATGAAAACTGCCTGAGCTCATACTGAAATTTCTCATTGAGACTTTTTTTTTTCCCTAAATGGAGGTAAATTTGTCATGCATAAGCTCCAGAAATTGGACAAACACAATTTCAAAATGCCTGCATTACAAAAATACATGTTACATATTTGATTAAAAAAAAAAAAAAACAATACCATCAAATAAAACCACTGTGTTCCACATTAGGGCTGGGTAAGAAAAAATATTGATTTCTCAATTTTAATCGATTCTCATTTTTGTGAAACGATATTGATACTTAAATCCCAAGAATAAATTAGTCTAGCCTGTTTTCAGTTAATGAACGGAACATTGCACCTCACATCCAATAAGTTGCAATAAGCTTTGTGCTGTGTTACTTTTGATATGAAACAAAGTCTCAAATTTCAAATTCTGTCTATTTTATTATAGTTTTCAAACAGTGAATGCCGTTTTAGGGCTGTTTAATGTGGAGTGACAGATCACTGTAGCACTCTAGTTCAAGAGAAGTGGCAGCACGGAGAGGCACATGAACTGATTATCTCTGTCACTTTAATAACAGTTTTAGCACAAAATAAACACCTCAAGGTGTCAGCTTAACGAAATCCATATTCTGTCTCATGCAATTGTTAAATCAGTGTTTCAACCGTGCAAAGACGCCAATATAATAGCTTGTAAATAATGTCACATAACGTCAAATTTTCCTCAGAAAAATCATATTCGGTGACCATATATTTGTTCTAGAGTCACTCTAGACGGAAAAAATTTTGCTAAATATATATATAAATATATATATTTATTATTATAAAAACTTTATTGAGAGTAACTTAAAGCATTTGTGTACAAATCAGTTCATTTTAACCTTTAATATTACAGTAAGACTTTGTATGTAATCTACTTGCGCAACTAACTTTGCTTTTGGTGTGCACACACCATG
This sequence comes from Labeo catla, assembly GCA_012976165.1. Lineage (NCBI taxonomy): Eukaryota > Metazoa > Chordata > Actinopteri > Cypriniformes > Cyprinidae > Labeo > Labeo catla. Next base: position 223,971 of record VONZ01000215.1, read on the forward strand.
ACTCTCATGTATATTATGCAGCATTAATTAAGATATTTTATTTTTCCTTGAGAAAATTTGGCATGTACTGTACCTTATATATCCAAAATAATCTACTGTATATTGAAACAACTCACAAGATTGTGAATCAGAATCAAATGGAATTGTGAGATTTGTGTCAAAATCCAGCCCTATTTCACTCCTGTGTTTACTAAATTGGTCATGACATAGACCGATATGTCTATAAATTTAGATCATTTTGATAACTTTTTGGGTGAAATAATCGTCACCGGTTAAATCAATAAACAGTCTGATCAGGACAGCTCAGAACAACCATATAACATTGCCATGAATATCCATGAATGATAAACTACACTAAATTAAACTAAAAATAAAATTTAAAAAACACTTTAATTCTTTAATTCTTTTAACTTTAATTCTAGGTTAATCACCACATAATGTTATAAATTAATCACAGATGCATTCTGGGAATGCTTTTAACACAAAATATACACAAGGAAACCTTAACACTTATTCAAAAGATGGTAAATTAGAGAATATCTGTATAAAATGTGTCTTTGATGCCTTAAAATGATGTCCAGGTAGGCAGTTCACTAGGTTTTGGAACCAGTGCTAAACTCACCCTGGGCCTGCAACGCTAAACCCTCATTACCAAATATTCCACTCAGAATCGGTTAGAATCACTGTCTCCAGGGATCACAGCTGTCAAGCACCGGCATGAACGAAGAGTTCGATTGGTTTTACAGTTGGTAATTCAGTGTTAAAGTTGACATGGAACTTAATGTACCAAATCACCCCTCACATTTAGGGAGTTCTGTTCTGACAGTGTCCCTGATGGGTTCATACATTTGTTAAATGGGGAATAAGGGCGTACCGGGGGCTGCCTGTGGCATATGTGAGCAAATGCTCAGGGCGGTGTTAAATGGTGAGGTTTAGAGTCATAGTTCTCACAGCCAGCGCTGGCAGGGGTCTTCCTTCCTGCTGGCTTCGGTCCAATCTAATCACACACCGAAAGGACTATTTCTTTTAGTTAGGTGTCAAGGTTAGCATTTTCCACTTTTACCTCTCAGTGATATTTAAGGGAAAGTTTAAGGTAGTTTAAGTCATTATTTCCCAGAATGCACTGCACAGATGCCTTTCAGCCGTTTCCTATATTAGTCTGACTTTTATCAGAGACAGTAACAGAATGATTAGAGGATGGGGGCAGAGACCGGACGCTCTCGCATCAGACAGGGGTTAAGTGACTTGCTTGGGGGCATAAAGGCAGTGGCCAGAGGAAGTGCCCACAGTGTGAATTAAATCTTTCCAATCACGTTATGGCACTCTCACAGACTTAAACGACCTCTCCTGAGCTATGAAGGGAAAAGATAGTGACATAACGCATCAGCTTCCAATATATAGATAAAATGTAGTACAGAACCAGGCAAGAGTGTTTAGATTCACTCTTCAGGTTCAAAATGGAACCTATTATGGAAATTTTTCTTACACCAGTGCTGGGTAAGTTACATTAAAAAAGTAATTAATTACTAGCTACTAATTACATCTTCAATGAGTATTGCATTACTTTGTAAACTATATATCAACCTTGACCAGTTGAACAATACAAGGATAGGCATGAAACTGCTCTTTTAAAGGGTTAGTTCACCCCAAAATGAAAATTCTGTCATTAACTACACTGACCAAAATTATAAACGCAACAATTTTGTTTTTGCCCACATTTTTCATGAGCTGAACTCAAAGATCTAAGACTTTTTCTATGTACACAAAAGGCCTATTTCTCTCAAATATTGTTCACAAATCTGTGTTAGTGAGCACTTCTCCTTTGCCGAGATAATCCATCCACCTCACAGGTGTGGCATATCAAGATGCTGATTAGACAGCATGATTATTGCACAGGTGTGCCTTAGGCTGGCCACAATAAAAGGCCACTCTAAAATGTGCAGCTTTATCACACAACACAATGCCACAGATGTTGCAAGTTTTGAGGGAGCATGCAATTGGCATGCTGACTGCAGGAATGTCCACCAGAGCTGTTGCCCGTGAAATGAATGTTCATTTCTGTACCATAAGCCATCTCCAAAGGCGTTTCAGAGAATTTGGCTGTACATCCAACTGGCCTCACAACCGCAGACCACGTGTAACCACACCAGCCCAGGACCTCCACATTCAGCATCTTCACCTCTAAGATTGTCTGAGACCAGCCACCCGGACAGCTGCTGCAACAATCAGTTTGCATAACCAAAGAATTTCTGCACAAACTGTCAGAAACCGTCTCAGGAACGCTCATCTGCATGCTCGTCGTTGTTCATTGGGGTCTCGACCTGACTGCAGTTCGTCGTTGTAACTGACTTGAGTGGGCAAATGCTCACATTCGATAGCATCTGGCACTTTGGAGAGGTGTTCTTTTCACGGATGAATCCCGGTTTTCACTGTACATGGCAGATGGCAGACAGCGTGTATGGCGTCGTGTGTGTGAGTGGTTTGCTGATGTCAATGTTGTGGATCTAGTGGCCCATGGTGGTGGTGGGGTTACGGTATGTGCAGGTGTATGTTATGGACAACGAATACAGGTGCATTTTATTTATGGCATTTTGAATGTACAGAGATACCGTGATGAGATCCTACAGGCATTGTTGTGCCATTCATCCATGACCATCACCTCATGTTGCATAGATCTGTACACAATTCCTGGAAGCTGAAAACATCCCAGTTCTTGCATGGCCTTCATACTCACTGGACATGTCACCCACTGAGCATGTTTGGGATGCTCTGGATCGTATACAACAGCGTGTTCCAGTTCCTGCCAATATCCAGCAACTTCGCACAGCCATTGAAGAGGAGTGGACCAACATTCCACAGGCCACAATCAACAACCTGATCAACTCTATGCGAAGGAGCTGTGTTGGACTGCGTGAGGCAAATGGTGGTCACACCAGATACTGACTGTTTTTTTTGTGTTGTGTTCTTCTTCTGAGATAAATTCTGGCTTATTCCTCTCAGTGCGTCTTCTTCCAGAAACGAAAAGTAGCCGAAATGAACTTGATGAATGTTCACATGTGTTTACGGAGGTGGTGGTGGGTGTTTACCTACATGTCCATGCATCTCACGTGGATGTTTAAAATTTGAAAAGCGGAGATGATTGTAGGCGTGATTACATTAGAGATGAGTTCAGACGGTAAACACTAGAGCTTGCATAGCTATCAGCCGGATTACTTCATCAGAGAATGTGTGTTTTCGATGTGACTTACTTCACTTTTGCAGAGATTCAGGTTGTTTTATTTACGTGTCTGTGAAGAGAGGTGATGGAGACCGAGACGGCAGAGAGCACACCCTGTTTATTTTATTTCTTTTACAAAAGCACATTGTTTTCTTGTTATTATGATGTTTTCATGTCTGTGGGTTGAAGCGACCCCAGTAACATGATATTTAGCCCCTGGAAGGTATCTCTCACATTGTCTCACCAACATTAAAATAATGTAGATTAGTGTACAAGGTTTTATTAATTTACCATACTTAATATTGGGGGCATCCAAGTTATTTGACATTTTTGAACATATTTTTTAAAGTAACAATAGTTACTTTCCCTGGTAATTAGTTACTTTTATAATGATGTAACTCAGTTACTAACTCAGTTACTATTTGTGAGAAGTAACTGGTAGCTATAACTAATTATTTTTTTTAAAGTAACATGCCCAACACTGATTCTCATAGCTTCATGAAATTACAGTTGAACCAAATAGCCACATGGACTATTTTAACAATGTCCTTACTACGTTCTGGGCCTTGAACATGTCAGCTGCTGTCTATGCAGGGTCATATTTTCAATATTTGAATATGTGTTCTCGAAAATGAACGAAGGTCTTCATTTTTTTTTTTTTTTTACTATTTTGGGTGAACTATCCTTTAATTCTTGAAATAAATGATATAAAAAATACAAAAGTACAAACATGTATTGCAAAGTGAAAGACTGAGCTTTTAAAAATATATATTTAAATAAATAAGTAATAAAATCCCATGCTACTGAGCCTTGGTATTTCTAGCAGCATTACACTCAAGTTTCAGTAAAATAGGCAGAACATCTTCAATGCAAGGAGTTATTACAAGAAGGTCATTACAAATTGAATATTTAAGGTTTTACAACCAGGGCCTGATATCAGATTGAATAAGCCTTAGCATAGTGATCTTATGTATATGGAGTGAAGATTCTGTGGAAGGTGAGCTTCTCTCAAAAGCTCTCATAATAGCTTTCATCCTCTTGAAGCCTGGCAACAAGCAAAAAGCATCCCTCATTCAAACACACTTTATTATTGAAATGAGCTCAAAGGAAGCAAGATTGCTTAAGTGGAATCTGGCCAGCAGTTGATGGTTGTGTGTGTATGTATATGTGTGTGCGTTGGCTCATTACCCAGTCTATAATTTGAGATGTTTTTATGATGAAAAAGCCACTTGGTGACAATCAAAGAGCATCTGAAAGCCTGAGCGCACCTAATGCCTCTTCCACTGATTGAGCTACAACAAGGAAACATGGAGATCGATAGGATAGCAAACCCAGAGAGAAAAGAGGGAGAGAGAGGATATTGAGTTTAAAACTGACAAATCCATAAACATCAAGTGTTGAGTTGAATATAATAGAATTATCTTTTGTCTAATAGCCTGTTTGAAGTGCTTAGCTAAAGAGGAATATGCTAAATATGAATAATAACAAAGACAGCTGCTTAAATCCATTACAGCATGTAAAAAAATAATGCGCGCATGTATGACATATGACACATACATGACACATCACAGCCAAAGAGGGAACATCTGGCAAACTGTAGCATGTATAATGGAGAGATAACAAACCACAGAGCTTAATGTTTACTACATCACAGGTCATTTACTGGAACAACCACCTTAGAAATTAATACGAGGAATGTTTATCTTTATTACTGACACCAAAAAGATTAGATGTTGCTTAGATGGTTCATTATCCCAGCAATTTAAGCTCAACTAATGATGATGTATGATGAAAGGAGAGAGTGAAATGTCGCCTGCTGAGAGCAACAGATCTTCACGGCCTCAACTGCATCTAAGGGAAACATCAATAGAGGCTGCGTTCAGAATCTGATAATAAAAAACATCGCTTACAAGTTTACAAAAAAAATGATTATGGTGGCGATGAGGGGGGAATTCACTAAGAATGAATTATGCTAACTGAAAGTGCAGTTTGTTTGTGTTGTTTCAGCACCCGGTTTGCTAAACGAATTATGCAAATCAGGCAACGACAAACACGCCCACTAAATCTGTGCTGAATGCGAATTACTAATGCTCGGTTGCATTGGTGGCTGCATAAATGTTGGTTATTGGGCGGTATTAGAGTTTAAGGGTTGATAGTGAATATACTGATACTGAATCTTTCAAATTTTAATTCCTCATTTCTGTTATTAAAGTGCAAGTCAATAGCTTACGAAGTTAATATTTAAAAACATGAATACATTAAAACATTAAATGTTTAGCCAACTTGGGCTTACTAAAAAAACAACATAGGCTTATTGGAAATACGTGCCTTTACATACATTTCTGTGCATCCATGAAATGAACATTAGAGGCAGTAAAACTCAGACAACTGTTTTCACACAAAGTATGATTTACACAGAGTTATGATTAATAAAGCCTAATTTTTATACAGTTATTTGCAGAATATTATATATCTTGTACGATTTGAAAAACTGATACCTCTGAACGTTGATATCACATATACAGCTTTATATGCATGACTTTTCTAATTCAGTAGGTTTGCTCGGTAGCTCACGGGATACGGCATTTGAGTGATGAAGAGCTCCAGTACGAACACTGCGAAACTACTGTTTGGCGAAACAGTTCAATTCTGCATAAGGAAGTTAAAATAGCATGGCTGCATTAACAAATGCGTTTTTATATCACTTTTGCATTTGTTAAAACTATCGGTTAGGGTTAGGTTTGGTGTAGGGGATATTTCCAACATGATAGAGCATTAACCTTTAGTGACACTACCCGGATATTTGAACAGCTGAATATGTACCACAAGTAGCATAATAAAAATGCAGCAATACGTGCCTGTATCAACGTAATAAACGTGCAGTAAGGTACATAAATGCCGTGTTGCAGAAATGTATATAGAGGCATATATTTCCAATGAGCCTGGGTTGTGGAAAAAACATGTGTATCAAAATTTCAAGAAAATTATTTTTCGTTGCTTCTTTCGCCATATTTTTAAAGTGAATCTAATATCTAATGAGTGGAGCTAAAAGCATGTTCAGTTTTATTCAAAACAGATGAGTGTGAATCCAGTTTTGTTTGCTTCTAGAAGTTATTTTATTTTTTAGCTTTTTTTATTGTGACTCGAGTTTCACAGGACTCATGATAGACAGCTAGGCATTATAAGTGCAAACACTATACTAGGTGAGGTACTGAGCAAGTTTACTTTGCCAGAAAATCCATACATTTATTTGTTTATATATTATTAATATTATTAGGCAACACAAACCTGTTTCTTGATTTGAAACAAAATTACTCATTAAAACATGCAGAACTTTTTTTTTTTCTATTATTCTATTTTTAAGATACCTATATTAAGGAAAAATATGGATTCGTTTGTCATGTTCTGACCATAAAGAATAGTTTAAAGCCACAATTAACCATCTAATCTTTTACAACTGTCACACTGCAGCAAAAATCTGCCTTTAAATTTGAAAGAAATAAAAATGTTTTTGGCCATATCGCCCATCCCTAGGTAAGTGTTTTGAAGTCATAATATAGTACTTTGCAAGATTTATTGATAGAAAATTTGCCCCTGTAATAATTAGCATGAAAATAAATAAATGTTGCTGTGCTTGTTTAGCACTTTTTAAAATGACATTGTAACGTTGTGATGCCTAAATGAAAAATGCATTTAAAATGGCCTTATTTTAAAGATAAAACGGTACAGAATTTTTATATCATAACAAATGATATTGTATAATACACAAAAATTACTTATCAGTAGGGGTGGGTAACCAAAAATCACGATATCAGTTATTTTATTTAACAGTAACGATTTATATCACAATACAGTTATGTTTGTGTTAAAGGACAAAAAAGAACACTGGTCTAAATAAATAATAAAATAAAATAAAAAAGCTCACTGAAGACAAATAAACAGTCAGTGTTTAAAAATAAGAAACTAATTACAAGCAACAGAAAAAAAAACTACAGTAGAACAAATCAATAAGAAATGCTACATACATTGTACAAAGTAATCAAATGTATAAAAACACTGAATGTCTTCACTGTGTGAATTAAACATATATTTTGTCTATTAAAGGTACAAAAGCGAGAGCAGAGAGAGATTTTCTCTTTTGTTGTTTGATTAACATGAATGACTACTGTCCCTTTAAGAGCTGCCCGAATCCTATAAAGTTGCATGTGTTTTCTTTCTCAGCTGTTTGCTTTCTCTTAAGACCTAAATTACTGTGTTTAAGAGAATACTTGCAAATACAGGCATTTTGACACATACAAGTGTGTGTATTTAACCATTCAAGGCCAATAAAGCGCCAAAAAATAACACATAAACCAACTTTAGTTCTATTTCGCTGCTGATTGCATTTCAACAACTTAAAATCATTTGTTTTTAATCTGCAATGCTTAAAACGCATGCAAAAACAAATTTTTGTGACCACGTAGCACAGCAACGTCACATGAGTGTGTAACCACGATAGAGACAACAGTCTAAAACCTCTACTGGTTGACAAATTTCTACTGGTTAATCGTTTTTACTGGTATATCAGCCACCTTTATTTATCGGTATCAGTTGTAATTCCAGGGAAGTTAGTATATTTGCCCTTGAATGATTAAGGAAATGCTGTAAAGAGTCAAATATGGAGAGAGAGAAGAACACATTGATACACACACGCACACCGACACAACCCAATGACCTGTGAAGTTTTCTCCAGGTCAGCAGATTAGAAAGCAGAGTTTAGGCTAAAATGTGCAAACAGTTTAACTTTGATTACAGCCAATGAGCTCCCCATTAAAACCATTAAACTAATTACAGACTGTCTCCTTCAGGACAGGGAATCCGCAGTCCACTCTAAAACACAAACACACACACACACTGTGATTCAATGAAGCATGGAATGCTGGGAAGGAGAAAAAACAAGGTAACACAGAGTGTCTTTGTGCAGGACAAGAGTTTAAGTTCACAGTGTGTTCATTCAAGCATGGAGCTTTGGAAATGATTATATTAGAGCCGTTTCTGAAACACTGCATTGTTTTCTGAATAGTTGGGCACTAATAGCAAAAGTACTTACATGTGTTCGTGTCCAATGTAATAATCTCCTAAAATGGATGTGATACAGAACAGGATGGAAATGAAAGTCATGTGCGACACTGGCACACACTACTGTAACGGAAACATTTTTTTTCTTACTACAAGTATGTGAAAATGTAACGTAAATCTTTTAAAAGTAAGACATGGGTCAAGGAGAATGATTAATTGCGTAATGTTTTTAATCACATAATTATTTTCATATTAATTACACTGAATTAATGCATTACAGTGACAGCCCCAGTTTTAAAGGGAACCCATGTGATCATTATTTTTAGTTTCAGTATAGTTCTGTAAATATTGCTGAATTGATCAAAAGTAACAGTAAATATGCTTATAATGTAGAGGATCGCTATACACTATTGGAGAAGGCCTTACCACAGTACACGTGTCCTTATAATGAAACATGACAGAGATTCCCAAATGATCTGTGGTCCTTATCTGATCCCAGGAATGCCATTGGGTTTCGGAATATCATATGGAAATTCTGTCCTTGTGATCATGTATTAAAGCACTGTAGTCCACGATCTTTTCTGACAGCGGCTGATGAACCGTACTGTATGTGACAGTGTGGGTTGAGTATGGGCTGATCTTAGACCAGTATCAATGAAACTGAGAATTATGAAAGAAAGATGGTCTTAAATCATGTGTCGCCTCAACCCTAATCTAAACAGACATGGCATGCCTTGTTAGTGTCTCACTGATGGGTTTCAAATGTTCTCGTAGCAATGAAAACCACTGAGAGGCCACAATCACAGAGGCTCTCGGTGATGTAAAGCATATGGCCGTAAGTATGTCAAGCAGAATTACCACCAGCATGTGTGTGGGGGTGTGAGAAAGCGTGAGGGAAAAAAAATAACAACTGAGAGAGTGAGATTGATTTTTGTAAGCACAATGTCAGAAGCAGTAATATAACTCTTTAACCTTATGAAAGGGCTGCTTGTATTTTTTTTTCCTCTTCAGGATGGCAATTAGTCCAGCCATTTCATCACCTCATCACTTTAACGTGGATGTATGAATGGGCTTTTTAAACCACTGGTCATTCAGCAAAAACGCATGTATATTCACCTTCATGCTTCTATCTGAAAACCTTCAAAATTGTAAAGTAAGCTGTCTGCAACGTACACACACACACACACACACACAATCAGCTCTTGAGCCCAAACATTCGCAGAGACTAATGGACATTTCCGAGCTCAATATACTCAATGTACAATCTACAATACAAAGAAGCATTGTAACAGAGGTCAGGAAGAGGGCAGTGGACAAAACTACACACACCTAAACAGCCCACCTTATCGAACACAACTGATTCACATTATTCTTACAACAACTAACATGTATGTATGTGTATATATGCATACACAGTGGAAGTCAAAAGTTTACATACACCTTGCAGAATCTGCAAAATGTTAATTATTTTATTAAATAAGAGGGATAATACAAAATGGATGTTTTTTGTTTTTTTAGAACTCACCTGAATAAGATATTTCGCATAAAAGACATTTACATATAGTCCACAAGACTATTTTTTTCTTAACTGTCTGTAGTTCTTCAGAAAAATCCTTCAGGTCCTACAAATTCTTTGGTTTTTCACCATTTTTGTGTATTTGAACCCTTTCCAACAATGACTGTATGATTTTGAGATCCATCTTTTCACACTGAGAACAACTGAGGGAGTCAAATGCAACTATTACAGAAGGTTCAAACGCTCACTGATGCTTCTGAAGGAAACACGATGCATTAAGAGCCGGGGGGTGTACATTTTTCTTAATTTTGCCTAAATAGCATACTATTATTTGTTATGTAAATTATAGACTTTGTACTTTAGTCACGTTCTAACAGTGACACAGTGAGGCGGGCGTGCTGATGTTTGGTTCACTGTGTTTTATTTTGATAAAGTATAGTTACCAACTGCGCTCCCAATTTAGCAAGGCTAGAAGCCTGGAACTGATATGTTTTGTGTTTGTGTGCGCAGGCACGATTACTTCTACTTTCCTCATACCAGCAAAATCAACTTAAACAAAAAACAAATTGAATGTCGCTTTCTGCCATTTGAGTTTCCTTTGTGTCACAAAACTGAAATGAAACTCAGCAAATATAGGCTATGTTACTGTCACACCCCTGTGGACTGTTTTGTGTGTTTTTCCCTGTGTATGCCCTTATTTGGTCTTCCTGTTCTGTCTCTAATTATTACGTCACTGTTTAATTGATTACACCTGTCTCCCCCTGATTGGTCCTTGTATGTAAGTTTGGTTGTTTTCACAGTTTGGTTGTCGGTTGTTTAAGTTACTCCAAGTCCGTTTATGTCACTCCGGTTTAGTTCAAAGTCTGTTCGTGTCTGTTTACGTTGGATTCCCTGCTGTTTCTGTCCATTCCTGCTCGTTATTTGGATTATTTAATAAATGTGCATAACTGGACCTCCTCGTCTTCACTCCTCATTCCCCGCACACCACGACATGTGACAGTTACGTCTCGCACAGTTTTTTTTTTTTTTTTTTCCCTTGTCAGTTAACTAAATTAAAAATATTTTAAGTATTTATTCCTTGTATGTATATATGTACTACATATTTTATTTTATTCGTAAATTGTAATTTGTACTACTGTCTGTTTAAAACAAATGAAAAGAAACCTAGCAGTAGATTTGTTTTTTTTTTTCTGTTGTACCTAAATAGTATCGAACCGTGACCCTCAAACCGAGGTACGTACCGAACCGTGACATCAGTGTACTGTTACACCCCTAATATTTATATATATATATATATATATATATATATAATATATATATACACACACATACTTACACCGGTACATAAAAAAACAAAAAAAAACAAGGGATAGTTCACCCCCAAAATAAAAGTTCTGTCATTAATTACTCACCATCATGTTGTTCCAAACCCGTAAGACTATTGTTCATCTTCAGAACTCAAAGCAGGGCTGTCGAACAATTAATCGCGATTAATCACATACAAAATAAAAGCGACTGAAATCCAAGAGCTTTCTGACATTGAAGACCAACATGGAAGAGAAGAAATTCTTAAATAAATAGAAAAAATAAAATTAAGGTTGAACCACTGATGTCAAATTACACCGACTATTTTAACAATGTCCTTACTGCATTTCTGGGCCTTGAATGTGATAGCTGCGTTGCTGTTTATGCAGGGTCAGAAAGCTTCACATCATCACAAAATCTTAATCTGTGTTCTAGAGATGATCAAAGGTCTTACAGGATTGTAACAACATGAGAGTGAGTAATTAATGACAGAATTTTCATTTTTGGGTGAATGATCCCTTTAAAAACACTAATATTGTCTGAGAACCAAAAGATAAATTGTGCATGTATAAACTTAAATTTAGGTAATATGTTATCAAAGCTATTCCCACAAGATGTGAAGCCAAATTTTGAGTCCACCTACAGTAAGTTTTTGTGTGTATCAAACAAAAACATAAGTGTAAAAATTTAAAAACTAAGCATACGCATATGGCACAGGCCAAAGTACCAGACTAATCAGCTAACAATACATAAATTATGTTCACCAAATATACAAAGAACAAGGTCTAATAACACAAATTGTAAATGACAATCTGTAGCTTCAGTTATAAAACACAATTATTCACATATCACATTTCTGTGAGAAAAAATATGTTATTAATAAACCTAGAGTGTAACTACCAGAGATACAGAATATATATGCGCCGTTAAACACGCAGGCAAGTGTGAGCTGGCGTGACCATAATTCTAAAAGTATAATAATTAATCTTTCAGGATAGGTTTTCACATGTTAAGATTGGTGCAAAGCTAAAATAAAACCTACATTAAAAGTTTTAATAAAAATGCAATTACAGTAGTTATACATTATATACATTCATATGTACATTCATATATATATATATATATATATATATATATATATATATATATATATATATAGGACTACTAAAAATGTGAACCTCATTTAAACCAGATTCCAGCCATCTGAGGTGAATAATGAAAGAAGGAAAGTGTGATCTATGATGTGAATACACAATTAGCAATTATTTAGCTGATTTAAGTCATTTGCTGATGTGTGATTAATTACCATGGATATTGTAAACCAGGCAAGATACATATATAAATGTGTGCAGTATTATAAGGATGAATTGGATAGCAGTGGAATCATAGCTACTCCATGCTTTATTACCTAGCGTCTGTTTCAATTTGCACCTTGATTGATGTTTATAAATTCATCGCTATGACATCTCTGTTTAGGCTGAGGAAAATGTATATAATCGCTTTGACGCTAGTTGATAATCCGTGCCAAACGAACGTCACTCTACAACGGGCCGGAACATTCCTAGCGCTTCTGCTGCATCAGCGCGGAGATTCGTATCTGACGCACGTCCCGCGTCAAACGGCGGCGGTTATCCGTCAGCGTTAAGCGTCTTGACAGGTGACGCTTGTGTGCTAAGTGGCAAGCTAAATGCTTTAAATGTAAATATACTACCTCTGGCACGGCGTCTCATTTCCAAGCCATCCTTCATTTCACTTTGTGGCTTCACGGCTTTATGCAAATCGTTCTCTCCTCTCATTTTCATAGAAATGGATGATTAGTATGTATGGAAGAGAGCGTGTTTGATGGTGTTCGAACATGACGTCCCTAGCGTGTGCGTGTATGTAGATGAATGTGTGTTTTGGTTGAGTTTGAACATTCTGTCCCTCGTGTGCATTCTGGTCGCCATTTTTGTCCCGTCGCTGTGATTCTTATAAATCCAGGCCCGGGGGACATCAAGGATTCCATTTGTGTCCTATTTCGCAAATCCTGCTTAAAAAAACATGTTGATTCGAGAGTGTCTCTACCTCTCTATTATCCAACAGTATTTCTTTGTCTTGCACTGTTTGTTCTGCATAGTCTCTGTGTGGTGTCTGTTTCAACAGTTTATCTGGTTTTCACCATTCTCCACTTTTTTTCTTCAGAGCGTCTTTCTTCCTCTCATGTAGCTCTGTGGTTCCCTGGGAGGAGTTTAGATGAGGACTCATTCAGGGATGTGAAACAGCCTGTGACTGTTAAGCAGAACCAGAGACTTGAGATTCAAGCCCTCTAAGGACTTTGTGGACCCCTACAGACGTCTTTGAGTCTTTCTCCTCTCTTTCAGCTGGTCAAATCAAAAGCAAAATATAAACTGACCCCATGTTTGTAAATATTTGGTGCTTTCTAAGCCAGTATTGCTATTTTAAAATATTACTTCCAACTGCTGTGACTTAAATAATAGACAAAACAGCTGTTTAGATGTCATTTTAGCAGACTTGCATTCAGGTCTGGCTACAATCTGGTTTTAAAGGTCACTTTTAATGATGCAAACAATTCCCGATGGATAAAGTCATGTCCTAGACTACATACTTCTGTGAATACTCTGAAACACATTAGTATTTTTGGCTCCATGGACTTTAAAAAAACTGCACTTTTCAGTCTACTACCAAAAACAAATTTACTGACAATGTTCACTAAAACATTTTTTTCTCAACCAATCAAATGTCATTTCCACCATGTCTTAAACTATATATTTAATTCACTAGAGTAAATGACACTTCAAACTTTTTTGTAATAAAATTTTTGAACCAATATTCTTGTTTAGAATAATTTCATAATGTGCATTTTATGTAATTATATAAAATGTTTATAATATTATATGATAATACTTTTAAGAATAATTTGACAAAAATATAGCATGAATGGAAATAAAGCACAATAAAAAATACTGTTTGAGTGTTATTTGTTCAGTGTTTTTTCTTTCTTCCTTTGAATTGTTTTAAGAATAGTTCTAAAAATATCTTATTATAATTTTAAAAGCATAATAATGCTTATTTCAGTATAGACTTTCATATGTTAAAGAAATAATCATAAATGTACAGTATCATTCAAAAGTTTGGGATTGGTACAATTTTTTATTTATTTATTCATTCATTCATTCATTTTATTTATTTATTTATTAGACGTCTCATGCTCAAGCCTATATTTATTCAATCAAAAATTCAGTAAAAACAGTAAAAATATGCTTTAATTATGTAATTTACTCCAGTGATAGCAAAGCTAAAATTTTCAGCACCATTACTACAGTAGTTTATAAAACATTCTAACGCTGATTAGAAATAACGTTGACTATTTTTATTTATTTATTTTTTATTTGGAAACTGAGGCATTTTTTAGGATCCTCTAATGAATGTAAAGTCCAAAAGAACAGCATTTACTTGAAATTGAAATTATTTGTAACATTCTAAAAGTGTTTACTGAAAATTTTGATGAATTTAATTTGTCCTTGGTGTATTTAGAAAGTATTTAGAAATATTTAATGACCCCTGGGTGGGTGATATGACCAAAATTTCATATCATGATATGAGTAATTAATTTATTTTATTTTTTTCCACAGTAGCTATATATGGGTCATTCTATGGAAATGTAAATTTTTCTGTTCCTAGCCTTAACAGAAATATTATACTTGAAAAACACTTCATGGATGTCTTTATATTTTAAAAAGCCGCTTTCAAAACGGTTTTCAAAACCGCTCATCCCCACAGCCATGTACAGAGGTCAAAATTTATTTTGAGGTCAAAAACAGGTTTTTCTACCATTTAAAATTCATTAATGTATTCATAACTATCAACTATATATGATATGATATGATATGATATGATATATGATCAACTTTGATGAAAGGATTTGATCCACTTCAAATGCTGACTACTGTATAATAAAAGTGGTGGTCCCCTGTTGTGTCACTGGTGTTACTTTTGTTTTTTAAATAATTTAATTTGAAATAAAAAAAAACACACTGATGACATCACTGATGACTTCCTTTGTCCTATTTGCTAAATATCTATGAAAATAGGCCCATGTTAAGTCCACTGTCTCTTTTCAGTTATCAGAAGTATTCTCATTTATCTCATGATTTCATATGAAGTTTTTAGTTGAAGACACTGTTGTGACACAATTCTTTTCACCAGTGCCAGAAAAAACTAATACTAGCCTAAATTAAAAAAAAAAGAAAAAAAAGAGAAACACTCAAGCTAACTGAAGACAAGTAAACAGTCTGTGATTAAACAAGAATAAGAAACTAATTACAAGAAACAGATAAAAAAAAACTACAGTAGAACTTTAAGAGCTGCCTGGATCCAATATACTATTACACGTTTTTACATGTTGCTGTTGTTGTTTTTTTTTCTCTCAGCTGTTTGCTTTCACTAAATACGTACATTAATACTTGTGTTTATGATACTTTAGGATTTAGGATACTTGCAAAGGCAAGCTGTCACGGTTCAGAGTGCCTTCCCTGCTCCTCTCGCCGTTTGTGTTGTTTGGCAGCTTGTGGTCTGGGCAATCAGCGCTGATGGGTCGGCAGGAGTGCGCAGATCACGAGCTGACTCTCTACCACCTGTGGCTTATTTCCCCACCCCCTTATATGTCCCCACTTTTCCTTTCCTCGCTGTGAGTAGATTGTTTTGTCCTTCCTGTGTTTTGTGTCACTCTCACGCTGCAGTCTGACCCTCTGTTCTCTTGTGCTGCAAGATTCTTAGCACGGAGTTCCAGCTGCTGGGATGGTCCGCTGTTTCTGCCGGCCAGCTCTGGAATCTCTGTTTCTCCTAACAAGCAGTTAAATATTGTTTATGTTACTTTGTGTTTTTTTGCTGCCGGCTAGCTTTGGAATCTCCGCTTCTCCTAGCAGCGGTTAACTATTGTTTAAGTCATTTGGTGTTTTGTCGCTGCCGGCCAGCTCTGGAATCTCCGCCTGGTCTACGGCAGTTTATTATTGTTTGTGTTACTTTGTGTTTTGAGGCGAAAAGAATAAAGCTTCACTATTTCTCACTCTGCATCTGCTATCACCCTCACCCTGACAGAATCTACTCACCATTATGGATTCAGCAGAGGAAACGGAGCTGCGCCGAGCCCTCTCTCAGCAGGGCGTTCTACTCGGTCGGCAGCAGGAAGAACTTGAGGCTTCTTGCCACGCCTATGCAGAGGTATCGCTCCAACTCAGCCAGCTGGTGGAACGGCTGGACCAACTACAGGTCAGCGCTTCTGCAGCTCAGGCTGCTGCACCCGTTCCTGGCCCGGAAAGAGCCGTTTCTCGCCACGCTGAGCCGCGACTTAACCCGCCCGCTCCTTACTCGGGTGAGCCCAACTCATGTCGATCATTTCTGTCCCAATGCTCGCTGGTTTTCGCTCTACAGCCCTACTGTTTCCCCACGGAGCTATCCAGGGTAGCGTATGTCATCACGCTCTTGGTGGGTCGAGCGAGGGAGTGGGGCACCGCCATGTGGGATGGCGAAAACGCTTGCTGCGAATCGTTCGAGGCGTTCTCTGAGGAGCTGCGCAAGGTATTCGATCACTCGGCTCGAAGGATTGAGGCGGCTAGAGCCTTGTCGGTGCTTCAGCAGGGCGAGTTGTCCGTCTCTGTGTATTCCACTGAGTTTCGCACGCTCGCGGCGTCCTGCGGCTGGAACGAGAAGGCTCTCTGGGATCGCTTCCTCCACGGCCTGGCTGAGCACGTGAAGGACGAGATCTATTCCCTGGAGCTGCCTGCTGGCTTAGACGGGCTTATCGACCTCGCTATTCGGGTCGATGACCGGATTACTCTCCGCTCCCGGCACCGAAGAGGGGGACTTCCCCGCGAGCGCGTCACGAGCGCTGAGTCAGTAACTGCTCGTGACACAATTTCTCAATGCCTCGTCCTGCCGGAGGAGGAGCCTATGCAGGTCGGAAGAGCACGGCTGACTGTGGGGGAACGACGCCGTCGCCTGGCCAACAGGTTGTGTCTTTACTGCGGGGAGGCGGGGCATGTCGCAGCTGCATGCCCTGTAGCGGGGCGACGCTCATCACGCAAGGAAGAGCATAGGGTGAGCGTTACTTCGACTCGACTGCCATCTGGTGGTCGAGCCGAGTTTCTTGCCTCTTTACGGTTCGGTGGAGCTGCTTTTCAGGTATCCGCATTAACTGACTCTGGAGCAGAGGGCGATTTTATGGATTCTGGATTGGCTACGCGCCCAGGGATTTCGTCTGTTGCCCTGGCCAAACCCATTTCGGCTAGGACACTTTGTGGCACCCTACTCACTAAGATCACTCATGTCACCAAATTTGTCACATTAACTCTGTCTGGTAATCACGCTGAGGAGATCCGATTCTTCCTCATTAACTTGCCCACCACCCCTGTGGTGTTAGGTCACACCTGGTTGGTTAAACATAACCCCCACATCGATTGGGCCCACAGTTTCGTGTTGGCTTGGAGCCCCTTCTGTTTAGCCCAATGTTTGGGTGCTGCGTTTTCCCCTGTTATGTCTTGTTCTGTGTTGCAGGAGGAGCCGGTGAGCCTGGCGGATGTACCGGAGGTTTACCATGACTTGAGGGCGGTGTTCAGTAAGTCCCGAGCTTCATCTCTGCCTCCGCACCGCTCGTATGACACCTAGGGGGCGCCTTTACTCTCTATCCGGCCCAGAGAGGGAGGCCATGGAAAGGTATATTCATGATTCTCTGGCAGCTGGCATTATCCGTCCCTCTTCCTCTCCAGCTGGGGCGGGGTTCTTCTTCGTGGAGAAGAAGGATGGTTCTTTGCGCCCCTGTATAGATTATCGGGGGTTGAATGACATCACAGTAAAGAATCGTTATCCTTTGCTGTTGATGTCATCGGCCTTTGAGCTCTTGCAGGGGGCAACCATCTTTACGAAGTTGGACCTCCGCAGTGCTTACCACTTGGTTCGGATTAGGGAGGGGGACGAATGGAAGACCGCCTTTAACACCCATACTGGGCACTTTGAATACTTGGTCATGCCCTTTGGCCTTTCAAACTCCCCAGCGGTCTTCCAGGCACTCGTCAACGACGTGCTCAGAGACATGGTTGACTGGTTTGTTTTTGTGTACCTTGACGACATCCTGATCTTCTCCCAGAACGAACGCGATCATGTCCAGCACATCAGGCGAGTGCTCCAGCGGCTGCTGGAGAATCGTTTATTTGCTAAGGTGGAGAAGTGTCAGTTTCACGTACAGTCAGTTCCGTTCCTTGGGTTTGTTCTCTCGCCTGAAGGCATCCGGATGGATCTCGCCAAGGTACAAGCGGTTGCTGATTGGCCTACCCCAGATAGTCGCAGAGCGGTCCAGCGTTTTCTGGGGTTTGCCAATTTTTACAGGCGGTTCATTCGGAACTTTAGTCAGGTCGCCCTTCCTCTGACGAATCTCACCTCCACTAGGAAGCGGTTCTGTTGGTCGTCTCAGGCACAGACTGCGTTTGAAGATTTGAAGAGTCGATTTATTTCGGCTCCCATTTTAACAACCCCTGACCCGTCCCGGCAGTTCATTGTGGAGGTGGATGCGTCTGAGGTTGGGGTTGGGGCCGTCTTGTCACAAGCATTTTGACATATACAAGTGTGTGTATTTAACCGCTCACGGCCTATAAAGCGCCAAAAATAACAATAATCTCTCTGACAGCGCTCAGAAACAGTCTCTCAGACAGCACGTGCAAATAGCGAAATAAGTTCTCTTTCACTGCTCATTGCATTTCAACAGCTTAAAATCACTTGTCTTTAAACCGAAATGCTTTAAAACGCCTGCAAACTTAACATTTTCATGATCGTGGCACAGCAACATCATGTGAGCATGTAACCGCAATATAGACAACAGTCCAACATCTCAGCCAGTTCACAAATTTCTACTGGCTAATTGTGTCTATCACCCACTCCTACTGACAAAAACTAATTTAAATTGCTGGATTCCAGCCATTCCCTATGTGTAATATTAGAGCATGTTCTCTACTGAAAGAGAAAAAAAATGTGCAGGTGATACAAACGTAAAGAGATACTCAAGCCAATATAATGGGAAAGCTGAAGGCTTTAACATAACACAAGACCAAAGTGTATGTATGTGTGCATCACACTGATCTCCTTTAATTTCCCATGCATGTGAACTGTATTGATCGCACCCCAGGCAGTTCCTTAAACCAGCTAGTTACTGCAACCTGTAAGCGTGTGTGTGAGTGCGATACACACATATGTGTGTGTTTATGAGTGTGTATTGACCTGAGGTGTTAGTTATAGCCTGGTCCTCTGAGTGCTGACCAGACAGAACTGCCAGTCAAAGTCAGGGTATGCCCAGAGCAACTGCTGATTAATTCACCCATCACACGCAGAGAGAAAAAGACAGGAAGAGTGGAAAAAAAAGTGAACTATGAAAGTGACTGACAGTTCTTCATATAAAAAGACGAAATATGACAGAAGAAATTATACCTGTAGAGACAAATAGATGAAGCTGAGACACACTGCTGAATAGAGGCGACTAAAATGGCAGTGAGCAAGAGAGAGAGAGAACAAAGGGAGAAGAAAGAAAGAGGGTCGAGTCAGTGGGGGGCTGTAAGCTGACAGAGCAGTTAAAGTGTAGCCAGAAGCTAAGATTACCTCTGATCACCGCTCTCACCATCCCTTAGAGTTATCGTACAGACACCTGACACACACACACACACACACACACATACACAGTCACACATTAAGCATGCCTATGATCACATAGTGTTAACAGTGCTTTGAAGCTTTATGTAGAGAACATCATGATTCATACAAGACACTGGTGAATACTAAACACATACTGCTATATATATATATAGTACCATTTGAAAGTGTTTTTGTGTTTTTTTTTTTTTAAAGAAATTAATATTTCACAAAAGTGACAGTAAAAGTGACTGTAGGATCATGGATCATGTGACTCTAGAGCTTTTTCACAGGCTTATTATAGTTAACAAAAACTAAAACTATTAAAACATTTCTGTTGCTTGAAATGTAGCGGATATACCAGATATACCAGTACAGGGGTGCGCATTTGTGCACCAACATGGTTGACAGCTGTTAATGTATAATCATCATTTTAGATCGACAAACTGTAATTCTGTAAGATTTCCATTCAAACTGAAAGCGAAACACAAAAGTGTGACATTTCATTCACTGATGCACTATAGACCAATTCGGTGTTTGCAAACAGTGATGACATTTCTGTGGGCGAAGCTTATTTGGTAACAGAAAGTGACAATTTTTAAGTAGCAGTCAATGGATGCCATTGAATAAATGAAAAAAAAAAGTAGATTTGAGTTTAATTTAAAATTCTGACTCTATTCTTGCAATTCTGAGATTATATCTCACAATTCTGATTAGAAAAATCAACTCATCATTCTTTCTTTTCCCCTTGGCTCAGAATCATGAGTTTATATCCCAAACTTCTGGCTTTTTTTCCTCTTCAGAATTGACAAATTCGCGATTGTCGAATCTGAAATATTGGTAAAATAGAGATAAACTTCCATTTGCGAGTTGTAAATAATAATAATAAATAAACATAAGAGACTCACCATTACACTTAAAGGGGTCATATGGAACCATGGACCACAAAACCAATCTTAAGTAGCACGGGTATATTTGTAGCAATAGCCAAAAATACACTGTATGGGTTAAAATGATTGATTTTTCTTTTTTGACAAAAATCATTAGGATATTAAGTAAGGATCATGCTCATGATCATGAAAATACTTTGTAAATTTCCTATCGTAAATATATCAAAACTTTCATTTTTGATTAGTAATATGCATTGCTAAGAACTTCATTTGTACAGCTTTAAAGGCGATTTTTTTGCACCTTCAGATTCCAGATTTTCAAACAGTTTTATCTCAGCCAAATATTATCCTAACAAACCATACATCAATGGAAAGCTTATTTATTCAGGTTTCAGCTGATGTATAAACCTCAGTTACACAAAATTGACCCTTATGACTGGTTTTGTGGTCCAGGGTCACAAATGATGCAATTTCATGTTTTCCTCTTTGTCTTTGGAGTGTTTGTGCATATGTAAGATCTGTAAACTTGCAAAGGTTGAAGTCTCAAACCCAAAGAGATATTCTTTATAAAAGGTAAAACTCACCCATGCCTTCCAGAAACGGCTCGTTCAAACACACCCCACAAATCTACGTCACTGTGTGGGAAGATTTGCCCAAATGTATACGCAAAGAAAGGCAGCGTAACTTTTATTCTCGCTAATTGTTGTTGCTGCTGCCACCATGTCGTGGATACGCTATGTGTTTTGTTGCGAAAGCAAAACTACTTTGTTTGGCCTTTCAAATGAGCACACAACTAGAAATCAGTGGTTATGCTATATTTACCACACTGTTCCAGAAAAGTACAATGCAAATATTCAAGTGTGTGCACCGCATTTTACAGAGGATTGTTTCCTGAACCTGGGAGAGTAGCCTACAATGTTGGCTATGCACAAAGGCTTTTTCTATAAAGTGGGGCAACTCCAACTTCGCAAGGACAGTCTGGCGCTTCTGACTCACATCTGTAAGTACATTTTCATATTTAAAGAATTTGCTACCGACTATTCAAACGTGAGTTTTGAGCAGTGTAAAGTAGTATTTGTTGTTTCTACAATCACAAATGCAGATGGTTTTATGTTTACACGCTTCACAACATGGCATTACAGCATGGTAAGGGGCGTAACATTACCTTCACACGCTTGACTGGCCAATCACAACGCACTGGATAGCTGGCTAATCAGACCACACTGCACTTTTCAGAATGATGAGCTTCATAAAACTTTCGAGCTTTCGAAAAGGCAAGGCAGAGAGGAGCAACAATAATGTACAGTATGTTAAAAACAATGTGTGTTTTTTTAACCTTAAACAGCATAAACACATTGCATTACGCCAAATACACAAAAAGCTCTTTTTACCAACATCACATGACCCCTTTAAAACTTTTTAGACCCCAGACTTTTGAACAGTATATACTGCAGTATACTTTTTTAAAACTAATCTGCGTTTAGCTAAAATGATTACCATAAACTTTTTGGTAAAGTTCCTACACTTAAAACTGCTGTGTCAGCATACCTTGCATTTCCTTGCAACTTTTGTGAGTCTGAGAACTATCACAAACTTCTCTCACCAAAAAGGGGTTGAGGGCAATATTAGCACAACACATGCACGGATGGACCACATACTGTGATTTGGGATGTACTAATTCTAAGCTTGCATACTATTAAGACAGAAAGCGCTCAAACTGGGACACTGACTACCTACATACTCCACCCACAGGGCTTGCACGAAAACAGATGCTCATCCACCTCAAAAAGTACGTGTGCTCCACTTCAGAAGGATGATTTGGAACTTTAATAACAAACATGTTTACTGAAATATTCAAGTAAGTGCTTAAACAAAACTACAAATTTCTTCTTTAACCTAATTCCTTCTCTCATAGACTACCCAAGTAAGTGTGAAATATCAATCTTAAAATGCTATATTGTGTTTGATAACGTGGTGGAAATGACTTTTCTGGAATAAAATGATTGCCAGTTTAAATTTATTTTTTATGTATCCTAAATACACACAATTAATTTTCATTTTCACACATTTAATACTAATTTAGGAAAAGCACAGCTTCCAATAAATAAATAAATTGTAGTGGCTTGTTGTTTGGTATTGCCAGCTCAACAACACACTACAAATGCAGCCCTCAGACCTTAAGCTGTACTTAACTCAGGATATTCCTGTAAATTCCTGAAAGGCCAAAGTCACATGCTGAATTAGTCTGTCGCGTGGTGGTGACACAGAAAAACAGGGAGAGATTTAGTCAGAGGAGGTTTAGTTCTCCCCAGGTGGACTCCATCTTGGCTCTGATGGCTTTGTGTTAATGGAATTAAAGTGAAACTCCTGGAATCCTCTATTCCGCCTCAGATATGCAGCTCGAACAGCTCAGCTGCTCTAAGCCCATCCTTATGCCCTCAAATCAGCTCTCTGCCACCTTTCCCATTCAAACAACCTCCTCATCCCTGTTTCCTCACTCCTTCTCTTCCTCCCTCCATCTCTCACTCATAGTCTCTTAGTCCCACTTAATACCTTCTTTCTTCCCTATGTTTCTGCCTCCAGTGCGTTTTCCCCCAACTCTCTCTGATCCTCAGCTAATACCTCATTCTTTCCCCTTTTTTCCCATTTTTTATCTCTTTTTCTTTTTCCATTCATTCTCTAATTTCATCTCTGCCACCATGGCTACGCTGACACACTAAGTTTGGGACTGACAACCTAACCGGTGTGACACTTGACTGTACAAACAATTGATGGCAAGCCCCTTCTCAATTAATGTGTTAGTTGTTAATAACACCTGTAACCGAAGTGACAGTTAAAAAAATACAGATTTCTATTAAACAGGAAAGTCAAGTTCTTTTATTTCATTCATTTTATTCAGTTTGATGTTCCTACAATGCATTTTTTTCATGCAAAATCCAATAGATTACTCCAATCATTTGGAGACAGTTTTTTTTTTTTTTTATAAATTAATATTTGTATTCAGCAAGGATGTAATAAATTTAGCAAAAGTGGCATTTAAAACTTTTAAAAAGTACAACAGGGCTAAAGGTGCACCTTTTACATTATTTTCTTCTATACCAGATGACACTTTCCAAAACATAAAAAGTAGCCCTGCTGTTGGGGCTAAAAGGCACAATAATTAACATGATAAAAAATAGAAGGCTGACTTTTCCATTTGTTGACATGACATTGTTAGATTCAGATGGTAAATATTATGCTGGGTGTCGTTCTTAGAGACAATCACCATGTTTAGAACAAAACCATCAAATTTAAAAACAAACATGCTATTAATCATATAATATCATATAATAAAATTTAATTTGTTGTTACTACTGTAAATTACTATGGGCTCTCCTTCAGTGCTTTCAGAATCTTTACATTTTAAAATGACTTTGTTTCTGTATTTTAAAATATGTTTTATATTAACATGTTTTGATTTCAGTATATTTATTGAACAAAAAAGTATTATTTTATTTATCAAAAATAAACAGAAAATAGTACAAACTTTGCTAAAGTGATTGTTTTGAACAAGTATTAATTTAGATATTATTAAAAAAACAAAAAAAAAAATATTTTAGCTAAAGTATTTGTATCAATACTGTGTGCCTTTTACCCCATGCTGGGGAGCCTTTTACCCAGTGTGTGGGGTAAAAGGCCCCACTTGCCACGTCATACATTTGTAAGATTCTTTAATAAACTAAACAACTTGACTTTTTTTTTTTTTTTCACACAAAATGTGTTGCTCCATAAATGTTCAGTACAAACATATATATTTGTCTGCATTCATAATCATAATCACACTTTGGGCACAGTGTTTTCACATTTTCACAGTGTTTTCACATTTAGGGTACAAGGGTGCTTTTAGCACCCTTGTACCCTAATATTAATTTTTTTAATATTTCCATTTAAAAAATAAGCTGTTCTTTTGATCTTTCTATTCACTAAAGAAACCTGAAAAATTTATAATGCTCGATTCCAAATAAAAGTCTAAAATTGTAAACACAAAAAGGCAATAATTTACAATCCAGGCCCTATTGAACTATTTTAAACTTACGGTATTTGTCAATATCAGCAATACTGGCCTTGATAATATTTAGTATTTGATATAGATACATCTATCTATATCTCAAGGTCACAGCTTAGTCCTATTTGGAGTTATCCTAACAGAAGTAGAAGGGCAGTTTAAGTATATTTTTATGAATTAATTGCATTCTAAAGCACAGTATAATTTAATGAGACATTTGAAAAAGAACTCAAAATTAGACAACACTTACAGATACCTCCAAGTTAATGGTGTTAATCTGGTACCTGATGCTAATTTCCTTAATTATATGACAAACTGTATTTAACTGGCAGCATTCATCCAACTTCAACATATGTATATCCCTGCGGGATGACCATTTCAGCCACTGCAAGAGAAGTTGGTCATTCCAAATATGTGATTTCTCGAATATTCCAGATTTACCATGACACCAATTCATTCAAGTCCCTCAAAAAGGTTGGTCATCACTGTAAGACAAATGCACAAAAAGACAGGATAATGCAGAGACTCTTGGGGAATCGGTTCAACACTGCAGCTGGAATTGCTTACTGCACGTTTAAGCGAAGTCGGACTAAAAGCTTATTCTGTAGTGACCAAGTCTCTCATCAGCAGAAAGAATCAAAAGGCTGAGCATGAGCATGAGCATGTCCTAAGTTGACTTCAGTAATGAGAGCAAGCTTAATTTATTTGGGTCTGATGGGAAAGATTTTGTTCTTTGTCAAAATGGGGAAAGACTAAAGCCCAAGTATGTAAAGAAGTCAGTAAAGGTGGAGGAGGAAGTGTCATGGTTTGGAAGATGTGTTCTGCAGCAAAAGTTGGGCCTCCTACACAGGTACATGGCAGGGTGAATGCAAATGTTTATCAGAACGTCCTTCAGCAAAATACAGTTACTTCCCTGCAAGCATCTCCAAATTAGCCTGCAATTTTCATGCAAGACAGTGCCCCCGTCACACTGCTAAACAGGTAAAGCAGCTTGAAGCTAAAAACACTGAAATAATGAAATGGCCAGGCCAGAGTCCTGATCTAAACTAGACTGAAAATCTCTGGAATATCCTTGACGGCTAAGAAACCCACTACAGTTACCAAACTACAGATGAGACCATAAGAAGAGTGGACAAAGATCACACCAAGATCACAGATTGAGAAACTAGTAATGTCTCACGGCCACAGATCTGCTGAGGTCCTCTACACTTGCTACTAATTTGTGACAGCTGTAAACCTCCAAAATTTTAGTTGTAATCTTCGTTACTGTTTTCTAATTCTGATCACTGTTTTCCACAAAGTAAAGGTTTTTGTTGAAATTCCTTGGATATTTTGTATTTATAGATTGTTCTCTAATTTTGATCCCCACTGTATTTCTCTGAATTACCAAAACCCCATGTGTGAAAAAACAACAACAACAATGCAGGAGTCAGTCTCCCAGGTTACAAAACCCGGTTGTCACACTAAACTTGTTTATAACTGAACTGTGTGTGAACATATCTGTATTTACCGGGACTGACGACTATATTCTGTAGCTATTTTTTCCATCATTCCATCTCCATCTCGGTCCAATTACAATCTGATCCTCACCTGCCACGCACCTCCCTCTCAGTCTCTCTTCTCGCTGTCTGAACATTCTGCCAGCTGGGTGTCTTTGTGCCTGTTTAACCGCTAACTGCTTAGGCTCCCTACAGAGATGGCGCGAGAGAGAGGGAGTGAGAGCGGCAGGGGTGGAGGAGTTCTCTGGAATACTAAAACACACTCCTGTTTACCAAGCCCCGACTGCATCTGAATCTAGAGCAACACACATCAGGTCAACAGCTCTTTAATATGCGAGCAAACACGGAGAGTTCCCTGTCATCTGCGTTCTTTTAAAGACAGCGCCGAGCGCAAATATGGAGATGTTAGAAACCGCAGACTAGTTTTAGCGGGAAAACATGCATCTGCAGACGGCTTGATTTTCATTTCGAACCAAAACAAGGAATCCCAATAATTTCAAGTACACACAAACCCGCCCTTCAGAACATGAGCTCGTGAGCAATTACAAGTGTTTCCCTGCTCTTCCTTTTCTCGCTGTCTTCGCTCTCCCAGGCCTTTTTTCTGGTTGTGTATTTGTACAGCTGAGAGACTTACCCCGGTTCCACTAATTGAAGGCGAAATTTATTCAGCAAACACTCATTCTGGGGCAGCGTGCGCGTGTGTGTGTGCCGGCCGTGTATAATGATGTAACCGTTGGTAATATGCAGCACTTCCTTAGCTGGCTCCAGATGGCAGAGTTCATCCTCTCGCTCCTCTATAGTTCAGCTCCTCTCGTCCTCTGAATGTAAAGGGATGGGCGGCTGTCCCAGCATGCTCTGGGACTGAAACTAAACATCATTTCTCTGTGCCAGTTCCGCATGAGAGGGGTAACAGCGCTGATGAGTGTCCTTTAGAGGCAGTCGTAGCTGTGGTCAGGACTGGGGAATGAGCTCTTTGATGTGCTGTGGTGGGACGCGGTGATAATGGACCATTCTTCAGACGACTCTCACACACTTTCAGAGTTCCGTTTGATATGCCGTGGAATAGGGAAGTTAAGATGGCCGTCAAGCTTCATGCCCTGAAGTGATCCCCTGAGCGACTCTATGTGTGTGAATGAGTATATCAAGTCAGTGTTGGTCTGGGCAGCTGGTCTTCCTGAGAGGTTTAGATCTAAAGGTTAGTTCTGGTTTAATCCTTACTATTGAAGACTTTAGCATGGTTTCCTTCAACCCGGTCTCATCCCCAAGACATCTAAAACTGAAGAATAGTCAAGCACTTTTAGCATCACTTTTAAGACACTAAAGGGTGTGTTCACACTTGTCATGTTTAGTTAGATTAAAACAAACTCTAGTGCAGTTGATCTGTTTGTGCGATTTCTCTGAGTTAGTGTGAACGCTGCCATCCGAACCCTGGTGTGCGTTCATACTTCATTCGAAGCACACCAGAATTCGTTCGGAAGTGGACCGAGACCCATCTTTTTAGCGGCCTCGGTCCGCTTCCAAACGAATTCTGGTGCGCCTCAAATGAAGTATGAACACAACACTGACCAAATACTTATAAACCAGAGGTCCCCAGCCACCGGGTCGCGACCCACTACCGGGCCGTGGAAGAATTTCTACCGGGTCGCGAGATCGTTCTGGGAAAAATGTGTATAGATAAGATGCTCTGTTATTTATTGTGGGTAATTATTTGTTATAATTATTCTGTACTTTCATTGTATGCGATTGATATGGAGTAGAAATCTGACTTTGTGTTAAATTAGTAATTAAAAGATTGCTCTGATCTGTCATATGTAGCCTATTAGGGCTTAAACGGATCGCAGTTGATCCGTGATACGTACGGACCAGATCCAGACCCCACCGTTCGGCATGTTATTCACAGATTAATATGCCAATTTACACGTTTACGCTATTTAAAATCACAAGAAGAAGAAACAAAACAGAACTCAATTTGCGAGCTACTGGCACTATCTGTTGCTATTTTACCGCAACACAACTCGGAATAAGCAGCTTGGAAAATAAAATACTGATACAATGCCACATTGTGTGACTTTTGGTTGTAATTTTCAGTCAAAGGGCAACAACAGAAGCGTTGTAAGTCTTCACTTCTTTTCTAGTGATAAAAGGAGAAAAGAATGGGAAGATGCCTGTGGACGAATAAAACTTCCTAAAGACCTGTGTCTTTGTTCTCTCTTCACTTTAGCCCTGATGCCTCTGAGGTTTAGACCACAGCTTCTAAAAGACCTTACAAATGACGTAAACGTGTCGATGCTTGTGATGACGTCAAAGCCACTGAAGGAGTTTTTCAGCACAGATTTCACTCGATGTCCAGGGGCATTTGGACTCTTTGTGGGGAAAATCAACGGTACGGCATTTGGTTTAAGCCTACGTTTATGTCCATCACCACTTATAAGCTATTTCAGTAGCTGTGGTCATCATATCATTGTATTTTATTTTCCGAGTTGTGTAGTGGTAAAAATAGCAACACATAGTGCTAGTAGCTCACTACATACAGCCATGTTACATAATCAACATAACATTGCCCCCCATAGTCCAAAATACGACGTGGATTTTTCTAAATAAACTCAGTAGAGTTCCAAGCGCATGAATGACTGAGCAAAGTCATATTTATGAGTGGGAAACTCAAAATTGTAGATGATACATGATTTGCCGAGTTGTGATATTGGAAGGAGCGTGTCGATTTGAAACATTACTGAAACTATCTATATATATATAGCGAATGTCCAACGTAAAGGTACAAATTTCCCAGATGCACTTGAAGGCAGCATGTCTCATTTCGTCTCCTCTTTCCTCTCAACTCCTCTCCTCATGTCCTCTTACCTTTCTTTGTCTCATCTTATCTCTTTTATTCTCATTTGGTTTTTCCTCATCTCTTCTCCCCTCGTCTTTTCCTCTTCACAGATTTAGCCATCTCTTTTCTTGTCTTTTGTTCTTTCTCTCTTCTCTCTCTTCTTACACTTTGATGTGTGATGCTCCAATAAATTATCAAGTGTCTTTTTAAACGGCCTGATTCATGGTCCATTAAATTTTTTGAAATTTGCACAATCCATTATGATCATTACACACCCAAAATGTGAAATCTGTCATTTTATTTTTATCCATCCATCTATCAATCCATCCAATAAAAGTCAATGGTCAAATGCTGTTTTGACCCTAATGACTTTCTAAATATCGGTAGAAGAAAAAGTCATACAGATTTGGAACAACATGAGGGTAAGTAAAGAGGACAAATATATATTTTTCAGGGAACTATGACTTTAATAGCCATATATAACCATTCCATTGTTGAACTGGCCTTAAAATCAAGAGATGTTTACAGCCTGAGGGCAAAGCACAATCAGAAACACTGAACAACTGCCTAAACAACACACTGCTGAGATCCCGTCCTATTGTGACTGTATGTGTGTGTCTCTTTGTGAACACAATGAGAGTTAATAAGAGTATTACGAAGTTATTTTGGGCATGCGAGCAGGCCATGGGGGAGAGTTTTAGACATATTATCACTTTCTTTCAGAACGGTTTTTGGAAAATTCACTCAATAACAATAGAAAAGAGAGAGACAGAAAACACAAGAGAGAGACGATTCTCTCAGTTACAGAGAAAAGAGGATAAAACACATTGTCTTCACTGAGATACATGCTGATTGTACACACATACATACATGAAGGTCAAAGTCAAGGTAATGCCAGGAAAAAATAACATATGGAGAAATGAACAGCAGCTAATGACAGCGGAGGCAGGAGGTAATCAATGAAATCCCAATATAATCAGCAACTGCTGGGTAATCACAGATAAAGAGGAGGATTCTGGGTATGAAATCATCTGAGGAGGTGCAGAGCTCTTGGGAGAAACTGGAAAGTATGTCAATGAGCTCATGTGTACCAAACCTACATATGATTATACAGAGATTCAACTGCCACTGGCTATCACAGTCCTTGGAAACAGAAGAGTAAAGTGAGTTTATGCGTGGATAAGAGTATTCATGAGACTGGTAACGGCAGAAGGGAAGGAAAGAGTTTCAACATGGCTGCAGGAAAAGCTCTGGTTCATTCTGCAGATTAGTTTAGCTGTTCACCCAGTACGTTTTGCATACTGGTCCCTGACATGGGATGTTGGTGTCCTGGGGATGGATTCATAAAATCTTAATAAAACTACATTTAAATGCAAGAAAGTGTCTTCAGTGTCACAATGATGCTAATTTATTATCAGTGTTGGAAACAGTTGCTGCTTAATATTTTTTGGAACCGGTGATACTTTTTTTTCAGGATTCTTTGATGAATAAAATGTTAAAAAGAACAGCCTTTATTTAAAATAGATTTTCCCCCCCTAACAATATATACTACCGTTCAAACGTTTGGGGTCTGTAAATTTTTATTCTTTGTTTTTCCAAAGAAATCAATTATTTTATTCAGCAAGGATGTGCTAAATTGATAAAAAATGATAGCAAAGACTAGAAAAGATTTACATTTTGAATAAATGCTGTCCTTTATAACCTTTTATTCATCAAAGAAACGTGAATAAAGTAAAATGGTTGCCAACATATATTCTAACAATAAATCATTAGAATGATTTCTGATGGATCATGTCACACTTAAGACTGGAGTAATGGCTGCTGAAAATTCAGCTTTGCATCACAGGAATACATTTTATTTTAAAGTATATTAAAATAGAAACCATTACTTGTATTTTTTTTGTGACAATATATTGATGTTTATTACATTCAGGATTATTACAGTTAACTAAAATTAAATATTTTTTCATTAGTTGAAATAAAATAAAGTTTGACTGAAAGAAAATATTTAAAAAATGAATAGAAATTATTTTATTTCAACTAACTTCCAATGCAATATTTCTCAGTTTCATGCAATTTAACATGATGTATCAAAACAACTAAATTAATAAAAACTACACACATAAAAAAAAAACAAAAAAAACAAAAAAAACCACAAAACCACTAAAACCTTAAAATTATAATGAAAACATAAAATACAAATAATAATAATAATAATAATAATAAATAAAACTATTAAAAACTATTAAAACTATTATAAATAAAACTATAAACTTTTTTTTAACGTCATCTTAATTTTTCCCCAACCTTTAAAATGCAGAAATGGAGATGATTTTTTATAGAGAAGATTTTTTAAGAATAAAATGGCAACTTTAATGATGTCTGATTATATATTAGTCTACACACAATACTGTTTTAGAAATTTTCTTTGAAGTTTGTGGAGGAAAAAAAAAAAACAGAAGAAAATGCTAGTTTTTGACTCATTATGCCTCATCTTGTTCAAAACATTAAAACATTCACATGTAGAATGAAATGAGAAAACCGAAATCAACTAAATCCCGTGGACCAATTTTATAGGCTTTGTTGACTTCAACAGTCCCAGCAATCATTCACTTAGAATTGTACTGAAAACAAACATCAACTTTTATTTTAACCAGTAAGACTTCCTTCACCAATCGCCTTCACAAGAAAGAGTATGCTGGCTAAACTGGCCAAATTTCAACAAGCATATGTTAGAAATACCAGCATCAACCAGCATAAATCAGTGCTATAAACTCAATATCCAATTTCCTCTC
The DNA here is from genome assembly GCA_012976165.1 of Labeo catla. NCBI lineage: Eukaryota > Metazoa > Chordata > Actinopteri > Cypriniformes > Cyprinidae > Labeo > Labeo catla. The sequence goes on from VONZ01000215.1 coordinate 255,796, forward strand.
TGCCACTTTCACAAGCATATTATTTGCTCTCAAATACCAACTGAATATGACACCATATGTCAGAGAAAGAGCGTGCGTGCAGAGAGTTTTCATGTATTCTTGCCATTTTCTGGCTTGATATGTGCGAGCCAGTCTGTTTGCACATGTGAGTGTGCGTTAGCGAGAGAAAATTCAAGTGAGCATGTGCGTTTGTGTCTCCAGAGCCTGACTGTAATAACATATTTCCAAAGATGACATTTAATCCATGCAAACAAATCACCACGGAGACCATCAGCGTTCTGCCAGGCTTATCCAATGAGCAGGAGCGTATCAACCCAGGCAGGAGTAATCAAAGCTAATAGATGACTGGGCGAGCGGAGCAGGGACAAACGGGCATGGGCCACTCTACCCAATCTCATACTCCAGCCATGAGAAGCGTCCTCAGAGACAACAACAATCTATATCCTCATTTTCGACACTCAGCGAGGAATTCAATTGAAAACAGCAAGCCTCATTTTGCTAAATCCATTTCAATTATATTTAGCATAACATTTCAAGCTGGATCTATTCAACAACTGGTGTGTTCTGATGACAAATATGGCATTTGATGTGTTGGCCCAAAACATACCCTATGCGTTTACGTGAGTGCAAGTGCTTCTAGCTATGAAAGCTCGATTACAGGCATCAGTGCATTTCAAAATGGATCAGACTCCATCCTAATGCAACACATGTAAAGGCTGGAATATACTACATGACTTTTAAAATCTGAATAGATTTTAAAACACTAGATATCATACATCTACCAACTTTGTAATCAGTTACAGAAGAAAAACTGCGGAATCATACACTTCCAAGTCATTCTGATCACAACAGACTCACAGAGAAACCCACTGTTTCTAAAAGATGCGTGATAAATGAAAAAAAAGGTCAAAATATTAAACATGCTTCATATCTCCTGAATGGATGGAATCATAGTCTGAAGTTAAAAAGTTAATGGTCTATGACCATCACACACTACATTATTTTCTATAAACTCTGTCAACTCAAATCTGCAGACTGGCTCTGATTTTCAGCAACTAGCATCAACTTGTGAAAATTGTAAATTGGTGCAAAAATCTGGGCAAAAGTACAACCTGCTCTCATGAAGAAAACATACCTGTGGGAACTCTTTCGCAAGATGCAGAATATGCACGTTTCATGACGTATTCGATGTGAAATGTCCACTGAGGGTGCTAAAAGAGCATTGTTGTTTTTTCCGTGAACAGATGAACATGCATATGGTGGAAAATGACTGAAATCGCAAGCATTACATTTTAGCGTGTTTTCGATCTCTCATCTTTCAGCTCCTTCATCGTGAGTCATGTTTTTCATGGGATTCCTAATTTCAACCATTCCGCGTCCAATTCCATGTTACATCTGGAAAGCGTAACATATGGAGCTGTAATCATGTATTACTTTCATACAAATACTGTGTATAAAAACGATTACATGTTGTTTTACCACCTCTAGTGTTCATTTGGAAAATACAGCAATATGTACTTTTTGGTACATATTTAAAGTGCATTTTGCGAAAAAGTTCCCACAGGTACGCATATTACACATGAAGAGTTTGGTTCCAAAACACTATAAAACCATTTTGATTGAAAAATTTGTTTTTTTTTTACCAAGAAAGTGGCAAGATGAAAACCACTATTTTCTGTTTCAGACTTTCACATAGCATCTTTAGGTTATAGTAACATTAAAATGTTAATGTTCTAATCTAAAATGTTCTAATCCAGATTTTGATTTTCAAAGATTTATTATAAAAACAAATTACTTTTTTCCCCAAAATGCAATGATCCATCAGGGCTCTACGCTTAAAGAAATTTAGGAGCACAGTCAAAATTTCAGGAGCACCTTCTAATCAATAATCAAAAAATCTGAAAAAAAAAGAAATTAGCCTTCCCATTATGAGGTGATATTTGACTCCTTAAAGTGAATTAAAGGGGGGGTTTGTTTTTACCTTTGTAATGGCATTTTTGTAAATTTATTTAAAATTTAAATTTATTTAAAATTTCTAATTAAAACAACATAATAAGAACAAGTAGAATAAGAATAATTTAACAATCAATTGAAATCAGTATTAACAAAATTAATTTGTACTACAGAGGTGGCACAGAAGGACACAAAAGTGGCTTGTAGTTGTATTTTCATGTTTAATGAGGCTCAGAGGTGGCATTTATATTTAATGTTTTAAATATAAAATTTTAAATACAGAAATATGAAATGATTTAAATAACTGAAAAGATACTTTAAAAATCAAACTAAAACTGCCAGTAGGTGGTGGCAAGTCAATGATTTAATGACTGAATCATATCATTCATTTGATTTGTTTGAAGTCGTTATAAATGGGAAACTGAATCACTGACTTACTAGATTAGTTTAAAATGCACGTTCATTCATAAACGAAACACTGCTGTGTTTGAATGGAGATGCGCAGCAGCTCAGTTATGACTTGTTTCAAAATATTTTTGATGTCGAAATAGAGCAAAATCAGGCAATAGTGCAATGGTCAGACAATGTAAGTAACTTAATATGAATTTCTTGTTTATTTAACTGTTGTTTTAAATCAATATCTCATTTACAAACTTCCTTAAAAATCATTAAAAGCTGTCACTTGTCTTAGCTCATCACGTTCTCACAAAGTTCCATTATAATCAACGAAGGTACACTGCACAATGAATCTCTTATTTACAATCTCTCTACACTTTGTTTACGAAGGGATTCGTCAGATACGTCTGATACATTACTTAACGTTGCAAAAACACATAGAAACTTTTGAAGCTCCTCTCAGCGTTCACAAAGTACAAAGTAGATGAGGAAAACTAGGATGCAGGGTGTATTTAAAGAGCCGCTTTTACTGTTTACAATGTGCACTGTTATACTGTTTTATACAAAAGTTTGAGAACCAAATTCAGTACAAATGACCTCGATCTTCAAGTTTAAAAAGTGTTCACTCCCCAGCACTTAATGCTTCGTGTTTCATCTACAGTATAGCATCAGTGACTGTTTGAAACTTTTTTAATAGTTGTGTTTGAGTCCCTCAATTGTCCTCAGTGTGAATGATGGATCTCAAAATCATACAGTCACTGCTGGAAATGGTTCAAATATGCAAAAGATGCTGGAAAACCAAAGAATCTGCAGGACCTGGAGGATTTTTCGAAAGAACAGTGGTCAGTTTAACTGTTCAGAACAAACAAGGGACTCATGAACAACGCACGTCCTGATTTTGCTGAGTTAGATGTTTAACTGGACGTGCGTTGTTCAGGACGTGCGATGTTCATTTAATACAAAAATGTAATCTTGACCACATCCCTACACCTAAACCTAACCTTACCCATGAGTAATCCCTAAAATCAGAGGAAATGATAGATGAATGACACTGATGTACAAGCACCAAACACTGATAAGCCTAAAGTTCACAAAAACTATAAACTGTTTTTTTCAAATCTGATTGGTTAATCACAATGTTGTTCCAGGGTCAACAAAGATGTTGATCCAGGAACATGTCGTACTTGGTAAAATCAGGTTCTGCCATGAAGCACCATCACAAAACAGTCGTAGATCATCCAGGTAACCACACAGTATTAAGATCCAAGGGTTCCCAAACTTTCTGAAGGGGGTTATTTTAATAATTGTGGACTATATGCAAACATCTTTTATGTAGAATATCTTACTCAGCACAGTACTAAATAAAAAACAACATGCATTTTGGATTATCCCTCTTATTTTGTTAAAATTATTCACATTTTCACAGATTCTGCAAGGGGTTCCCAAACTTTTGCATGCCACTGTACCTACATAAAGTATGTTTCCAGCCTAAAAATAATGTTTGTTTTGGTTAAACGCCCACTTGCTGTATTCGGAAGATTAGGAGAAATGTCTTTGAACTAAACGCTGAAGTCATCATAACAGTAAGTTATGCAACGCTGTCATGCCGAATTAAGCTCAGCAATGGAAGACGCAAAGATTGTTCATGAGTGATCAGTTCAAAACATGACAGCATCAGCACAAAAAAGGAAATCAAAAGAATACTTTCCGTCTTTTTGTGCCATACCTTTACTACAGAAAGGTTAATGGTATTTACAAAAGCTTTGGTTTTTGGTTTCTAAGCATGTGTGATACACTGTGGCCTGTCAGTAAGAGGAAGGGTACAAAAGCCTCAATTTTAAATCAATTGAACAAGACCTAAGGAAACTCTCCCTTAGAAAGATAAAGAGAGAGGAAAAAAGTAGATGCTTGCTGTTATTTTGTTTGTAATGCCTTCAAAAGAATTGCAGAACATCAAGGAGAACTCTGAAGAGACTGAAAGAGAGAGAGAGAGAGCGAGAGCGAGAGCGAGAGAGAGAGCGAGAGAGAGAGAGGTAAAGACGTTGATATTAGACAAAAGTTAAAAAGGAAGATGAAAAGGAAGAGAAAAAAAAAAAACACTGACAACACTGATACAAACAACTCCCATGCTTTGAGTGGTGCTCTACCAAGATGGCAGACTCTGAGAGAGGTTTCCCCTCACATGAAAAATGTGTGTGTCATACGTGTAAAGGAGTGAATCGGTGGGTTTGGGTTAATCCAGAACCAGCTGTTCGCTTCCAACGGCACAGGCGGAAGCAGGAACAAGCTGCCTGACATTTGTGTCTGATTGAAACAAGCAGCCAGAGACTGAAACCTGACATTTGAGCTTGAGTGAAAGTAACGTATTACAAAGATCTTTCTGGCTGACGGAAAGGGGAAGAATCACATTCAACATGAGTAAAGATGAGACTACAGGAGAGAGGAAAAAAAGTGTCAACTTGAGTGAATGAAAAGAGTGACATCTTTATTTCTCTATATTCCTCTATGACTAATAGCATTTTGTGGGACAAAACAAATGACATTTTTGGAATAAAATTAACACTGATTGTTAGCTAACATTTAATAATACACATAAATAATATTTACATTTTTTTTGAATAAACAGAAAAAATAATTTTTTAAAGAAGTCTCTCATGCTCATCAAGGCTGCATTTATTTGATAAAAAACTCAGTAAATATTGTGAAATGTTATTACAATATAAAATAACAGTTTCTATTTTAATATACTTTTAGATGTAATTTATTCCTGCGATCAAAGCTGAATTTTCAGCATCATTACTCCATTCTTAAGTGTCACGTGATCCTTCAGAAATCATTCTAATATGCTGATTTATTTTTAGAATTATCTATGTTGGCAACAATTGTGCTGCCATTCTTTTTTTTTTTCTTTTTTTGGAACCACTGATACTTTTATCAGGATTATTTGATGAATAAAAAGTTAAAAAGAACATAATTTATTCAAATTAGAATTCTTTTTTAACAATATAAGTCTTTGCTATAACTTTTTAGCAATTTGATACATCCTTGGTGAATAAAAGTATCAATTTCTTTCAAAAAAAAAAAAAGAATATAGAATAAATTTACTGACCCCAAACTTATTGTTAAAAAAAGATTTTTATTTTAAATAAATGTTTTTTCTTTCGTCTCAACTTTTTATTTTTCAAAGAATTCTGAAAAAAGAAAAATTTAAAATAAAAAATTTAGCAGCACAACTGTTTCCAGCATGGATAATAAATGAGCTTATTAGAATGATTTCTGAAGAATCATGTGACACTGAATACTGGGGTATGATGCTGAAAATTCAGCTTTGATCACAGGAATGAATTACATTTTAATGTATATTAAAATAGAAACCAGTATTTCACATTGTAATAATATTGTAATATTAATAATAAGTGGTTGAAGTTAAAGAAACAAGCACATATACATGCAGCTGCACCACACACACATGTACACAAAGAAAGTAATTTGAAAAAATGAAGAGTGAGAGACGGAAATAGGATGTTAGCCCATTGCGAGATGAAGCTAAATGGTCATGACAGCTTTGTGCCTTTGATGCCCCTCTGAATCGTGCTTCAGGCTTCAGAGGCCCTGAAGGTCTGAGTGTGTGTGTGTGAGCATGCAGTGAAGTGACCACCAGACTCTGGCCACTGACAAGCGATGGTTTCTGACAGCTTGCTCATTATTTAGATGTAGAAAGTGTATATCTACAAAAGGAAAAAAGCCATACTTCAAAATGAGGAATAAGTTGAAGGTGACTTTAGATGTCTACATTCCTATGATAAAAAAGAACTACAAATCGCTTGTTTATTCAGTCTTTGAGGGTGATGAAGATAAACTGGTTTGATTTAATGTCCATTTGCTTTATGAATAAACAAGAGCATCCAGATTTCACATGAAACTGTGCTACATATCTGACCTCTGACCTCTAATTAAAGGAATAGTCTACACAAAATAAAAGTTCAGTCATCATGTCTTCAGTGGTCAAGATTGACATTTTTCAGGAAGTAACAACATAAATCTGTTCCTCACAAAAATTTATCATATGGCTTTTGAAAAATTCGAATATAGCGCACAAGACCACTTTTATGATACTGTTATGTTTTTTTGTTTTTTTTCATTATGAGGCTTGACAGCATCTCCATACACAACAGTTTGGAAAAGAGCAGAATGAATGTTCTGCTCAAATTTTAAAAATTAAATTGAATGAATGAAAAATTTGAAAAACTGTTGCTTAGCAACTAACTCAAGGTATAGTACTAAAATTACTCAAACTAAAATAAAAAAATAATTAAAGCTAAATATAAACATATAAAACAAAAATTAATAAAAATGGTCAAACAAAAACTAATAAAACTAATTCCAAAAAAAAAAAAATCTGAAATAATACTGTTACCAATTTTCCTGTTAATAAAAGGCAATTATATACAACTCCGCAAGGTCCCACATCACAACCTCTCCATCTCATTCTGCCTCAAACCACATGAAACATCGCATGAGCCCCACGCAAAGCACTTGACATCATCGTTGAGAGTAAGTTCAATATGAGCTTTATAATGGCAGCAGTCCTGCTGTTTAACCCATTCGAAAGTCTCCTCAAATTGAAACCTCAAATTGAAGTGACCTGAGAGGCAGCCTAAACAAACTCCCACTGAAATAGAGAGTTGTGGAAAAAAAAGAGGACACATGGAGGGATGAAGAAGGAGGAAACACTGTTGGTCTGTGATATAAAATGTCACCAAAGGGTCTGTAGAGGTGATGTGGCTATTGGCCCTTATAATCTCTCTTTCTCTCTGTGTCAGTTTGTCATTTTTCCTCTCCCCCTTCATTCTGTTTCTCTCTCCTCTTTCTAGCATGGTCTGTAATTATATCTCTTTTGGCCTGGGGTCAGTCTGTGAGGTGACATTGCTGATGTCTTGCTGTATTTCTTTCTGACACTTGTGGTCTTTAACAGCTGATCCAGGTTCAGTAAAAGCTCTATTCAGGCAGGAATCGTTTTCGAAATGATGTTTGAATCACAATTATTGACACCAGAGGGCTGAGCTCAGTCTCTCTACAATATATCTGCTTTGCAATGGTATTTCCATGAAATGGTAAGACTGAGAAGGCTTTCAGAAATATGCTCTTTATTAATTAAAGCTTGATTATTGATTTAGGTATAGATAGTGACACTAAACACCTATAAATCATATCTCTATAGTTAACTAGGGCCCTATGATTTCCGTGAAATGCGGACGGAATCGCAGAATCCAGTCATAAAAACAGAATTTACTGAATAACGCGGAATGTCACGGAATTTGTCAAAGTTTTAATGAACTAATCAAAAGTAGGTTGTTACACTTAAATCAAACCGCTATATGGACTAGTATCTGTAAATATTATGCTGCAAAAATACCATTTAAATGTGAATCATGCATGTTCTGCGTGTCTCTGTTTTAATGAATGGAGCAGACGGGTGGTTTTGTTTACTACACACTGAAGTGATTTCACCGTTTGTCGTCTTACTAAATGAGGACATAAATACATGAACAATATCTGCTGAGAGTCACTTCATGAGCATTTGACCGTTCCATTTTAGAAAAACTAGCGTTACATCATATACCCACTGAATTGTAAAGGTAGACATGGCAACCCGTCAAAATAAAAGTTCGGTTTAACTTGAAGACAGTGTGCCATATATATATATATATATATATATTACTACTATTACTACTACTACTACTAAAATGAAACAAATTTTTTAGGGTATAAATCACACAACATTTCTTCCATGTTTTAATTTTAATAGTAAATTCCCCTAAACTAAAAAAAAAGTTTGCTTAATTTTCAGTAATTAAAAGATAAATGAAATTAATGTTTTATGCCTTCATTTGATAACCAAAACATTTTAAATACACAGAATTTCTGATGTTAAAAAAAAAAAAAAACTCTTATAAGGCTATTTTAAGAATAAATTTGAATAAATTAAGTATGCATTCAAACAGACATGCTAAAACACAGAATGTGATAACAATAAAACATATGGTGAGAAAAAAATAAAACATTTCATAGGGCCTTAAACAAGTCATTTTTGTTAAACCTTTGTTAAATTGATGTGAAACTGTATAATTTTCATGATTTTAATTATTTAGACATGCTCTTTGATTAATAAAATTTAATTAAACTATTAAAAAGGAGTTGAGATACATTAAAATGGGAAAATCCAGAAAAAATAAAACGGATTTCATAGGGCCCTAGTTAACTCTACCATCAGTATTAATTTGGGATCAGCAACAATAACATTTGGCACACTGAAATCTGCATAAAGGCTATTTCAAACAAAAGCTTTCTTATATGCACATGGTTGTTGGTGCCAGACGGGCTGGTCTGAGTATTTCAGAAACTGCTGATCTACTGGGATTTTTACACGAAACCATCTCTAGGGTTTACAGAAAGTAGTCTGAAAAAGAGAAAAAATCCAGTAAGTGGCAGTTCTGTGGGCGAAAATGCCTTGTTGATGCTAGAGGAGATGACCAGACTGGTTTGAGATGATAGAGAGGCAACAGTAACAGTCAGGTATGCAGAAGAGCATCTTTGAACACACAATATCTTGAACCATGAAAAACACGTGAATGCATGGGTCCATCCTGCCTTGCATCAACATTTCAGGCAGGTGGTGGTGTAATGATGTGGGGGATATTTTTGGCACTCAATTTCAACTGAGCATTGTTTAAATGCCACAGCCTACCTGAGTACTGTTGCTGACCATGTCCATCCCTTTATGACCACAGTATACCCATCTTGTGATGGCTACTTCCAGTAGGACAATGCGCAATGTCACAAAGCTCAAATCATCTTAAACTTGTTTCTTGAACATGACAATGAGTTCACTATATTTAAAAGGCCTCTACAGCCACCAGATCTCAATCCATTAGAGCACCTTTGGGATGTGATGGAATGGGAGATTCACATCATGGACGTGCAGCTGACAAATCTGCAGCAAATACGTGATGCCATCATGTCAATATGGAACAAAATCTCTGAGCAATGTTTACAGCACTTTGCTCAATCTATGCCACAAAGAATTAAGGCAGTTCTATCATGAAAATTTCAGTATGGTAATGGATAAGATAATGTTAATGTATTTGGATATGCTACTGCTGAATTGCTGCAGTACAGTTAAAGTCAAAAGTTTAAATACACCTTGCAGAATCTGCAAAATGTTAATTATTTAGCAAAATAAGAGGGATCATACAAAATGCATGTTATTTTTTATTTAGTACTGACCTGAATAAGATCACATTAAAGAAGTTTACATATAGTTCACAAGAGACAATAATAAAAAAAATCAGGTCCCGCAGATACGTTGTTTTTGTCAACATTTTTGTGTACTTAAACCCTCTCCAAGAATGACTGTATGATTCTGAGGTCCATCTTTTCACACTGAGGACAACTGAGGGACTCATATGCAACTATTACAGAAGGTTCAAACACTGATGCTCCAGAAAGGAAACTTCTGAAGGGCAGTACTCAGTGAAAAAAAAAATATATATATATAAATATTTAGGCAAAATAAGAAAAATCACACATCTTCATTCTGTTGAAAAGTTTACACCCCTGGCACTAAATGCATTGTTTTCCTTCGGAAGCATCAGCGAGTGTTAGAACCTTCTGTAATGTTTGCATATGAGTCCCTCAGTTGTCCTCAGTGTGAAAAGATGGATCTCAAAATCATACAGTCATTCTTGGAGAGGGTTTAAATACACAAAAATGTTGACAAAAACAACGTATCTGCGGGACCTGATTTTTTTTTTTCTGAAGAACAGCGGGCAGTTTAACTGTTCAGCACAAAAAAGGGTCTCATGAACAAAAAAAAAAATGCTGTGGATCATTTAGTTAACAACACAGTATTAAGCAAGCATATGTAAACTTTTAAACAGGGTTATTTTTATAAATTCAAGTATTATTTTTCTCGTGGACTATATTTAAATGTCTTTTATGTGAAATGTCTTATTCAGGTCGGTACTAAATAAAAAATAACACGCATTTTGTATGATCCCTCATATTTTGGTAAATAATTAACATTTTGCAGATTTTGCAAGGTGTATGTAAACTTTTGACTTCAAGTGTAAGTAGAGGAATTTGCTACTGCTAATACATAGGCCGATACAGTGCTGTGAGTATTTAAGACATACTGTAGTTGCACAAATAGCATATATAAAAACCTGTAGCAGATCTATACAGGTGGAGCTGGGGAAGGTGGAGGGTTTCAGAGGAACTCTGAAAGCACACCACAAAATGCTCTAGTGAATGCTAACCAGCCACTTAAATATAAAGCAGTAAGCTCATAGTCTGCATATGTAAAATGAACCAATCATCTTGTGCCAAGTATTAACACTGTGAATATCATCAGTTTGCGTTAATGACCTATCAGCCTGCACCATCTAGAGTTTCATGAAAGAACTTGGAATTCCTCAAGGCAAAATGGAGTCCGACTTGAACTATTATACTGTATATCAGTTCAAATAAAATACACAGAAGAGTGTGCTGAATTAGTAAACAAACTGATTCAATATAATGAATTGGGCCTCCTGAAGAGACTCTCTCACAAAGTCTTGGCGTCTTTGTGCATATACCTGTCGAGTTCATAAGGTCACTGGGTGCATTTGTGACTTTAGATTTCAGAAGGGTGCTGAAGAGCCTTTTGTGGTTGCTATGTGCCACTTTAAGTCCACAGCAAACTAGAATCTGACAGTCTTTGCAGCATTAGATTGTCAAAGTGTGGTCTCAGAGGAGGACCGCAAGGGTTTTGGGCACCATTTGGCACAGGGCCAGTGAGAGATTTAATCACCTCGGATCTCTGAGCTGTAAAGCTACACTTGCAATACAGTATTACAGAATTTACCAAAAACATTAAAGTAGCTTGTTACTGGAGAAGCAACACTACTCTAAAACATTTAGGCTTAACGTAACGTTACTGAAAAATGTAGTTAGGTTTATAGTGTCGCTGCTTTTAGTTAGTTACACACCAAATGCAGTATTAAGTGAATGAGTTATTATAACACTAAACGCAATGGACCAGCATGTAGCGAGTCTTATTGCAGAAAGCATTGAAGTTAACCTCAGAGTAACACTTAAGACTGTGGCAGTCCTTTTCAAGTTTTCAGCTCTGCTGCAAAAATCAATCCAAAAAATCAAATATGAAAGATGAAAGACCATACAGAAATTGAATGTGTGTTCTCTTGGCAGTTGCTGGCCGATCTTTCCTAACTCATTTGCTCTCCGCTTGGAAGGGCATTGGAAAACTGAAAACATTCCTGCTGGATTCCATCAATAAATCCGCCCAGTGAGCGATTGCATCAACCAACTGGCTGCATGTTTTTTTTTGCTAGTATGACTCACCGTGTGCGTTTGACTTTCGAGCCTAAAAAGTCATCACAGGTAAATGTAAAAAGGTCACATTCACTTGGACCTAATGCTCTCAAGCGCTCACTTAAAAATATTCCTGTATTTGAAGTTCAAAATCTCTAAAAGGCTTCACTGAGGTGCCCATTTTAAGGGTAGGTGGTACAGCAGACAGGTCTCTGACCTCGGATCAGGCCCGTTTTGCTTCACATGGCCACGCTGCATGTGTACAGAAAGCAGGCAACTGATCTGAGGTCAGAAGAGAGGTGGTTTGTTGGAAGAGGGATTAATGGGAGTTGAGGAGGAGGAAGATGGGTGAGTCAGAGTGTTTTGAAGCAGCAGAGATGCCATGAATGTACCTTTAGCGCCCTCTGTTGACCAAACAGAGCATGGCATCACACATACAGCTCTGGCCGTGTCTCTTTCTTTCTCTCTCGCTGCCAGTGTTGTTAGATCTGCGTAATAGGTATTAGAGAAGCTACAGAAAGCCTTTGACTTCAAGTTGTCTTTCTTGTTCAGGATGTAAATGGTTACGTGTTTTGAAGATGAAAGGACACTGGCGTTATGAACGCTAAAATATGCAGAAAGCAGTTTCCACTGTGTCTCTCTTGTCTGCTCTGCTGAGAGCTCTGTGATTGGTGGAATACAAAATGAAAGGTCTGCCAAACCACTGTGGCCAGAAACGAGAGAGAGAGAGAGAGAGAGGGAGAGAGACTGAAAAAGAGGCGGATGGCAGCTTGATTCTCCAGAGCACATATCCTGGACCAAATCCTCTGCGATTTCAGTACTAGGCAAGTGGCATTTCACTGGCTTAGAAACATCCCTTCTCTCTCTCCCAGAGGTGCAGAAAAGTCTCCAAGGAGGCAAGGAGACAATGGCAGAAAAAAAGCAAGAGAAAATAACTGAAAAAAAACAGAAATAAGTTAATTAACTAATTATCAGACAAAGTTTTACAAACTTTCAGATATAGGCAGCATCTCATCTGCTTCCCTTGAGCACATACAGAAGTTTTCACATTGAGAACCTAATGTGTGAACATCACTATGATTGGCCGACTGCCCTTTTGACACTATAATTCCAGCCTATCATACTTGCGAACTGCCTGAATGGTTTAAATTGGATAAACTGATTATAAAGTAAGCAACCCATTTCCCAGGCATAACCACTTATGGTCATGCCGGAATTAAAATGAACAAAATTCCTGTGAGGTGTTTTTATCACTCAGCTCTGTTAAATTAAATCTGCACCTTTTTACTTTGACCTTATTGACATGTGGTGTTTACAAAGAATTTCTCAAGGTCTGAAAACGGTGACTGTATACTGTAATAACAGGCAAACAACAGTAAATCATTTAAAAAATATACACAAAATATGCTTTTAACTGCAAGTTATTAATTTTGAAGCATTTGAAGTATTTCTGAAGTACCCAGCACATTATAGAATCATCTGACTGAAGTATCTGTGTAGGAGGAGACATCCCACATAGAGATATGGCATATTACGGAAGTTACTGAAGTTTTCTGAAGTTACTCATACTGATATCAAATAAAATTGCAATGGCTGGCAGGAGTCAGTTAAATACATCATTCATGTAACTTTTGGAGAACTTACAATATTTCTGTCATCATTTCCTCACCATAATGTCATTCCAAACCTGCATGACTTCCTTCTGAGGAATATAAAAAAACACTAAAGAACACTGGATTCTAAAAACATATTAATTTAAAAAACAAGATGAGGGTGTGTAAATATATCACTGAATTTTTGTGGATGTACTAACTCAATAAGCGTGATTTAACAGACCTGAATAATTTGGCCTTCCATAGTATTTGATAAGGATTTGTGATGAGAGTTTGGAAGGGAGAGATTCTGATTCATATTTGATACAACAGCAAGTTTAGTGACCCTTGTGTTCATCCAGAGGCATGTTTGGGACTCAAACATGGAGCCCTCCATAACATATCACAATAAACTGATATATCACAAACAGTGACGCGTATGCTGTGCCCTGGGAGTGTGGGGCCCTGGGGCAATACTGTCTTAGACATGCTGTTGAAGACAAAACCAACTGATACAGTCAGAGTCTGAGATATATTCGGAAGAGCTTTGGGAATCCCTAGGTAGAGAAAATGCATTGTCTGCTATTATGGGATGTCTGGTATCACACCAGGAAGAGGAGGAGGAAAAGAATGCTAATGATGAAGTACATGACAAAAAGGAGGAAACAGGAAGGGAGGGAAGTGAGACACCCATTAACAGTGACCAACAGATGGAGAAATGCTGTCCTCTTATTATTATCCCTCCTCCCTCTCTGTCTCGCTCACTCACCCTCACTCTGTCCCTGCTAAAGGGAAAGACTGGAGGATTGTTAGTCTGGTGTGTGTTTGCGTGTGTGTGTACATATGTAGATGTGTTTTCTGCAAATGCATGCATCACTGTAGTTAGGTATGG